>CM053030.1:504074020-504091164 GCA_028564925.1 Lithobates sylvaticus
TCTATGCACTTATTCATCACAAAGGTGTTCTATCGAGTTAAGGTCAGGACTCTGCAGGCCAGTTAAGTTACTCCAACCCCAAACTCACTCTATGTCTTTATGGACCTTGCTTTGTTTACTGGTGCGCAATCATGTTGGAACAGGAAGGGGCCGTCCCCAAACTGTTCCCACAAAGTTGGGAGCATGAAATTGTCCAAAATGTCTTGGTATGCCGACACCTTAAGATTTCCCTTCACTGGAACTAAGGGGCCAAGCCCAACCCCTGAAAAACAGCCCCCACACCATAATCCCCCCTCCACCAAATGATTTGGACCAGTGTACAAAGCAAGGTCCATAAAAACATATAAAGACATGGATAAGCGAGTTTGGGGTGGAGGAACTTGATTGGCCTGCACAGACTCCTGAGCTTAACCCGATAGAACACCTTCGGGATGAAATAGGGAGGAGACTGAAAGACAGGCCTTCTGTCCAACATCCGTGTCTGACCTCACAAATGCACTTCTGGAAGAATGGTCAAACATTCCCATAGACACACTCTTAAACCTTGTGGACAGCCTTCCCAGAAGAGTTGAAGCTGTTATAGCTGCGAAGGGTGGGGCCAACTCAATACTGAACCCTACAGACTAATGCTCCGTACACACGATCGGATTTTCCGACAACAAATGTCGGATGTGAGCTTGTTGGCTGAAAGTCCAACCGCGTGTACGCTCCATTGAACATTTGTTGGCAGACTTTCCGCCAACAAATGTTGGCTAGCAGGTTCTCAACGTTGTTGTCGGACTTTCCGACCGTGTGTACACAAGTCCGACGCACAAAAGTTCACGCATGCTCGGAATAAAGCAGAAGGAGATGCACTGGCTATTGAACTTCCTTTTTCTGGACTCATCGTACGTCTTGTACATCACCAAGTTCCCACGTTCGCAATTGTTGGCCAACATTTTTGTGACCGTGTGTATGTCTTGTAGACCATGTGTATGCAAGACAAGTTTGAGCCAACATCCTTTGAGCAAAAATCCACAGTTTTGTTGGCGGAAAGTCCGATCGTGTGTGTGGGGCATAATGCCCCGTACACGCGGTCGGAATTTCCGACGGAAAATGTCCTATCGGACCATGTTGTCGGAAAACCTGACCGTGTGTGGGCACCATCGGACTTTTTCCGTCGGAAAAAATTTGAGAAATCCTGCTCTCAAATTTTCCGACAACAAAGTCCGATCTGACTTTTTCCGATCGTGTGTAGCGAATTCCGACGGACAAAGTGCCACGCATACTCAGATCAAATTACAAGACCAAAGCTATTGGCTACTAGCCTCTACGTAGTTCCATCGTACGCAACGAACGTCACCACGTTCAGAATGATCGGATTTTCCGACAACTTTGTCCGACCGTGTGTATGCAACACCAGTGTCGGACAAAATCCGTCGGAAAAAATCTGACGGATTTTGTGGTCGGAATTTCCGACCGTGTGTACGGGGCATTAGACTGGGATGCCATAAAGGTAATTTGCGTGTAAAGGCAGGTTTCACAATACTTTTGACAATATAGTGTATTAGTAGATGTAGGGAAGAGAGTGTTATTCTGTACATTATCATTCTAGTGCCTCACAATTTCAACTAAAACTCTTGTCCCCACTGGTAATTGGAAACCAGAGCGATCCCCAATTTAGGCTTTAAAAAAATATTTCAGTTGACTGAAAGTCATTACAATTCTTCCACAAAAATGTTCCATTTTTTTTATTGTGGGGGTTCATATTGTCACTTATACAGTTTAAGTGATATAGATTATTTAGCAAATATTCTGTTTCTGTTTAGCTATTTTTTACATTAGTTTAAAGCAGTTTGGTACTTTTTTCTTTTATTTTTATTTTTTAAGTTATTTTAACTATGAAACAAATTAATCAAATTAGCTGCAAAATTCCACTCTTCAGTTTAGTTGTGATCTGGAGAACCTTTCTTACCTGTTCTGTTAATACAAAAAAAAAAAAAAAATTCTCTGCAAATCTATGTACCGCTTGCATGTTGCCAAAAGCACGGGTGATATTATTACCTCCTTTATAACATATTAAAGTGTCAAATGCAAAATGAGACCTTGAGGTCTCATTTGCACTAGAGAATGTTTTTTCAAAGAGGATACAAAGCCCATGACCCAATTCCCCAGCTCACATCATCGTGATATTTCATCTTAATAGACATAGGATAAATGCCAATTATATACCGAAAAATATTTTTATCTTCACATTTTTGTATTTTTGTCTCACTATGCAGATTACAACCTGGATTTAAAAGCTTACTTAACATTTTGCGAAAAAACTGTAGTAAGGAAATATTGAAAAGACTTCCCTTTGTTCATATCTTATTACCAGAAAAGTAGGGACATATTTCCATGCTAACAGCCAATTGTAAAATAGGGCAGGGTACACTTTTTTTTGTCCATGCTTAAGTAGATGTACGCGGCTCTCTTTAAATGCAGAAAATGTAGATTGGCCTAGAAGTACAAGTGTTGCTTTGATTTTTGAATCATTTTTGGGGAATGATTTGATTCTATGGTTAAATTGTTGTTGCCCCTTTTACAAGGTCGGAAACCCAAAGGGAATAAATATTTGGTCTAACTAGTAAAGCCTAACCCATGGGCTAGTTTATTAAAGCGGTCATTTTTTTTTTTAACCTTAGCCTGTTCAAATATTCAACAAGGTTCAGCAAAATTTTCATCCTTTAAATTCCCTTGAACTTCAAAAGTAACTTGGCAGCTGCTAAAATCAATCAGTTAACAGCTAACCTGATCCTGTAATCATCCCAACTGTGCTAAACTGAAAAAAAACTGAGAAAAATCATCTTCCTAGGTTACCATCAATCTCTGCGGTAATGACAGAATGAGAGTCTGCAATGAACGGGGCCAACTTTTTGCTGAACAACCAATAGTGAAGATGAAGTCACAGTGCAACTTTTTCACTTAGCTGAGCAAACCAAGGGGCCTTCCTTGGGCAATTCGTCCCTAAAGACTAAGCACGCTCTCTTCGATACTGGAGTGTAGGGTCTGTTGTTGTATAGTTATGGAATGGAAGTCTGCAATGAACACTTGCAACTTGATGACTAAAAAATTACTGTGCAACCGTATTTAACCGACAACACGCGCCGGAGTATAACACGCAACCCAAGTTTAGGAGGGAATTTTAAGGAAAAAAAACTTTTAGGAGGGAAGTTTAAAGAAAAAAAACTTACATTTAAATGCCCATCAGTGCAGCCTTGTCAGTGCAGACTTGCCCCAGTGCAGCCTTGCCCCCAGTGTCTATTGCAGCCTTGTCAGTGCAGCCTTGCCAGTGCAGCCTTGCCAGTGCAGCCTTGTCCCAGTGCAGCCATGTCCCAGTGCAGCCTTTCCCCAGTGCAGCATTTCCCCAGTGCAGCATTTCCCCAGTGCAGCATTTCCCCAGTGCAGCCTTGTCCCAGTGCAGCCTTGTCCCAGTGCAGCCTTGTCCCAGTGCAGCCTTGTCCCAGTGCAGCCTTTCACCAGTGCAGCCTTGTCCCAGTGCAGCCTTGTCCCAGTGCAGCCTTTCCCAGTGCAGCCTTGTCCCAGTGCAGCCTTTCCCCAGTGCAGCCTTGTCCCAGTGCAGCCTTGTCTCAGTGCAGCCTTGTCCCAGTGCAGCCTTGTCCCTCAGTGCAGCCTTGTCCCAGTGCAGCCTTGTCTCAGTGCAGCCTTGTCCCAGTGCAGCCCTGCCCCAGTGCAGCCTTGCCCCAGTGCAGCCTTGTCCTAGTGCAGCCTTGTCCCAGTGCAGCCTTGTCCCAGTGCAGCCTTGTCTCAGTGCAGCCTTGTCCCAGTGCAGCCTTGTCTCAGTGCAGCCTTTCCCCAGTGCAGCCTTTCCCCAGTGCAGCCTTTCCCCAGTGCAGCCTTGCCGAAGTGCAGCCTTTCCCCAGTGCAGCCTTGCCCTCAGTGTCCATCGCTTGGACGATATAAAATTGGCACCGCCGAGACTTGCTAGAGCGGAGCAAACGACGCCGAGATGGCAGGGACTGGGCGGAGCCGAGATACACATAGCCGAGTGGATCGGCGTATAACACGCACCCACGTTTTCCCCTGATTTTAAGGGGGAAAAAGTGCGTGTTATACGCCGATAAATTCGGTATTTCACTCAGTTGACCAAACCAATAGATTTTTTTTATAGGCCTTATTACTTTTCTTTCCTGTAATAAGCATATATAGTTACATAGTTACATAGTAGGTGAGGTCGAAAAAAGACACAAGTCCATCAAGTCCAACCTATGTGTGTGATTATATGTCAGTATTACATTGTATATCCCTGTATGTTGTGGTCGTTCAGGTGCTTATCTAATCGTTTCTTGAAACTATTGATGCCCCCCGCTGAGACCCCCGCCTGTGGAAGGGAATTCCACATCCTTGCCGCTCTTATGCCCCATACACACGATAGGATTTTCCAAACGGAAAATGTTCGATGGGAGCTTGTTGTCGGAAATTCTGACCGTGTGTAGGCCCCATCGGACATTTTTCATCGGAATTTCCGACACACAAAATTTGAGATCTGTATCTCAAATTTTCTGACAACAAAATCCATTCTGGTAAATTCCGATCGTGTGTACACAATTCCGACACACAATGTTCAACGCATGCTCGGAATCAAGCAGAAGAGCCGCACTGGCTATTGAACTTCATTTTTCTTGGCTCGTCATACATGTTGTACGTCACCGCGTTCTTGACGTTCGGAATTTTCAACAAGATTTGTGTGACCGTGTGTATGCAAAACAAGTTTGAGCCAACATCCTTCGGGAAAAAAAAACATGGATTTTGTTGTCAGAATATCATATCGTGTGTACGGGGCATTACAGTAGAGAACCCTCTACATAGTTTAAGGTTAAACCTCTTCTCTTCTAATTTTAATCAGTGACCACGTGTCTTATTAAACTCCCTTACGCAAAAAAGTTGTATCCCTATTGTGGGGTCACCAGTACGGTATTTGTAAATTGAAATCAAATTCCCTCTCAAGCGTCTCTTCTCCAGACATAATAAGTTCAGTGCTCCCAACCTTTCCTCATAACTAATATCCTCCAGACCCTTTATTAGCTTTGTTGCCCTCATTTGTACTCGCTCCATTTCCAGTACATCCTTCCTGAGGACTGGTGCCCAGAACTGGACAACACACTCCAGGTGCGGCCAGACCAGAGTCTTGTAGAGCGGGAGAATTATCATTTTATCTCTGGAATTGATCCCCTTTTTAATGCATGCCAATATTCTGTTTGCTTTGTTAACAGCAGCTTGACATTGCATGCCATTGCTGAGTCTATCATCTACTAGGACCTCCAGGTCCTTTTCCATCCTAGATTCTTAGATATGAAATCATTTCTAAGCTACCCCTGGAAAAACAGCTGCCGTTGTACTTCCCACTGCAGAGCTGACCGCAACATCATAGTTGTGTCTCTGCCCACCTGTGTGCTCTGCGATGATGATTTACTTAGACTTAAGCCTCGTACACACAACCCGATTGTTGGCCAACAAAACATCAGACTTTTGTCCGAAGGACCGAAACCTTTCCGTATTTGGAGATGAAATCTCTTTTCCTCCAGACGTAAAGAGTGCCCCCTTGTCCTCTGTGTTGACCGTAAAGTAAATAAATAACTCAAAACCAAGTTCACTATATGGTGAACAGTGTAGATCCAGCATGCAAATGTAAGGTGATGTATCCATGACAGTTTTGAAGTGAGAGCAATAATTCTAGAGTCATCATTCATAATGAACTCCAAACTGATAACCTGTAAAGGTTTATAAAGTATTGCATGGATTACTATATGTACTGTTGTTTGTTGCCATTTCACAGGCGTGCAGAATTTTACATCTTGACTAGGGATGAGCCAGCGGTTCGAGTCGAGCATCGGGTGTTCGTTTGTTTTAAAACGAACTCAACATATGGGGCGTTCGCGGTAAATTCGAGCGCCGCAGAACGCCCCACAATGCATTGCGAGATCGCAGTGCATTGCTGTATGATGATTGGCCAAAGCATGCACCTGACCTGCATGCTTAAATAAATCACAGAGCGCTTTGCTGAGAGAGCCATAATTGGCCAAAGGCAGGGCTAAGTCTACGCCCCACACTATATAAGGCTGCTGCTTACATGGCGGCAGTATAGTGTAATGAATGAAGAGTGATTAGGCAGCTTAGTTAGTGGCATGCAGGCAGTGTATTTGAGATATATATATGTATATATATATATATATATATATATATACAGTATCTAACAAAAGTGACCCCCTCACATTTTTGTAACTATTTTATTCTATCTTTTCATGTGACAACACTGAAGAAATGACACTTTGCTACAATGTAAAGTAGTGAGTGTACAGCTTGTATAACAGTGTAAATTTGCTGTCCCCTCAAAATAACTCAACACACAGCCATTAACCACTTCAACACCGGGCGATTTTACCCCTTCCTTACCAGAGCACTTTTTGCGATTGCGTCACTTTAACTAACAATTGCGCGGTCGTGCGACGTTACACCTAAACAAAATTGACGTCCTTTTTTTTTTCCCACAAATAGAGCTTTCTTTTGGTGGTATTTGATCACCTCTGCGGTTTTTATTTTTTGCGCTATAAACAAAAGAAGAGCGACAAATTTGAAAAAAAAAACACAATATTTTTTACTTTTTGTTATAATAAACATCCCATTTTTTTTTTAAAAAACATTTTTTTTACTCAGTTTAGGCCGATGAATATTCTTCTACATATTTTTGGTAAAAAAATCGCAATAAGCGTATATAGATCGGTTTGCGCAAAAGTTATAGCGTCTACAAAATAGGGGATAGATTTATTGCATTTTTTTTTTAACTAGTAATGGCGGCGATCTGCGATTTTTTTTCGTGACTGCGACATTTGCGGCGGACACTTCGGACATTTTTGACACATTTTTGGGACCATTCCCATTTACACAGCGATCGTTGCTATAAAATTGCAGTGATTACTGTGTAAATGTGACTGGCAGGGAAGGGGTTAACACTAGGGGGCGCTGCAGGGGTTAATGTGTTCCCTAAGGTAGTGATTCTAACTGTGGGGGGAGGGGACTCACAAGGGGAGGAGACCGATCAGTGTTCCTCTGTACTGGGATCACATGATCGGTCTCCTCTCCGCTGACAGGACGTGGAGCTGTGTGTTTACCATTCCCTAGGCGGCCAGGAATGGTAGGACGTAATATGACGCCCACCCAGGATGGGAGATCCACCTTGTGGGCGTCATATGACTATGGGTGGGTAGGGAAGTGGTTAATGTCTAAACCGCTGGCAAGAAAAGTGAGTACACCCCTAAGGAAAAATGTCCAAATTGGGCCCAAATTGTCAATATTTTGTGTGGCCACCATTATTTTCCAGCACTGCTTTAACCCTCTCAGGCATGGAGTTCACCAGAGCTTCAGGCCCGGTTCATGTGCGTGTAAAGGCAGGCATCCCAATACTTTTGACAATATAGTGTATTTGGTATCTATTTACTCAGCACAATGTCATCTTTTATATAAAAAAAAAAAAAAAAGAGGGTATTATATTGTGCTCTTTTTTTTCTTGAAAAATTTGGTTAACAACTGCGTAAATATGTGACATAAAAAATGGAAACAGCCACCATTTTCTTATACAGAGCCTCTGTTTTCAGAAAATATATAATGTTTTGGGGTTCTAAGTAGTAGCTGTCCAGCCCCAAAAAAATGCTGATTTGGTGCGTAAAACATTTAAAAACTGCCCCTGAAGTAGTTAAATCAGATTGAAATACTTCTGGGTTGCATAATCCATTAAACTCATTTTAAGAAAAAGAGACTCATTACAAATAGTCAATATCTTAAAAAGAAGGGATTTTGAAATGATTGTGGGGAAAATGATAGAAAATAAGGTTAAAACCAAAGTTTTCCTTGAAGTAAGCAGTAACAATAATCTTCAGGAACATTTCTGTACATTATATTTGAATCACTAACAGATGAATCATGGTAGGTTGCTATGAGCTACATTATTAGACATACGTAAAGCCCATCAAGTAATGATTTCCTTCTATGCTATGGTTGACTCAAATGGATTAAAGTGCTTTACCGTTTTTATACAAAAGTGGGAAAGGGGGAGGAGTGGAGGGTTAAAACATTCTGTAAAATAGAGTATACGAATATTTGATATGATACAAAATGGCTTTTATTAATTATTCTTATAAAGTTGGATATAGGTTTCCAGTTCTTCTCTCTCCTGCAAACAAATGAAAGAATTAACTTTTTCATTCTTTATTTTTTTTTGAAAAGTGCAATAGCTTGAGAATCTGAAAAACTCAAAATGGGTACCAGCAGGGGTCAAGTCCTGGGGAAAAAAGTGTGGGAGCTCCCACCCAAGATCTACCCCCCCCCCCCCCCCACCAAAAAAAAACAAAAAAATGATACGCTCATATGCACGAACTGTTCAAAAGTGGTATTTTTCATCCAATTTTTTATTGTGTGTATGAAGCTTAACTGTTAGTACATAAAAAAAAAAAAACAATCCTCAATAAACATAAATAAGGTAATTCTCTGAATAATCAGCATTCATTCAATTGTGCTTCCATGCAAATGTGAACATCATGTTCTGATCTTTATTGGGGAATTTTTATTTTGTATATAGAGTGTTTATGTGGTGAGTTTACACTTTTCATTGAACAGAGTTTGGATAACACAGGGTTAGACGGAAAGGTCATAAATGAACTGCACATTATCTGGACAGAATGCTTGGGGAGATAGTGATGTTTTCCTGCTTAGGAGATGTATGTTAGCTTGGGGGGCTGCAAACTCTGCAGGGCTCCAACACACACTCGCTGCTATTCCAACCCTTCACATATTTCCACATAAACTTCCCTCCTGGCATTAAACTTTGCCAGGTATTGTGCTCAGCTTACCACCCCAAACTGATGTTCCTCCCTCAGCTCACCTCTCTCCCTGCATGTCCTGTGAGCAGAATAGCTGTACTCCTCCTCTGGGTTCTCTCATCATATGGCACTGAAGATAGAGGAGGGGGGGATTCAGCGGGACACACAGAGCAAGTATGCAGGAGACTGGGGGGGGGGAGGGAGATGAGGAGACAGAAAATCAGGAGGGGGCGGCAGGGAGGAGCACATCACGAGAGGTCTGACTAAATACAATCTCTTAGCAGCAGGGACCTGATCTACCTGCCAGCTAGCTGTGATTGACAAGTAGATCGAAGCAGAAGCTGTCATGGGGCCCCCTACTGGCAATGCCTGAATGGTCAGGTGTGCGGCACTTACTATTGCGAGCTGTGTCGGCAGCTGCTGGTGTAGAACCTGCCACACAGCTCGCATACTTCAAAGTCTTGCAGGACACGGCTGCTAATGGGAACTGAGTTCCTGTTGTGGAAAAAGTACAGGAACTCCGTTCCCATGCGTTCCCGCAGGACTTGAGCCCTGGGTACCAGTCTAAAGAAAAGCCTAGGATTCCCAAATAAAGTGCAGCACTCAAAATGCTTACATAAAAAAAAAAAAAAAACATAGAATTTTCCAAAAGTCCCAAAAAAGAGTCCAGAAATTGTGAAGCCATCTAATGTGCCCAGAAAACAGACTTCAGTGTTCTCTTTCCACACTATCCACCATTTGTGAGCACACAAAGCCTCTTAAAGTGGTTGTAAACCCTTTACAACCACTTTAACCTACAGGTAAGCCTAGATTAACCACATGCCGACCGGGCCATCACATGTACACAAGGAGCGATCACATGTACACAAACCGGCATCACGTCATGACGCCGGTTCCTCCCTCCCCTCTCTGTACCAATTGGTACAGTGAGAGGGGAGAGAAGCGGAAAGGGGGAGAGATGGGACCAGCGCTGTGGGCTGGATGTGTAGTGCCCACAGCGCTGGTCAGTGACAGCTACACTGCCACCACTGTGCAATACTCTGCCAGCACTGTGCAATGCTCTGCCACCACTGTGCAATGCTCTGCCACCACTGTGCAATACTCTGCCACCACTGTGCAATACTCTACCAATACTGTGCAACACTGCAATACTCTGCCAATACTCGCCAATACTCGTCAATACTCTGCAATAATTTTTAATAGAAACAAAGAATTTTTTTTTTTTTTTTTTTCCCGAATTTTCTGTATTTTTTGATTTATAGCGCTTAGTGATTAAATACCACCAAAACAAAGCTCTATTTGTGTGAAAAAAAGGTCAGAAAATTAATTTGGGTACAGTGTTGCATTACTGAGTAATTGTCATTCAAAGTGTGAGAGCACCGAAAGCTGAAAATTGGTCTGGTTAGGAAGGGGGTTTAACTGCCCAGTGGGTAAGTGGTTAAGGCTTACCTGTAGGTGCTTGAAATATCTCCCAGACCTGCACGGTCTAGGAGATATTTGCAAATCGCCGCAGGGCGATTTCTTCTGCGCATGCACCGGAGTTAGAAAGGGCACGCCGTGCCGTTTCTAGCTTGGGTCATGCCGTCAAAGGTGGCTCCCGTGCGCATGCGCGGGGGTGACGTCACACGACGTCAAGCGACTCTGGCCAGTCACAGAGCCGGAGTTTGCGGCCCCGGAATGAAGAGGGGTGAAGAATGGACGCTCGCTACTAGCGAAGAAGACAAGGACATTGCGGGCTTCTCCTGCAGGTAAGTGTCACATAATGGGCTACTATGCGATGCATAGTAGTCCATTATGCTTTACCTTTGCAGGGAAACAAAGAGGAAGTAACACCCATCAGGGTTTACTTCCTCTTTAACAGAATGTATTGCCCCTTTATAAACCAAGTGGTCAAATAGTGCTTGTTAGTAGGCATGTGCACTGCCGAAAAATCTGTTTGTTTTTCGGGTAATTCGTTATGTTCCTGATGATGTCTGCCTGACGAAACGTGTAGGGCGAAGCTTACATCGTCACTGCGCCACTTCCGGTTTTGGATTTTCTGCTCTGTGGAGCGCAAGGTGCCCCAGACGATTTTGTTGTAAATTGTTTACTACCTCTTGGCAATGTTGACAGTTCTTTTTACAAAAATGTTTATGCAATAAACTTTTATTTACGGATTTAGACGATGGGATCCCCTTTTTTCTTATCCGTCTGTTTGAGTGCATTGAACAATCATGCATGTCAAAGAGGAAACACAGGACAAAGAGCTGACTCTATTGTGAGGCCTTTTACCCCTGCAGGGGGTACATCCCTTTGGTGAGTGCGGACCTGAGAGGGGAGCGTGTGTGAAGAGTCACCAAATTTGGCGATTACATTTTTTTTTACCAAAAATATGTAGAGGAATACATATTGGCCTAAACTGGTGTAGACATTTTTTTGGGGGGGATATTTATTATAGCAAAAAGTAAAAAATATTGTTTTTTTTTTTCAAAATTATCGTTTTTTTTAATTTATCGCGCAAAAAATAAAAACCGCAGAGGTGGTCAAATACCACCAAAAGAAAGCTCTATTTGTGGGAAATAAAGGCCATCGATTTTGTTTGGGTGTAACGTCACACAGGCCTTGCAATTGTAATGTGAAAAACAGAGTGTAGCTCTGAAAATACATCATATAATATATCTGTGTGAAGATATAAACATATATCATGTGAATGTGATAATCACATTGATAAAAAGGAATCAGTGAAAATAATGTCCAAACTATAAAAGAACAACTATAAACACCAAAAAAGTGAACTTCCTAAAAAGTGTGTCCAAAAAAAGTTGATTTTGAAATCTTCTGTGATAATGGTACGACAGGATAGATGAAAAACTGTCTGTAGAACTGTTGAAACAAAGGAATCTTCTAATGGAAAAATGTAGATGTATACTCATACCAGACATGGTGAACCCACATGCCTGCGGCAGTGGGTCAATCAGGCTCGTATTGACCTGAGGCCTAATCGATTGGTCAAAAAGGGGTACCCACTCAAATGCGACTGCAACACAGAAGGAGGTCACTCTGGACTTGATTGATTCGCTTTTCGACAGGGGTTTATCTGTGGGATGCAATCTGGCTGGATATCCAACTTGTGCAATTCTCAAAGCCGCATGGGACTACAGCCCAATAGAGGGTCCGTTTAAAGACCAATGATGGATGGAGAAATGTTCTCATTCAAGCCGAGATAGAAATAAAGGAATCAAAAAGGGCTCCATAGGGTGCAGGATTTTTTTTTCATCTTAAAAAAGTACAAATATTAAGGCAGATGAGTACAAAAATAGTGATTACTCAATAAAAAGTTTAAAAACAATGTGGGGAGCAAGTGAAGCAGGTCCGACGCGCTTCGTTCCTACGGACTTCAACTGGGGCATAACACTGCTCCCCCACATTGGTCATATTTATAACATATCCCATTGATCAAACATGCGGCAGTGGGAAGTATGGCTCCACTCTCTGTATTTAAACCGGAAGTGGTGGCCTCCAGCGTGAACTCCACGTCTCATTATGAGATCCTAAAACTTGTAAACCAAACAAATAGGGCCAGGGGGGCAGAATTACGCCCGCTATACCTCGACCCGGAAGATGGCCATTGGCGCAAATTCCACGCCTCATTCTCAGATTGCCGGGTCGGGGTTCCCCCACGGGGTTTAATATGGACGAGGATCTGCGGAGGGAGCACGCCGCTAAGCAACAATGTAACAGCAACGGCTATAGTACAACCCCCACACGACTTTATCCATAGATGAAACTTCCAGATGGGTCACGTGGTAGAAACACGTGACACGCCGTAGGTCATGCGGGCCCGGTTCTTGTCATGGTGCAATGGCGTCATCCAACAACATGCGCTCTGGATATAAGCCCAGGACGATACAAGCCTCTCTCTGAACCCTGAGTGGGCGTGACTGCCCCAGAGCTTCCTGAATGGATCAATCACAGGACCGCCATGTGACTTCATGTAAGCCACACAGGCCTCCATGCCATCATAGCGCAACGACGTACTGATGTCAGCGGGTAAAATGTCCTCCAAACTGCCACCCGGAGGCCTGTACGGGTAGCAATGTGACAGACTGGACAAAATATGAACGAATTAAGCTTAAGCAATTGGTCAGTTGGTCAGTTAACCACATGCCGACCGGGCAATAGCCGAAAGACAGCTACAGCACGGTCGACTTATTGCGTAGGACATCCTCCCAGAACCTTGCTCCCGTGCGCCCCCTGGGGCGTGCACTTGGGAACATCCGTGACAGCCGGGTCCGGAGGACCGGCGCATCACGGATCACGGTAAACAGCCGTTGATACCGGCAGTTTACCACGTGATCGCTCCGTCAAATGACGGATCGATTGCATGTAAACAAACCAGAGTCACGTCATGACGCCAGTTCCTCTCTCCCCTCCCTGTACCGATCGGTACAGTGAGAGGGGAGAAGCGGAAATGGGGAGAGATGGCAGCAGCGCTGTGGGCTGGATGTGTAGTGCCCACAGCGCTGGTCAGTGACAGCTACTCTGCCAGCACTGTGCAATACACTGCCAGCACTGTGCAATACTCTACCAATACTGTGCAATACTCTACCAATACTGTGCAATACTCTGCCAATACTGTGCAACACTGCAATACTCTGCCAATACTCTGCCAATACTCGCCAATACTCTGTCAATACTCTGCCAATAAATTTTAATAGAAACAAAGATTTTTTTTTTATACCGAATTTTCTGTATTTTTTGATTTATAGCACAAAAAATTAAAAACCCAGCGGTGATTAAATACCACCAAA
Source organism: Lithobates sylvaticus (assembly GCA_028564925.1). NCBI lineage: Eukaryota > Metazoa > Chordata > Amphibia > Anura > Ranidae > Lithobates > Lithobates sylvaticus. The sequence goes on from CM053030.1 coordinate 504,087,666, forward strand.
AAAAGCTCTATTTGTGTGAAAAAAAGGACAAAAAAATAATTTGGGTACAGTGTTGCATGACTGAGTAATTTTCATTCAAAGTGTGAGAGCACCGAAAGCTGAAAATTGGTCTGGTTAGGAAGGGGTTTTAAGTGCCCAGTGAGTAAGTGGTTAAAGCAACGCAGTGCCATATCGCAAAAAAATGGCCTGGTGATTAAGGGGGCAAATCCTTCCGCTCCCTAAGTGGTTAAGTAATGGTACATCCTCCACTACGAGGGACAATCTCATCTGATTGATAAATTGTTATATTGTGTAGTTCCCTTTATCGTGAACATCTGATCTTTGTGGTTCCACCAACATTTTAGAGTCCTCCCAAGGAACAGTCCAGCGCCTTATAAAACGATGCCCACTGCTCCATCCTACTTAATGTATTCCAATGTCATTTAAAAAAAATAAAAGAATTATAAGACAAAGTTGGCATGATGAGTACCGAAGAAGAAAAAGCACATTGAAGGAAATGTACTGTAATCTTGTATAATTATTATCATATCTAATATAAATGAGAAAATGTAAGTTTTACATTTCGTTTGCGATGAAATATGGCGCGGATAAGGGACCGGGGCCCATTCAGCCGGAGCTGGAATATAAGATAATAAAATGTAGAGAGTGACTTAATCACTCAGCATTATTAAAGATTAATAGAAAATCATTAATAGCATTTCTGTTAGCGTGTATGTCGTTCGCTTCTGTCTACGAGCTTTCTGCCCTCGGATACTCACCGAACTCGAGTGAATTACTGACGAGTTCATTAACCCTTTCAGCTCCGCTTACGTGACGCATCAGAGTGCAGTTTAAAAAACTTGACCCCCGGAAGATTTAACCCCCCCCCCCTTAATGACCAGGTCACTTTTTTTCGATACGGCACTGCGTTGCTTTAACTGACAATTGCGCGGTTGTGCGACGTTGTGCCCAGATAAAATTGGTGTCCTTTTTTTCCCATAAATAGAGCTTTTTTTTGGTGGTATTTGATCACCTCTGCGGTTTTTATTTTTTTCAATAGAAACATATCTAATAGACCGACAATTTTGAAACAAAACAACTATATTTTAACCCTCATATTACCTGCTGTTATTGTAAGACCCCGTACACACGGTCAGAAATTCCGACCACAAAATCCGTCCATTTTTTTCCTGACGGATTTTGTCCGAAACTGGTGTTGCATACTCGCGGTCGGACAAAGTTGTCGGAAAATCCGATCGTTCCGAACGTGGTGACGTTAGTTGCGTACGACGAAACTACGTAGAGGCTAGTAGCCAATAGCTTTGGTCTCATAATTTGATCTGAGCATGCGTGGCACTTTGTCCGTCGGAATTCTCTACACACGATCGGAAAAAATGTTGTTGTCAGAAAATTTGAGATCATGCTCTCAAATTTTTTCTGTCGGAAATTCCGATGGAAAAAGTCAGATTGAGCCCACACACGGGCGGATTTTCCGACAACATGGTCCGATCGGACATTTTCTGTCAGAATTTCTGACCGTGTGTATGGGGGCTAACACATCACTATGTAAGGGTCATTGAGGCCCCTTTCACACTGTGTTTACAGGGAATGCCTGTAAAAATTTGAGGTCCATGGACCTCAACTCGCATCAAAGTCTGACCAAAGTAGTACAGGGACTACTTTTGAAGTCGGTCTGGCTCGAAGTCGCACAGATATGAATGGTACTCATTGGAAATCATGGGTGAAGACTTGTCATGTGACTTTGCAGTCCCAAGTCGCAGGACAAGTCATTTATTCTGAATGGTGTCCCAACGAACAAGTACAGCAGAGACTAACAAACCTGCGCTGCAGCAGACCTCATTGGACAGAGGTGATGATGTCGATTCACTGCCTAAAGGCCGGGGTCCAGGAAGATGAATTGCTTAAACGGGAACGCCAGGTGTCACCTATCTGCCTATGCAACATGAACATTTTTTTAAATTCCAAGCCTGGCATGTTGTTGGGCCATCAGTTTTTTTTTTTTCTTCTTCACAATGTTGCCCATCTCCGCTGTCCATTCACATTTTGAAGGGACTGTGGCGGTATTCCAGTGCTTAGCCACTTAAGCCCCGGACCAATTTGCAGCTAAAAGGACCAGGCCTCTTTTTGCGATTCGGCACTGCGTCGATTTAACTGACAATTGCGCGGTCGTGCAACGTGACTCCCAAACAAAATTGGCGTCCTTTTTTTCCCACAAATAGAGCTTTCTTTTGGTGGTATTTGATCACCTCTGCGGTTTTTATTTTTTGCGCTATAAACAAAAATAGAACTTGTGGTCGAATGTGCCTAACCTTAGCTCTTTTAGTGCAAGATTATTTTACATAGAGAGAAAAGATTCAACATAGAGAGAAAAGATTTGGCATTATAGAGACAATAGCAAAAAAGGTTGAATGTGCCTAACCTAACTCTATCAGTCCAAGATTATTCTACATAGAGAGAAAAGATTCGACATGAAGATTCGACAAAGCAGTCGCCGCAATTGGACATTTATGGTCCAATGCTCCGCCCATAGGCTATAGAAGAATTCTAATGTTGGTTGTAGGCGGAACATTCGACCGGAAATGTACGATTGCTGAGTCATACAGTTTAGCTGCTCCGTCAAATCTTCTTAGAACATTTGACAGACACCATAAACCTTCCATGACAGATTGGACCTTAATTATTTTGGATTTTCGAAATAAATAAAAACGAATTTCGGGAGTAACTAAATAAATTTACTTTTTCGGACGAAATCTAGATTCCGAAACGAAATATTTCAGTGTGCACATGTCTAGTAACGAGTAGTTATTTGAGTTACTGTTGCCTTTCTATCATCTGGAACCAGTCTGCCCATTCTTCTCTGACATCAACAAGGCATTTTCCTCCACACAACTGCCGTTCACTGTATATTTTCTATTTTTCAGACCATACTCTGTAAACCACGAGAGATGGTTCTGTGTAAAAAATCCCAGTACATCAGCAGTTTTTTAAATACTCAGACCAGCCCATCTGGCAACAACAACCATGCCACGTTCAAAGTCACTTATATCCCCTTTCTTCCCCCATTCTGATGCTTAGTTTGAACTTCAGCAAGTCATCTTCACCATGTCTAGATGCCTAAATGCATTGAGTTGCTGCCATGTGATTGGCTGATTAGCAATTTGCGTTACTAAGCAATTGAACAGCGTACCTAATTGTCAGAAACCATGAAATCAGACCGAGACAGAAGTGCAGTTAAATCGCATTTGTTTAATAATAAAAGTAAAAAGAACAAACGTAATCAAAACATAGCCAGAGTTCAGTAACCGGAACGTATAGTCAGCCAAGCCAGAAGTCAGTGGAACAGAAAGCAGGATCTGGAGCCAGAAGGGATGTCAGCAAACCCAGTCTTTAAACAGGACCGCAGGAGAAAGTTTTGTGTGATGTTGACCAAGGCGAAGGCAGAGCTCCTCTGGACTGGATGGCTTAAGTAGGCAGGACTGACTAGCAGGATATCATCAAC
>CM053030.1:504091635-504410085 GCA_028564925.1 Lithobates sylvaticus
TTAACCACTTCGCGCCCGCGCTATAGCCGAAAGACGGCTTCAGCGCGGACGCTCCCTGCCGGGAGGACGTCCCTGGACGTCCTCCTGTTTACTTCCCTAATGCGCGCTCCTGAGAGCGCGCATCGGGGAAGTTCTGTGCTGGCCGTGTCCCTCGGACACAGCCAGTCACAGATCGCTGTAAACGGCCAATCACAGCGGCCGTTTACAGCGCGATCGGCGTGTCCAATGAGAGATGATCTCATATGTAAACATATGAGATCATCTCTCAGCGCCGCTCTCCCTCCTCACACAGAGACAGCGTGTGAGGAGGAGGAGATGAACGGCTGCAGCAGCCGTGAGTAAAAAAAAAAAAAAAAAAAAAAAAAAATGTCCCCACTGCCATCTGTCCCCGCTGCCATCTGTCCCCACTGCCACCTGTCCCCACTGCCACCTGTCCCCAGTGCCACCTGTCCCCAGTGCCATCTGTCCCCAGTGCCACCTGTCCCCAGTGCCATCTGTCCCCAGTGCCATCTGTCCCCAGTGCCACCTGTCCCCAGTGCCATTTGTCCCCAGTGCCACCTGTCCCCAGTGCCAAGTATAAGTGCCATCTGTCATCAGTGCCACGTGCCATCTGTCAGTGCCACGTGTCATCAGTGCCACGTCATAGTGCCATCTGTCATCAGTGCCATATCAGTGTCACGTGTCATCAGTGCCACATATTAGTGCCATCTGTCATCAGTGCCACGTATCAGTGCCATCTGTCATCAGTGCCACCTGTCAGTGTCACGTGTCACGTGCCATCTGTTATCAGTGTCACGTGTCATCAATGCCACGTATCAGTGCATCTATCATCAGTGTCACGTGTCATCAGTGCCACGTCATCAGTGCCACGTATCGTGCCATCTGTCATCAGTGCCACGTATTAGTGCCACGTATTAGTGCCATCAGTGCCACGTATTAGTGGCACATGATATCAGTGCCACGTATAAGTGCCATCTGTCACCAATGCCACATATTAGTGCCATCTGTCATCAGTGTCACGTGTCATCAGTGCCCCGTATTAGTGCCATCTGTCATCAGTGCCACATCAGTGTCACGTGTCATCAGTGCCACGTATCAGTGCCATCTGTCATCAGTGCCACGTCAGTGTCACGTGTCATTGTCCTGGTGCTCCAGGGCCTTCAAAAGTGTAATAGGTAGTCAACAAGTTAGTAATTGTGTAATTAATGCTCCTAGAACACGTGATGGCGCTCCCTGCATGTTGGGCCTCTCTAAGTGGCCAGGCTGTGGAAAAGTCCCACACATGTGGTATCGTAATACTCAGGAGGAGTAGCAGAATTTATTTCGGGATGTCATTTGTGGTATACACATGCCATGTGAGAGAAATAACCTATTACAATGACAATTTTGTGGAAAAAAAATAAAAATAAAAAAATAATTCATTTTGCAAAGAATTGTGGGAAAAAAATGACAACATCAAAAAGCTCACCATGCCTCTTACTAAATACCTTGGAATGTCTACTTTCAAAAAAGGGGTCATTTGGGGGGTATTTGTACTTTCCTGGCTTGTTCGGGTCACAAGAAATGAGATAGGCCACCAGTACATCAGATGTGATCAATTTTGTATAATTTGCACCACAGTTTGTAGACTCTCTAACTTTCACAAAGACCAAATAATATCCACTAATTTGGGTTATTTTTACCAAAGATATGTAGCAGTATAAATTGTGGCCAAAATTTATGAAGAAAAATTAATAATTTGCTAAATTTTATCACAGAAACAAAGAAAATTGTTTTTTTTTTTAAATCTGCGGTCTTTTTTCATTTATAGCGCAAAAAATAAAAAACCCAGAGGTGATCAAATACCACCAAAAGAAAGCTCTATTTGTGGGAAAAAAAGGACAAAAAAATCATTTGGGTACAGTGTTGCATGACTGAGTAATTGTCATTCAAAGTGTGAGAGCACCGAAAGCTGAAAATTGGTCTGGGCAGGAAGGGGTTTAAGTGCCCAGTAAGCAAGTGGTTAATTTTACATTGTATTTTTTTTATGTTATGCATCCAAAAATATAGAAAATATACCAAATCAAATCATTATTCAACCAAAAAAAAATAATGTCAAAGCAATAACTCCAAGGCCAATAATAAATAAGACGTTATCTCCTCCGATTCCGCAACATGTCTGGTTGACGAACGGCCGTTCAGAAACGGACCGAAAAGCGTGAAATGAAAAGTGTGAAATGAAAAGTGTGAAATGAAAAGCGCGAATCAACACTCACCAAACTTATCCTAACACGAAATTAGCAGAAGGAGCCCAAAGTGTGGCGCCAAATAGCTGAAAAACAACCTAGTACGTCACTACGCTTGTATTTGTTGTCCGACAATTTCTTGCCGTGTGTATGCAAGACAAATTTGGGCCAACGCCCTTCGGATAAAAGTCCACGGTTTTGTTGGCCAACAATCCGATTGTGTGTACGAGGCTTTACTCATCATATGGTGATGGCAACGTTGTCAATGCGAAGACAAAACCTGCTAGGCTGTCATTCTGCTATAGGTCGGGCCGGATGTGGTTAAGCCTAGTGGACTGAAAAAAAAAATGTTTTACTTTCTTGATCCTCCGCGCTGCTAAACTTTAGGGATGACGTGTTCGGAAACATGTCCAACAACACCTGAGCTATTCAAAGCTTACAAAGCCAACAGCCAATCATGGGTAGTGGAGGCATGCCCCGCCCTGCACCTGCACATATGCAAGGGGCAAGGAATGCCTGCATCGCCTGTGATTGGCTGGCGGCTTTCACAGCTTCCCTGCGAGCTCATCATTGCTAGATGGCAGTCCCTCTTCTTTCCTTTCTGTCTTTTTTCATTTGCAGGATGGGCTAAATTTCACAATAATGCGCCCCCTATCGGCCACATAAATAACAGTGCGTCCTCTTCTGGCTCCAGCTTAGTAGTGGTCGCTCTGGGCCATTTAAACTCAGGGCACACAGCTACAGTAGGAAACCACGCACTGTGCACCCACAAAGTGTGAGAAGCATGGAGAGGCCACTAGGGGGAGCATTATTGTGTAATGTATCCCATGCTGCAAACAGCAGGACAGAAAGGAAGGAGGGGTCAGCTCTTTTTATTTTTGGGAGGACCCCCAACCTCTACATCCATAATGAGAGGACCTTCACCTGTTCCAACAGGAGGAGCCCTGGTATGTACTATTCAACGAACATACAGTGAGGGAAAAAAGTACCGTATATACTCGAAGTATAGGCCGACCCGAATATAAGCCGAGGCACCTAATTTTACCACAAAAAAATGGAAAAACGTATTGACTCGAGTATAAGCCTAGGGTGAGAAATGCGCAGCTACTGTAAGTGGAAAAGAGGGTCAACAATGCCCATTTGCAGCGTCACTGTGCCCATTTGCATGCCTCACTGTGCCCATTTGCATGCCTCACTGTGCCCATTTGCAGCCATAGGTCCCCCAAACTTCAAACTTGGTAGTTAAGGGTTCCTAGATGCCCCCCTATCTGCATTTGGGGTCTCTGGACCCAAAGGGTCCTGAAATAACATGGCTGCAGATGGACACAGTTGACCGACTTTGGGGCCCCCGTATCTTGGGGCCACTTAGTGCTAGGAACCCCAAATTTGGTATGCAAACTCAGTCGAACTAGCACTATACTAGATGGGGTTCCTAGCCCTAAGTGGCCCCGAGATACGGGGCCCCAAAGTCGGTTTGAGAAAATGTCAAGCACTTTTCTGCAGCAGAGAATTACATTTTCTGAACCGATTTTGGGGCCCCGTATCTTGGGGCCACTTAGTGCTAGGAACCCCATCTTTGGATATGTTATAGTGTTGGTTCCACTGGGTTTTCACATTTTGGGGTTCCTAGCACCAAGAATCCCCAAGATACGGGGCCCCAAAGTCGGGTCGGAAAATGTCATTTTCTGCTGCAGAAAAGTGATTGACTCCAGTATAAGCCTCGGGGGGCACTTTCTGCACAATAAAATGTGCTGAAAAACTCGGCTTATACTCGAGTATATACGGTATTTGATCCCCTGCTGATTTTGTACGTTTGCCCACTGACAAAGTAATGATCAGTCTATAATTTTAAATGGTCGGTTTATTTTAACAGTGAGAGACGGAATAGCAACAAAAAATATCCAGAAAAACGCTTTTCAAAAAAGTTATAAATTGATTTGCATTTTAATGAGTGAAATAAGTATTTGACCCCTTCACAAAACATGACTTAGTACTTGGTGGCAAAACCCTTGTTGGCAATCACAGAGGTCAGACGTTTCTTGTAGTTGGCCACCAGGTTTGCAGACATCTCAGGAGGGATTTTGTCCCACTCCTCTTTGCAGATCCTCTCCAAGTCATTAAGGTTTCGAGGCTGACGTTTGGTAACTCAAACTTTCAGCTCCCTCCACATATTTTCTATGGGATTAAGGTCTGGAGACTGGCTAGGCCACTTCAGGCTCTTATGTGCTTCTTCTTGAGCCTCTCCTTTGTTGCCTTGGCCGTGTGTTTTGGGTCATTGTCATGCTGAAATAACTATCCACGACCCATTTTCATTGCCCTGGCTGAGGGAAGGAGGTTCTCATCCAAGATTTGACGGTACACGGTCCCGCCCATCGTCCCTTTGATGCAATGAAGTTGTCCTGTTCCCTTAGCATGGGGATGGTGTTCTTGGGGTCAGCATTCCTCCTCCTCCAAACTTGGCCATGGTGGAGAGATTGGAATCTGATTGATTGATTGCTTCTGTGGACAGATGTCTTTTATACAGGTAACAAGCTGATATTAGGAGCACTCCCTTTAAGGCCTGATTCACACCTATGCAGGTTGCAGTTTTTGCATATTGCAGGTGCATTTTGCATTTTTCAATACATGCTTTTCATCCATTGTAGTCTTTGGAACCAAAGACCAGAAAAAAAGTCCCTGGCCCTTTCCATAAAATGCACAGATGTGAACTACATCCATAGGAAACCATGTTAAACGGACTGCAAAGTTAAACAGACTGCAATGCGTTTCTGCAAAACTGAAAACGCGCTAAAAAAAATGCAAAGGTATGAACCAGGTCTTAGAGCAGGGGTCTCAAACTGGCGGCCCTCCAGCTGTTGCAAAACTACAAGTCCCATGAGGCATTGCAAAGCTGACAGTTACAAGCATGACTCCCAGAGGCAGAGGCATGATGGGACTTGTAGTTTCACAACAGCTGGAGGGCCACCAGTTTGAGACCCCTGTCTTAGAGAGTGCTCCTAATCTCAGATTGTTACCTGTATAGAAGACACCTGGGAGCCAGATCAATCTTGCTGATTGATAGGGGATCAACTACTTATTTCACTCATTAACCACTTGCTTACCGGGCACTTAAACCCCCCTCCTATCCAGACCAATTTTCAGCTTTCGGTGCTCTCACACTTTGAATGACAATTACTCAGTCATGCAACACTGTACCCAAATGACATTTTTTGTCCTTTTTTTTCCCACAAATAGAGCTTTCTTTTGGTGGTATTTGATCACCTCTGCGTTTTTTTATTTTTTGCGCTATAAATGAAAAAAGACCGAAAATTTTGAAAAAAAAAGCATTTTTCTTTGTTTCTGTGATAAAATTTAGGAAATTATTAATTTTTCTTCATAAATTTTGGCCACAATTTATACTGCCACATATCTTTAGTAAAAATAACCCAAATTAGTGGATATTATTTGGTCTTTGTGAAAGTTAGAGAGTCTACAAACCGTGGTGCAAATCATACAAAATTTATCACACCTGATGTACTGGTGAGCTATCTCATTTCTTGTGACACTGATGACAGATGGCACCGATACGTGACATTGATGACAGGTGACACTGATAACAGATGGCACGTGACACTGACAGGTGGCACTGATGACAGATGGCACTGATGACAGATGACACTAATATGTGGCACTGATGACACGTGACACGGATATGGCACTGATGACAGATGGCACTAATAACACGTAGCACTGATGTTGCACTGATGACAGATGGCACTTATACATGGCACTGGGGACAGGTGGCACTGGGGACAAATGGCACTGGGGACAGATGGCACTGGCAGACAGATGGCACTGGCAGATGGCACTAGGGACAGATGGCAGTGGTGGCAGTGGGGACAGATGGCAGTGGGGGCAGATGGCACTGGCAGATGGCAGTGGGGACAGATGGCAGTGGTGGCAGTGGGGACAGATGGCAGTGGTGGCAGTGGGGACAGATGGCAGTGGGGGCAGATGGCACTGGGGACAGATGGCAGTGGTGGCAGTGGGGACAGATGGCAGTGGTGGCAGTGGGGACAGATGGCAGTGGTGGCAGTGGGACAGATGGCAGTGGGGGCAGTGGGGACAGATGGCAGTGGTGGCAGTGGGGACAGATGGCAGTGGGGGCAGATGGCACTTTATTTATTTATTTATTTATTTTTCTACTTACGGCCGCTGCAGCCGTTCATCTCTCCCTGTCTCTGTGTGAGGAGGGAGAGCGGCGCTGAGAGATGATCTCATATGTTTATATATGAGATCATCTCCCATTGGACACGCCGATCGCGCTGTAAACGGCCGCTGTGATTGGCCGTTTACAGCGATCTGTGATTGGCTGTGTCCAAGGGACACGGCCAACACAGAATTTCCCCGCTGCGCGCTCGTGAGCGCGCACAGGGAGCGAGGAAATGGGAGGACGTCATATGACGGCCTCCCGGGAATTGACATCCGCGCCAAAGCCGTCATTTGGCTATGGCGGGATGTCTAGTGGTTAAAATGCAAATCAGTTTATGACTTTTTTGAAATGCGTTTTTCTAGATATTTTTTGTTGCTATTCCGTCTCTCACTGTTAAAATAAACCGACCATTAAAATTATAGACTGATCATTTCTTTTTTAGTGGGCAAACGTACACAATCAGCAGGGGAATCTAATAATTTTTTCCCTCGCTGTAGAATTGCATTTGAGGGGGCGGGGGGGGTGGTGTTGGCTGAGCTGTGCTGTGTGTGACAGAGCTGTGAAAATCTCAGGACTGGATGGACGGAAATACATACAGGTTGGCAAATGAAGCATCTCTGCATACAGTAAGCATTTAGCTGTTTGCTTGGAGTTCAGCTTTAAGAAGCAGCATAAGATTAATAGGAAGCCGGTCTCCAGCGTGCCCATTTGTATGACGCTAAGCGCACGTCGCAATGCTGGGGGGACAATTTAAAAACTATTTGTGCATGAAGAAAGCCAGTGTGTTGGGAAAATTGGACACAGTTCACGTAGGAGTATGAATGGGTCTCTTTATTAGGCTTGCTTACTATGAGGTTGCCGCAGTACGATAAAGTAAACACAGTCAAGGTTCACTGAGAGAGCGAGCGTTTTACGAAAAGATCGTTCCCTCTGGGTTCTAGGCAGACACAAACTTTATTAAACATGTCTAGCACCAAATTATTGCAAACGGAAATAACGAAAATAAATGCTGCATCATGTATTTTATGTCTGGAGTTTATTTTTTTTTATTTTTTATTTTTTATGTCTGTACAATTTTTATGAAGCTGGAATCTAGACAAATACAAAAAAAAGGCAAACATCAATGCATGCAGGTATATATTAAATGTATTTTAAAATGTGGGTAGTGTAAGCACCTGAATTTTGTTTTGTTATATGCTTCCTAAAATGTCCTGTACAACAGAGCTGAGACAGGAAGAGGGGCAGCACCAAGTTATACAGCGGGTAAAATAAGTACACCTCACCATTTTTCTAGGTAAATATTTCTAAAGATGCTATTGATATGACCTTTTCACCACATGTCGGTGACAACCTATACAATCAATACATACAAAGATACCAAAACAAATATGTTCAGTTATGTGTAATAAAATGGAATGACACAGGGAAAAAGTATTGAGCACATGAAGAAAGGGAGGTGCAAATAGGCATGGAAAGCCAAGACTCCAGATATAATCTATCAGTAATTAGAAAGCAATCCTGCCCCTTGTCAGTGCAAATATCAGCTGGTTCGCAACTGATGGCCTAAAAAAGGTGTCTCATTACCAAGGTGTCATACAAGAAACATCTCATGATGGGTAAAAGCAAAGAGCACTCTCAAGACCTTCACAATCTTATTATTGCAAAAATACTGATGGCATTGGTTACAGAAGGATTTCAAAACGTCTGAATGTTCCAGTGAGCACTGTTGGGGCCATAATCCGAAAGTGGAAAGAACATAATTTCACCATAAACCGGCCACGGCCAGGTGCTCCTCTCAAGATTTCTGACAGAGGAGTGAAAAGAATCATCAGAAGAGTTGTCCAAGAGCCAAGGACCACTTGTGGAGAGCTTCAGAAAGACCTGGAATTAGCAGGTACAATTGTTTTAAAGAAAACAATAAGTAATTCACTCAACTGCCATGACCTGTATGCACGCTCACCACGCAAGACTCCACTGCTGAAGAAAAAGCATGTTGAAGCTCATTTAAACGTTGCTGCACAACATTTAGATAAGCCTGCGAAATACTGGGAGAATATAGTCTGGTCAGTGGAGACCAAAATGGAACTCTCTTTGGATGCCATAATACACATCGTGATCGGAGGTCAAATGGAACATCACCCCAAAAACACCCCCCATACCAACAGTGAAGTTTGGAGGTGAGAACATCATGGTGGGGGGCTGTTTTCCAGCATACAGTACTGGCAAACTTCATATCATTGAAGGAAGGATGAATGGAAAAATGTACCGTATATACTCAAGTATAAGCCGACCCGAATATAAGCCGAGGCACCTAATTTCACCACAAACAACTGGGAAAACTTATTGACTCGAGTATAAGCCTAGGGTGAGAAATGCGCAGCTACTGTAAGGGGAAAAGAGGGTCAACAATGCCCATTTGCAGCCTCGCTGTGCCCATTTGCATGCCTCACTGTGCCCATTTGCAGCCATAGGTCCTCCAAACTTTAAACTTGGTAGTTAAGGGTTCCTAGATGGACCCCAAAGGGTCCTGAAATAACATGGCTGCAGATGGACACAGTTGACCGACTTTGGGGCCTCGTATCTTGGGGCCACTTAGTGCTAGGAACCCCAAATTTGGTATGCAAACTCAGTCGAACTAGCACTATACTAGATGGGGTTCCTAGCCCTAAGTGGCCCCGAGATACGGGGCCCCAAAGTCTGTTCTGAAAATGTCAAGCACCTTTCTGCAGCAGAGAATGACATTTTCTGAACCGACTTTGGGGCCCCGTATCTCGGGGCCACTTAGTGCTAGGAACCCCATCTTTGGATATGTTGTAGTGTTGGTTCACGCCAAATTTGGGGTTCCTAGCACCAAGAGGCCCCAAGATACGGGGGCCCCAAAGTTAGGTCGGAAAATGTCATTTTCTGCTGCAGAAAAGTGCTTGACTCGAGAATAAGCCGAGGGGGGCACTCGGCTTATACTCGAGTATATACGGTAATTTCTTAACTTATTTGATTTGGTTTCTTCGTATAGATTGCATGGGTTGTTATCAACTGGTGGTGAAAATTTCATGTCAATAGCACCTTTAGAAATATATTTACCTAGAAGAATGGTGACGTGTTCAATACTTATTTTACCAGCTGTATGTATAAATATTGTATAACAAGTCCAGAGACAGGCAACAAAAATGGTAAAAGGTTTGAGGGATAAAACATATCAGAAACTTAATATGTACAGTTTGGAGGAAGGAAGGGGAAGAGGACACATGACCGAAACCTTTAAATACATGGAGGTGGTGAATACGGTTCAGGAGGTCAGTATTTTCAATATAAAGCCAGTAGTTGATGCTTGGAATAAGGTAGTGAGTCAGTCAACAATAAGTGGATTCAAACAGATCTATATGCAGACAAAAAAAGTTAACAAAAAATACAAAAAAAACTACAAAACCATGTATAAAAAATGGGGCAGATGAGCCACTTGGTCTTTTTACTGCCATCACTTTTCTATGCTTTTTTACACAGTCTTTGCTTTTGTGCTTTGCAGTGCTACACACAATAGTTGCATTTTACTGCTCATTTTCCCAATGTAAACCAATAAGTTTGCCAAAACGCTGAAAACAATGCACTCCCTGTGTGGGAGATCTTATCTCTACAGCTGTTAAAAAGAGAAGGAGAGTAATTGCCAATAAAGTATTTGCTCCCTCTAGTGGCTGATCTACTGACTGCTTTTTTTAATGCAGTCATGAAAATACAGCAGAGTAGACATTGCGCACTGCCGAAAAATGTGTTCATTTTCGTTTTAGTTGCATTCGTTTTTTATTTGTTTTGCTTTTTTTTTTCGGGTCATTCGTTATGATCGCAATTTGTAAATTTGAAAATTCGAAAATTCATAAATTCACTAATTCGTAAATTTGAAAATTCGAAAAATTCAAAAATCCGAAAAGAAGAAAGAAAATGTGTTCTTTTTCGTTTTAGCTGCATTGGTTTTTTTTTTTTTTTTTCGTTTTTCGGGTCATTCCTTATGATCGCAATTCGTAAATTCGTAAATTTGAAAATTCGAAAATTCATAAATTCACTAATTCGTAAATTTGAAAATTCGAAAATTCAAAAATCCGAAAAGAAGAAAGAAAATGTGTTCTTTTTCGTTTTAGCTGCATTGGTTTGTTTTTTTTTTTTTTTTCGTTTTTCGGGTCATTCCTTATGATCGCAATTCGTAAATTTGTAAATTTGAAAATTCTTAAATTTGAAAATTCATAAATTCACTAATTTGTAAATTCGAAAAATTCGTAAATTCGAAAATTCCAAAATCCGAATTAGAAGAAAGAAAATCCAAACATTCGAAAGAACCAAAACCCGAAAATTCAAAAGAATAATTAACTAACAATAACTAACTATTAAATTATAGGTATTGGAATTTCCTTTCAAATGTGTCTGTTAGTGAACGTAACGAATACGAATTTATCCGAAGTTACAAATTATCCAAAATAACGAATGCCGCATCTAAAGAAATGAAACGGAATGAATTATTAATAAATAATAATATGCCACAATAACAGGCCTCACAAGGCCAAAACTTACAGGACAAAAATTACAGAAAGCAAAACTACTTCCTGGCTAAATAACATGGACCTTCTGTGTGACATGTGCAATTATTTTTCTTTCCAAATTCGTTTTTTATCAAATTTCAACAAATTTGTTAATTCAGAAACATCCGAATTATTACGAAAACCAGTTTAACGATTTTTTCTGAATATTCGTAAATTAGAAAATTCAGAAATTCGGAAACCTGAAAATGAGAAAATCTGAAATAATAACTAACTAATAATAACTATTACTAACTAAATTATAGGTATTGGAATTTCCTTTCAAATTTGTCTGTTAGTGATTGTAACGAATTTATCCGAAGTTACGAATTATCCAAAATACGAATGCCGCATCTAAACAAATGGAACGGAACAAATTAATAATAAATAATAATAAAAAAAAACGTTTTTATCATTATTATTCTTATTTATTATTATTATTCATTATGTTCCGTTCGTTTAGATACGACAATCGTTATTTCAGATAATTCGTGACCTCGGATAAATTCGTATTTGTTATGTTCACTAACAGAAAAAATTTAAAGGAAATTCCAATACCTATAATTTATACGAATACAAATTTATCGGAAGTTAGGTATTATCCGAAATAACAAATGCCGCATCTAAACAAATGGAACGGAACAAATTAATAATAAATAATTAATTTAAAAAAGTTTTATCATTATTATTCTTATTCATTATGTTCCGTTCGTTTAGATACGACAATCGTTATTTCGGATAATTCGTGACCTCGGATAAATTCGTATTTGTTATGTTCACTAACAGAAAAAATTTAAAGGAAATTCCAATACCTATAATTTATCCGAATACAAATTTATCTGAAGTTAGGTATTATCCGAAATAACAAATGCCGCATCTAAACAAATGGAACGGAACAAATTAATAATAAATAATAATTTAAAAAAATGTTATCATTATTATTCTTATTTATTATTATTATTCATTACGTTCCATTCATTTAGATACAACATTAGTTATTTCGGATACTTCATAACTTCAGATAAATTCGTATTTGTTACGTTCACTAACAGACAAATTTAAAAGGAAATTCCAATACCTATATATATATATATATATATATATATATATATATATATATATATATATATATATATATATATATATATATATATATATATATATATATATATATATATATATATATAATTTAATAGTTAGTAATAGCTATTATTAGTTAGTTATTATTTCAGATTTTTAAATTTACCAATTTTCGTATTTACAAATGTTCAAATATTCGAATTTACGAATATTCAGAAAAAAAAATAGTTAAACGGGTTTTCGGAAAAATTTGGATGTTTCCGAATTTACGAATTTGTCGAAATTCGATAAAAAAAAAATAATAATTTGGAAAGGAACGAATTGCACATGTCTAGAGCAGAGCCAGCTTGTAAAACTATCACACAGAAGGTCCATGTTATTTAGACAGGAAGTAGTTTTGCTTTCTGTAATTTTTGTCCTGTAAGTTTTGGCCTTGTGAGGCCTGTTATTGTGGTACCGGTCTTGTGGCCGATGCTACTATGTTTTTTGCACTTAATAAAATAAAAAATAAAATAAAAAAGTCACATAGAACATATCTAGGTTAAAATTTACAACTAGTGAAAATACACTACACTTTAATGAGCCTTACTCAGAAATTAGGTATATTTGTACATTTCCTTTTAACAGGATGACTCACGCAGGCGGTGAGCCGTAGTAATTTGCAAATGGCTGTTGTAACTTAGTATATTTAACTAGCTTCCTGTCTATTTTAGGAAAGCTGGACAAAAACAGATTGTCCCGTCTGTTACACGATGGTGTTATCTGCTAAGCTTCTGTAAGAGGAAAAACCCATAGGAGATTTACAGATAGATTGTAGACATGTGCGATTAGTTTCGTACGAATCGGAAATTCGTACGAATTTTTCGAAATTCGTACGAATCCAAATTACGTATTTTTACGAATACGAATTCTGCACAAAATACGAAATTTTGTTTACGAATTTCGGATCCAAATTATCCGAATCCAAACTACCAAATGATGAATGATTCGAATGAATTTGAGATTCAGTATAACGAATATCGTCACTCTACGAATAATAACGAATTATCCGAAAACGTATTAACGTTACATAACACAAGTCTATTGTCTATTGTTCACCAATTACTCAGAGGAAGTACGAAATTTCATATTTCGTACTTCCTCTGAGTGATTGGTGAACAATAGACAATAGACTTGTGTTATGTAACGTTAATACGTTTTCGGATAATTCGTTATTATTCGTAGAGTGACGATATTCGTAACAATTCGTAACGATATTAACGATTCGTAACGATTTGTAACGATTCGTACGAAATCAAATCGAATTACGATTTTTATTTTATACGAAACAGAACGGAACGAAACAAAATGAATTTTTTTGACGGCTCCCATGTCAAATACAAAGATCAAGATAGGATAATGGAAAATATACAAATATTTCATCCCTTGGGCTGTGCAAGTGAGAAGAAGACATGGGTTGGAAGTGGATCCATTTCATCACTGATGACGGCTCTGAATGACAAGGGTGTTCCTAGAGACAGAGCACCCCGGGTGACTGCTATGGGGCCCATGGATGAGGGGGGGTGGGCTGAGTGTGGATAATCTGTCACCACTTGGTCAAAATTGGTGGTCAAAACAACCCAAAAAACTACCGTCCAATATTGTAATATTATCTTCCGAACCTGCAGAGTTACCCAGGTCTCCTGTTCTAGCCTCAGCCAAGGCTGACATCTAAGATATGGTCCAATGTATCTCTGGAACCAGGTCACAGCAAACACAAGTGGAGGATCTCCACAATCAACAATACATTGAAGACTACTAGGACCTCTGACTTTGATTTTTATGTCTCTTAACCACTAGACATCCGCGCTATAGCCGAATGATGGCCTCAGCGCGGAAGTCAATTCGTCCTCCCCTGTGCACGGTCCTGTAGGGCGCGCGCGGGGCGCGCTGTGATCACCGAGTCACTGAGACTCGGGTGATCAACGATCCGAGTAAGGTCCCGGCCCCTTACCATGTGATCAGCTGTCAGCCAATGACAGCTGATCACATGATAAAAACAAAAGCTCGGTGATCGTTTTTTTTTTCTCCTCACGCTGACAGCGGAGGAGAAAAAAAAGCCGATCACCGGCTTATCTTAAAGGGACATCGGTCCCACTTGCAATGCCCACAAGTGCCACCTGTCCATGCCCATAAGTGCCACCTGTCCATGCCCACAAGTGCCACCTGTCCATGCCCACCAGTGCCACCTATCAATGCCCACCAGTGCCACCTATCAATGCCCACCAGTGCTGCCAATCAGTGCCACCTAAAAGTGCTGCCTATCAGTGTAACCCATCAGTGCCCATCACTGCCACCCATCAGTGCCCATCACTGCCACCTATCGTTGCCCGTCACTGCCGCCTCATCAGCGTACATCAATGACGGACAAAAATTACCCATTTTTTTTCATTTTTATAACAAAATTTAAAAAAAAACATTGCACAGGTGATCAAATACCACCAAAAGAAAGCTCTATTTGGGGGGAAAAAATGATAAAAATGATAATTTGGGTACAGTGTTGTATGACCGCGCAATTGTCATTCAAAGTGCGACAGTGCTGAAAGCTGAAAATTGGTCTGGAAAGGAGGGGGGTTTAAGTGCCCAGTAAGCAAGTGGTTAAAGTGGAATTAAACCCTCCTATCTTGGCCTCTGTTTAATCTTCAGTTGCCATGATGCTGCACATGTGATAAGTTATGAAACCAGCCATTTGATGGTTTGACAGTTTGGTTGAGAGCACAGCCAATGTGACAGTTGCATTCCCGGAAACTTAACTGTTTTTTCAAAACTGGTGAATTGATGGGTTTACTTCTACTTTAACCGCTTCACCCCCGGAAAATTTTCCCCCCCTTCCTGACCAGAGCACGTTTTGCGATTCGGCACTGCGTCACTTTAACTGACAATTGCGCGGTCGTGCGATGTTGCACCAAAACAAAATTGACGTCCTTTTTTACCCACAAATAGAGCTTTCTTTTGGTGGTATTTGATCACCTCTGCGTTTTAAATTTTTTGCGCTATAAACAAAAAAAGAGCGACAATTGTGAAAAAAAGCTATATTTTTTACTATTTGTTATAATAAATATAAAAAATATAAAAAAAAAAAAATGTTTTCCTCAGTTTAGGCCGATACGTATTCTTCTACATATTTTTGGTAAAAAAAAAATTGCAATAAGCGTATATTGATTGGTTTGCGCAAAAGTTATAGCGTCTACAAAATGAGGGATAGTTTTGTGGCTTTTTTATTATTATTTTTTTTTATTAGTAATGTCGGCGATTTTTATCGTGACTGCGACATTATAGCGGACACATCGGACACTTTTGACACTATTTTGGGACCAGTGACATTTATACAGCGGTCAGTGCTCTAAAAATGAACTGATTACTGTGTAAATGACACTGGCAGGGAAGGGGGTTAAACACTAGGGGGCAATCAAGGGGTTAAGTGTGTCCTAGGGAGTGATTCTAACTGTGGGGGGGGGGGGGTGGGCTACCACTGACATGGCAGCGAACACTGCTCCCGATGACAGGGAGCAGTAGATCCATGTCATGTCACTAGACAGAACAGGGAAATGCCTTATTTACATAGGCATCTCCCCGTTCTACCTCTCCATGACACGATCGCTGAGAAACCGGCAGACATCGAGTCCGCGGGACCCGCGGGCCTGGTAACGGTGTACGTGGCGGGCGCTCATTTGCCCACCGCTGCCATTGTGCCAATGTAGCAAGTGGTTAATGACAGTACCTTCAAATTGGAAATCAAGCCAAAACCTTTTCTTGATTTGTTAAAAAGTACGGCCTATCTGCATTTTTGGTTCTTTAGGCCAGTGGTTCTCAACCTCAGTCCTCAAGTACCCCCAATATGTTTTGGGAATTTCTCTTAGATAAAATAGCTGTCCAAAATACCAAGCCATTGGCTCTGATTTAACAGTTTTCCGACCGCCTCCTGCACCTATACGTCGGCAGAATGGCACGGCTAGGCAAAAGCATGCACATGTTCGTTCTCTTTAATTGCCTAGCCGTGGGGACGCGCGCATGCCGCCGGCGGCGCTTGCGACCCGGTCCTGAGCTCTGTGACTGTGGACGCGGGACCAGCGGACCCGATTGCCGCTGGTGTCCCGCGATCGGGTCACAGAGCTGAAGAACGGGGAGAGATCTGTGTAAACAAACCTCTCCCCGCGCTTCCTACACTGCCTGTCACTGATCGGCTGTTCCCGGTCATCGGGAAAGCCGATCAGTGACGTCAGACATCATCCACGCCCCCTAATGTAAAAAAAAAAACCACACACGTCACAGACCATAACCCCTCCCCGCCCCCTAGTGGTTAACCCCTTCACTGCCAGTGTCATTTATACAGGAATCAGTGCATTTAAATAGCACTGATTGCTGTATAAATGACAATGGTCCCAAAAATGTGTCAAAAATGTGTCAAAAATTTCCGATGTGTCCGCCATAATGTCGCAGTCACAATGAAAATCGCTGATCGCCGCTATTACTAGTAAAAAAAAAATTATTAATAAAAATGCTATAAAACTATCCCTATTTTGTAAACGCTATAACTTTTGCGCAAACCAATCAATAATCGCTAATTGCGATTGTTTTTTACCAAAAATATATAGAAGAATACGTATCGGCCTAAACTGAGGAAAAAAATGTTTTTTTATATATTTTTGGGGGATATTTATTATAGCAAAAAATATTGAATTTTTTTCAAAATTGTCGCTCTATTTTTGTTTATAGCGCAAAAAATAAAAACCGCAGGGGCGATCAAATACCACCAAAAGAAAGCTCTATTTGTGGGAAAAAAAGGACGCCAATTTTGTTTGGGAGCCACGTCGCACGACCACGCAATTGTCAGTTAAAGCGACGCAGTGCCGAATCGCAAAAAGGGGCCGGGTCCTTTGGCTGCAAATTGGTCCGGGGCTGAAGTGGTTAAAGCACCTGTGCAAGATAAAGGAAAACCTGCAAACATGGCCTGTTGGGGGTACTTGAGGACAGGGTTGAGAAGCACTGATTTAGGCAATTTGAAAAATATTTATTAATAACTGGTTTGCTTTAAGAAGATTTCACCCCCTTTGTGACCAGGCCATTTTTTTGCTATTCAGGTTCGTGAAGATAATATTGCCCTATTGGGCAGTATTTTTTTATTTATTTTTTTGACATCCAATTTTGACCAATTGGTGGCAGATTATCCACACACACAAAGTCACTTCCGGTTTTCTCGGCTGCCAATGGCGCTGATTAAAAAAAGAAATGACAGTATTCAGAATCTCAGTTTTTGGCAATATGAATAATTTTAAGTGCAAAGGATGGATTTGGAGTCTTTTAGACCCCCCGATCCCTCCATAAAGAGTACCTGTCACCACCTATTACTGTCACAAGGGATGTTTGCATTCATGGTGACAGCAATAAAAGTGATCGGATTTTTATTTCTTTTTAAAAGTGAAAATGTAAAAAAATAAAATAGAATAGGAAAAAAAAATTAATTTAAAGCGATCCCCGCGTGCTTGCGCAGCAAAGAAAACGCATACGTAAGTCGCATCCACATATGTAAATGGTGTTCAAACACCACATGTGAGGTATCGCCGCGATCGTCAGAGTGAGAGCAATAATTCTAGCAAAAGATCTCCTCTGTAACTCTAACCTGGTAACCGTTAGTTTTTTTAAAGTGTCGCCTATGGAGATTTTTAGGTACCATGGTGTGTCTTCATTCCACGAGTGTGCGCAATTTCAAACAATAACATGTTAGGTATCTATTGACTCGGCGTAACATCACCTTTCAGATTATACAAACAAAATTGGCCTAACTTTACTGTTTAATTTTTTTTTTTTTTGTTCATGAAAGTGTCTTTTTTCCCCAAAAAAATGCGTTTGAAAGACAACTGCGCAAATATCGGGTGACATAAAATATTGCAACAATTGCCAGTTTATTCTCTAGGGTCTCTGCTAAAAAAAATATATATATTTATAAATATATATATATTTGGGGGTTCTAAGTAATTTTCTAACAAAAAATACGGATTTTAACTTGTAAGCAACAAATGTCAGAAATAGGCTTAGCACCCCATACACGCGGTTGGAAATTCCGACCACAAAATCCGTCCGATTTTTTTCCGACGGATTTTGGCCGAAACTGGTGTTGCACACACACAGAAAATCCGATCTGGTGACGTACAGGCCAGTAGCCAATAGCTTTGGTCTTGTAATTTTATCTGAGTATGCGTGGCACTTTGTCCGTCGGAATTCCCTACACACGATCAGAAAAAGTCTGATCGGATTTTGTTGTCGGAAAATTTGAGATCCTCCTCTCAAATTTTTTTTTTCGTCAGAAATTCCGACGAAAAAAGCCAACTAGAGCCCACACACTATCGGATTTTCCGACAACATAATCCGATCGGACTTTTTCCATCGGAATATCCGACCGGGTGTATGGGGCATAAGGCATGAAAGGATTACCTTTTTCCCTTCACAGAAGCCTAGCAGATATCACCATAGTGTAACAGATGGACAATCAGTTTATCAGTTTTGCACTACTTTAACTGGTGATTGCGCGGTCATGCAACACTGTAATATATATATATATATTTTTGTTTGCGCTATAAATGAAAAAAGAGCATAAACTATGAAAAAAAAACAATATTTTTTACTTTCTGTTATAAAACATATCCAATAATAATAAAAAAATAAAAAATGGATCCACTTCTGCAACAAACTTGTGAAGTCTGGGAAGTCTAGCAATAACTTAGCACAGCCCTTTTTAATCAGGGTGCCTTGAGGTTTCTTCAGGGGTGCTGTGTAGACATGTGCAATTCGTTTCGTTTTTTTTCGTTTTTAGTTTTTTTTCGTTATTTTTGTTAATTCGTTATCGTACGAATGAACGAACGATTCGGTAAAAATTTTAACGAATAAAGATTCGTTCGAATCGAACGAATACGAAAAACAACGAAAATCCGAAAAAAAAACTAATTAGAAACAACGAATCTACGAAAGAAGAAAATCCGAAAAACGAAAACGGGAACGAAAATCAAAATGAACGAAAAAATTCGTACATTCGTAACTTTTTTTTTTTTTTGTTGAATTGGTAATTTTCCGTGTTCCCTTACAATGGCGCTGCTTAACATGCCTCGAATGGATTAAACGGAAAAATTGGTACATTCGTAACTTTTTTTTTTCGATTCGTAATTTTCCGTGTCTCTTACAATGGCGCTGCTTAACGTGCTTCGAATGGATTGAACAAAAAAATTCGTACATTCGTAACTTTTTTTTCGATTCGTAATTTTCCGTGTCTCTTAAAATGTAATAATAGCATACACATTACATAAAATTATGAATTATGCTCCGATTACGAATCTACGAATGTTACGAATGTTACGAATGTACGAATAAATACGAATGCGTCCGAATTTCGAATAAACGAAAAAATAACTCTAACGAAAATACGAATCGTTCCGAATACGAACACCGACGACGTACGAATTTACGAATCAACGGAAACGAAAAAAACTAAAATAAACGAAAATTTTTGTTGTGCACATGTCTAGGGCTGTGGCAAAATGCCTACAAATTGACCAAAAATTGGATACAAACCAGCATGGGAATGAAGCCTGCCTTTTAGTTACACAAAGCCCAGGTTTTCATTGTGCACCACTACAACCTTCTAGCTGCCGGTGTTCTAACGACCAATGGCATAATCAGTTGATAGGGAGCATGTGAGTCACCTGCACAGCATCCTTGTTTGACCCCACCCCTCTCCATCAGTGTTGGGGTCACATTAGCTGAATGATGGAGAAAAACTGAGGGAGGAGAGAAACATTGCAATACTAGTAAGTATCAGTTTGCAAAAATGTATTTGCTTTGGAAGAATAAATCATATCTAACGTTGGGTGTCTTACGCTTGTGGATGTTGCTGCATTATGTAAAACTATTGGAATAGTTTTTACATTTTAGAATGGGGTGCCTTGAGATTGCCCATCATTTTTAAAGGGTGCCTTGCAGTAGCGGCCCGTTATGTCAGGCGTAGGGTCGCCGCCCCCTATCCATGCGTCTGGCCCCCTAATCTACATCCAGGGGAGTGGGATTTTTTTGGGGTGTTTTTTTTTAAGCACGTGATTAGAGCCAGAGGCTCTAAAAGGCTTCAAAAAAGGGTGGGCTCTTTTTGGTTGTGTGACAATAGCGAATTAATATTTGCTATTATAAAAAATGTGATTATAATCAAACTAGTAATAACAAGTGAAAAATATAATCAAATGGCGCTTAAAAAAGAGAAACACAAAAACAAAACAAAATTATATATAAACTACCAAAATATATAAATATATAAAACACCACGTGAAATAGTGTCCGTGAAATGATACAAAAACCAATCTTCATTAATATTTGTGCAAATTCAAAGAAAAATGTGATTCAATCTTCCAAAGAAAAATAAGTCCACCAAAAAATCTTCAATAGAATAATCAAATGGATCTTCCACCACACCAACTCGTGTTCCCTCTCCCAATGAGACCGCACTCACCGGATGGTATTGCCTCGCACTCTCGTGGTTGGCAAATATAGCGATTACCCCACCTGGGTTACTTGTGCGATCACTCCAAACTTGCAAACTCCATATGTGAAAACAAATAAAAAATGTGCAAAAACACAAATGTAAAAAAGCCGAATACAGCACACAATCCACTGCAACTTTTGGATAACAGATGGGCCGACAGAGCGCACATATGATCACCAATGGGTAAAACAACTGGGTTGAAAACTGGGTAACAAGTGATCTCACCACCCCTCGCAGCTCTGCTCCTGGTGTGGGTTCTTTCTCCAGGAGTCACTTCAGTGAGGTTGCCAGGTAGTGATCTCAAACAATAGTAGTGGTAGAGGAGACCGCACACAAATTCAAACAATTAAACACAAAGATTGAAATGTTGAGTATCTCAGTGTCCGTGTAGCTATGCCCTTGACATGTTTCGTCGGTATGATACGTCGGTATGATACTCCTGTATTTTTACCTATATCACAAGTAGTGATGATTACCAACCGTCTTTCTCTGGGTCAGAGATTGGTATATATTTATCTACACCTCCTGTTGTCTCCCCTACGGTTAGACAGATGCTGTAGGTCCAATCCGGGTCTCTAATATTTATGTCACTTTATGGGTCACACATATGCAATTGCACCATGCAGATAATATCTGCATTGAGTGCAGAAATTATATGTGTGTGTTGTTTTAGATTTTTTAATGCAGACTCTCTATTTTTATATGTTTGTTAATAACACATATGAATTAAGTTGTTTTAGATATTTCAATGCAGACTCTTTATTTTTATATGTTTGTAAACAACACATATGAATTATGGAAGATTGCTGTAAACAGTGATCAGTGTTGAGCCATGTTAGTTCATACAGTTAATGTAAATGGATGAAGTGACTGAGCGCACTGTGATCACAATGGGGAGTCACTTATAAACAGACATAGATGTAACTTAGGGTGGATGGAGATATGGGACCTCATCTGTGCAGTATTCCGTCTGCACAGACGTGATTGGCGGATTAATTACCGCTATGTCACGGTGATATGCAGGGGGAGATCTTTGGCCCATTGAAGATGCGCACGCACCACTGCACGCCAGCGTCTCCTTACTGCGCATGCGCGGGCGGGAGTTAGAGTGGCGCGCGCAGGAGAGGCGCGCGCACTCTGGGTATTAGGTAAGGCGCAATGTTAGATGCGCCCGAATCAATGCACGCTGGCGTCCCTCCATTGCGCATGCGCGGGCAGGAGATAGGGAGTCGCGCGCAGGATATGCGCGCGCACTCGGCTTACGTTATACGGCGCATGCGCAATTACATATTACGGGTGTACACGTAGCAGTGTCACCCGGAAGGAACTCCTCAGGCCCTGGGATATAGATGAACGGGACTCAGCTGGTCCTATGGGACGAGCAAGGGGACATGATCGAGTGAATCACCCGCACCTGAGGTCTTACAAGCAATTGGTCCATTGCGATCATGTGATCGTTTTCATCATCATTTAGGTAAGCGTTCGGTGTCCTTGTGGCCAACTCCCCTTTTTGAAGAAGTCATACCGACGAAACATGTCAAGGGCGTAGCTACACGGACACTGAGATACTCAACATTTCAATCTTTGTGTTTAATTGTTTGAATTTGTGTGCGGTCTCCTCTACCACTACTATTGTTTGAGATCACTACCTGGCAACCTCACTGAAGTGACTCCTGGAGAAAGAACCCACACCAGGAGCAGAGCTGCGAGGGGTGGTGAGATCACTTGTTACCCAGTTTTCAACCCAGTTGTTTTACCCATTGGTGATCATATGTGCGCTCTGTCGGCCCATCTGTTATCCAAAAGTTGCAGTGGATTGTGTGCTGGATTTGGCTTTTTTACATTTGTGTTTTTGCACATTTTTTTATTTGTTTTCACATATGGAGTTTGCAAGTTTGGAGTGATCGCACAAGTAACCCAGGTGGGGTAATCGCTATATTTGCCAACCACGAGAGTGCGAGGCAATACCATCCGGTGAGTGCGGTCTCATTGGGAGAGGGAACACGAGTTGGTGTGGTGGAAGATCCATTTGATTATTCTATTGAAGATTTTTTGGTGGACTTATTTTTCTTTGGAAGATTGAATCACATTTTTCTTTGAATTTGCACAAATATTAATGAAGATTGGTTTTTGTATCATTTCACGGACACTATTTCACATGGTGTTTTATATATTTATATATTTTGGTAGTTTATATATAATTTTGTTTTGTTTTTGTGTTTCTCTTTTTTAAGCGCCATTTGATTATATTTTTCACTTGTTATTACTAGTTTGATTATAATCACATTTTTTATGGTTACACATTCTTAAAGTGGCTGCTAGGTGTTTATTCACATTTAGGGATTTCATAGGTGGTGTTGATCACACACACATCTATCCACACATTGGTTAACACTATTGGCGCAAGGGTGGTCAGTTATTCTAGGAGCGGCATTATAGAGTATCTACCAATCAGACTACATAATATTTGCTATTGTCTTCCTGATTCTCCTCCCGGCCCATTTAGGAAGCAGGTCCCTTCACCCGATTGGTCGAGAGGAGAAGCGATCCTATTGGCCGCCTAGGAGGAGGGAGGAGACACACGGCGGAAGCCACTGTGATGCCGAGGTGGAGGAGACACAGGTGAAGTCACCACCCATCGCCCGGAGGAAGCGCTGCCCGCGACCTAGATGAGGTACATCCAGGGCAGGTGACTGACTGGGGGGCTGTGGGTGCATTGTTTGCTGCCACCCCCAAAAAAAATCTAGTATTCTCTAGAAGGCTGGTGGGAGCGATCAAACCTGCAGCCGGTGAATCCTAGAACAGCCCAATCAAACACTACTACTCAACTGATTACAGAGGAGCTAAAATAACTAACAATTTACCTAACCAACCTACAGTAGTAACCTATTTTGAAGGGTGCTACATCTTGTTTTAGCATGAATGCTGTTAGACCAGAATATTATTTCAAGGGTTCCTCCAGGGGCAGCCCGTCCATTAGGGGCGCCGCCCTCTCTCTCCTCGCCACCCCCTATATGCAATGGATAGATTCATGCATAGCCCCCCTATTCATGCATCTGGCACCTTTCAGGGCACCGGGCACATTAATTACATCGGCCAGGGTTCTTTTTGAAGCACCTGATTAGAGCCGTAGACTTCAAAATAGGGTGGGCTCACAGAGAGTGTGACCGGAGCCCACCCAGATGTGTTACAACAGCAATGAATATTCCCTGTTGAAACACTGATCCTCAATACGGCCAAACAGACGCGGGTGTGAGACCCGTTTTCCAATTAGCCAAAAAGAGAAGACTCCCGATTGGCCGCCGAAGAGGAGGGAGGAAACAGAAGCTGCCGTTGCCGTGATGAGCAGGAGAGCGGGAGGCCACCGCTGCCGCCAAGCAGGGGAAGCCACCGTGGGGGGGGGGGGGGGGGGGTTGGCATACTGTTTGCTGCCCCCCTAAACAAAAAATTCCACCGGCCGCCACTGGGTTCCTCTGGGGTAAAAAAAGGTTTTGGAAAAACGTCTTTAAGCTGTGACAATACAGGCATTACTCTAGTGACCGGGTCCCTTTAAGCGCAAGACCCAATTTTTCTAAGATAGGAATAGAAGTTCTAAAGATTATCAATGTCCTGAGCCTTTCACTTTGTAACTGCAAATTGGGACAAAGCTGATTATTAAAAAAAAAGGCAGCCTCCGACTAAGCAGAGAACAGTAATGAATTTAATAAATGCAATATTTCGAGATGCACTCTACTGCCGTATGACGGATCTGAATAAAGACATAAGCGTGTTCAGTTCCACCGTCGACTCTCCATGCAGCTCAGAAGGCTGATCCATGTAGATGTCTCAGAACAGTTGTTACTGATGAACTAATTCTACTTTTAAATTGGTCTTGTGGCTTTTGGCAAGCATCTGTTTTGATAATTGAAGAGACCAGCTTAAGCACCAGTGGAAAACTGTTTCTAACAAGCTCTCCGTGGTTACTAACTGCGCTCTAATTGAAGTGCTTGAACAAAATGTTACCAACCTGATTTGTACTTTACACCGCGGTAAGATGCTGTACGAGCCGCATAAATATATGAATACTAAATACTGGTTTTAGGAGGGCCGCCTATCCAAACATATTGTATTTGGAAAAGGCAGGTCATTGACGTACTAGCTGTGTACAACACAACAGAAAAGCTCTTTTTTTAGTTTTTTTACCTCTGCTAAAAATAACTATTATCTCCGCCATAACAAAACGAAAAACACTTGGCTTAAATCGGGACTCCAGTTTAAAAATGTCTTCCTAGTTTTTGAGAGAGAAGGTATTTGCATGTCTCACTTATGCTGCGTACACACGATCTGACTTTCCGGTGGACAGTCCGACGGACTTTGCAGCTGAGGTCCGCCGGACTTTCAAATGAACGGACTTGGCCACACACGATCACTCCAAAAGTCCGCCGGATTCGAACGTTATGACGTAAAAAAAAAGGCCCGTACACGCGATCAGACTTTTTGACAATGAACATGCAAATTAGCTGGTTTGGACCAACATCCGACCGTGTGTACGCTCCATCGGACCAACTTTTTCCAGGTTTCATCTGACTTTTGTTGGCTGTGCGAACTGACCAACTTTCTGCCAACAAAAGTCCGATGGACCAAAGTCCGACCGTGTGTACACAAAACCAACGGACTTTTGTACAAAGTACAAACACGCATGCTCAGAACCAATGCATAAGATCAGACAACAATATAGAAGTTGACCAAAGGTGGCGCTGGAGTATTCGAACGTCCTCTTTTGAAGTGTCGTCAGTACGTTGAAACGTCACTACTTTCATGTTTGTTGCCTAAAAAGTCCGACCGAGTGTATGCAATACCAACTTGGGGCCAACGCCCTTTGGACAAAAATCCACGGGAAAGTTGGTCCACGGTCCGATCGTGTGTATGAGGCTTTAGGAAGTTCATAGACAGTAGCCAATAGCTGCCCTAGCGTCGGTTTTAGTCCGTCGGACTAGCACACAGACGACCGGATTGGTCCGGTGGACAGTCCGAAGGACTTTGCAGCTGAGGTCCGCCGGACTTTCAAATGAAAGGACTTGGCCACACACGATCACTCCAAAAGTCTGCTGGATTCGAACGTGACGACGTACGACCGGACTAGAATAAGGAAGTTCATAGACAGTAGCCAATAGCTGCCCTAGCGTCGGTTTTAGTCCGTCGGACTAGCACACAGATGACTGGATTGTTTTGTAATTTTGAGTCAAAACTTCTTTCTAAGTCCGCCGGACTTTTAGGAAGAAAAAGTCCACTGGAGCCCACACACGATCGAATTGTCCGCCGGACCCTGGTCCGTCAGACTAAGTACGCCGGATAATCCGCTGCATTACATTGCAGGTCCACAAACAGGGTGATTATTTCTCATTTTAAGATCCAGGGACCCCCCTCCCCCCCACTGACTCATGCCCATTGTTAACCATAAAGTGCAGGTGTCAAGAGTGCATAACATACACAGTGCAGGGGTCAGGAGTGGGTAACACATATAGTGCAGGGGTCAGGAGCGTAGAATGCACAGAGTTCAGGGATTAGGAGTGGGTAACACATATTTTCAGCTTCTAAATATGGTACCTTGTTTGGGTTTTTTATATACAAGACCACTGAAGTAAGCATATACAATTTTTATTCAATGTGGGGCCAGCCTTATGGGGAATAACATTCCAGACTGACCCCACTCCCCTGGAATTGAGACTCATTTTCTTCCTGGGGATTTACCACGTTTTCCTTGCCCTATAGGTTATCCATGGTTGGTTTTCTTTGGATGGGAATATTGGGCATTCACCGCCTTGACAGGATATCCATTTTCCATGGAGGAATGCTTCTGCCAAACACGCATATTTTTTGTAAGTGTTTGTTTTGATGATGAATGGATGAACACTTATAGGTATGAATTTGCATTGATGTTTTACTAATATAGGCTGTTTTTCAGATAGTGGTATTATTCGCTGAAGATTCACAACATCATTTTGAAATGTGTTGGGTATCCCTCTCTGCAATGTTCCTTGTTAGTTACACACGGTCGGAAATTCCGACCACAAAATCCGTCTGATTTTTTCCGACAGATTTTGTCCGAAACTGGTGTTGCATACACACGGTTGGACAAAGTTGTTGGAAAATCCGATCATTCCGAACGTGGTGACGTTCGTTGCGTACGACAGAACTACGTAGAGGCTAGTAGCCAATAGCTTTGGTCTCATAATTTGATCTGAGCATGCGTGGCACTTTGTCCGTCGGAATTCTCTACACACGATCGGAAAATCCGATCGGATTTTGTTATCGGAAAATTTGAGAGCAGGATCCGATGGATAAAGTCCGATGGAGCCCACAAACGGGCAGATTTGATTAAACAAGGATGCTGTTTAATCAATCCGCTGGCTTGTACACAATTTTTGGGCAATTTGGGCAAGGCACCCCTGAAGAACCCAGAAGACACTCCAAGGTGCCTAGACACCCTGGTTAAAAAAGGCTGGCCTAAGAAGTATAATAAATACCTCCTCACACTGCCAGTTTTGCAAGCTCATGCTGTATGACATGAGGGGATAGACAGTAGAGCCAAGCTCAGATATGGTCCTGTGGGCCATTGGATACGGCTGTAGCACATATGATCGTTTCCTTCTCTTCTGTCTGGTGTGTGCAGTAGAAATCACAACCTCACCACCCATCGAAAAACATTCACCTCTCTCATCTGCCAGTTTGGTGCCTCCACTGCTGTCAGGTAAAATCACAAGATGGGTATCACTCCAGACTGCAGAGATCTGGTGGTGGAACTATACAGGTGGACACCACTGTTTACTTCTTCAGGTGGCCAAAAATGAAAAAAGGCCCACCTCCTAAGTAACTATTGGTGCCTGCATAGTGGGACATGTATACTGGCAGAGACAGGCTCAACAAAACTGGGACTGTTGCCTGCAAACGGGGACAAATGGGAAACACCAGAAAACTGTTCCTTTATGCCTTGGTGGACAAACGGACATGTAGAACTACTGACTTATAGTACAGACACAGCCTTATATTATAGAGGCATTTTTTTTCCAAACTGCATCCATCTGTCTTAGGCTAGTTGGCCATCGTCAGTGCAGTGTATGAAAACCATAAGCATTACCCCATGGACCCCATTGTTTTCATAATATGCATTGACAATGGTCAGCTAACTGAAATAGCTGTACTGTATAAGGGTTGCAAAAAACAGCTCTGTAATTTTAGGCTGTATCTGTACTATAAATTAATTCTACATGTGTGTAGCGGCCATAACCCTTGATAGGACGGCCTTAACTTTTGGGCTTACCGGTTACCTCCGCTTGGCTTGTTCTTCCATGTCTAGGGGTTCCCAGAGTTAGTACCCAACGACTTTGGAAGCTGACACCATAAAAGTCCTTTAGAAAGGTTTTTATTTGCAGGGATAACATCCAACAGACACAGTCTCATGTGGGAACAGAGGGTAAGGGTGGAGAAACTCAGGCACCTTGAACTGCTAAGTATGTGAAAGTCTCTATTTGCCAACCCAGAGAGTAGCCACTCGCAGCTGGGCGCTTCAAAGCTGAACAAATCTCTAGCCAGAGATTATGGCAGTCAGCACTTGAATTCGGAACTTCTAAAGTCTCTGACCTTGAATTAAGGTAGCAATCAGAAGTAAACGGGAAACTTTCTTCAGTACATGGAACGTTATCCGTCTCCTTGGCAGTATTGGGGAATCGTGGATTCTCTAGTGTCCTTGACAACCCAGCAACCAGGCACTTCTCAGGATGCCAGCTTGTTGGCCCTCCTTCGAAGAGTCCTTCCCTGGTCGCTTACATGAGCTGCGGTGCCCCTCCAAGTCGAGAGCGCACCTGGACTCCCTCAGTTACTGCGCCTCGGACCAGCCGGTTCCGAGACTCAGGAACAGATGGATCCTTGCCCCAGACCAAGCGGGTCTGTGGGGCTAGTCAAACTAACCATGTTGCGGGGCGGCACACGCTCCCGTGACCGGGACCCCTCGCGGGGCTACCCCGGTCCAGGTCCAGGAACAGGCCCTCCGGCCACACGAACGAACCCCGAACACGTGACTCCAGCATCTTAAGTACCCTTCCCCAGACTCCTCAGCGGGGCTAAACGCACCCACTGATTGGCTCCGGGGAATGTTGATACCCAAAACGTCCAACCAGGCCTGGTTCTGAACCTGTCATGTGCACCTAACTGTACACATGACCAGGCAGAACCCCAACACAGCCCAGCCAAACTGATGCCAAAGTTAACCTACATAATTAACTCTCAGAACCCCTTTACTTTTCTTGAGAGAAAAAAAACAAAATTTACACATAGCGGACACCTTGCAAAAGTGTCACCGCTACACAGGAGTATAAAGGAATTATTTCCATCGCTCTGCCCAATATTCTAAGTTTTGGGTGGACTGACCCTTTAAAGTGGTTGTAAACCCTGGTAAAAAAAAAAAACCCTGCATAATGAACTAGTATGAATTACTTACCTTAGATTGAAGCCCCGCAGCCGTCCTCGTTTCCCCCTCCGGACGGCGACATCTCTCCCAGGGGTTACTTCCGGGTATCGCGGCTCTGGCGCTGTGATTGGCCCGGAGCCACGATGACGTCACTCCCGCGATATCCAGGGTAGCTACAGGTAAGCCTTATTATAGGCTTACCTGTAGCATAAAGTTGTTGTAAAGGGTTGTAAAGGGTTTACAACCACTTTAAAGCCATAGTAAACTTTCTCCCTGCAAGGTAAAGGCATAATGTGCTAGTATGGATCACTGATGGTCCACGAGAAAACCTCCTAGAAAGGTAATCAATACGTATTCATCCTCTTGGCTATGGTGTAGCAAGTATGTATGGATTTTATCAAACGTCTCGCACTCCTTGAGGCTTTACCCATAATCCAGGATGAAAAAATAAGAATTTCATTATCTGGTCCAGTTCTTAAATGAGCTTTATCCATCAGAAGCACTTGTCCAATGTAATGGTGTATGATGACAGTCTAGGCAACTTTTTCAACAATGCTGAGGGACATGCATGGACAGGACGTATGGTGGCCATGCTGTATATTTACTATGAGATTATAATGTTGTAGGTGCCCCCAGGCTACCATGGTCCCATATGACATTATTATGGGGGGGGGGGGATTAAATAAGAACATTTTAAAACTAGAGTCAGAAGATTTGAGTCATTAACATAACCTTCAGCCAAAGCATTGTTTTTGGATAGCGTAGCAAAAGTTGAAAAGTTCCGTCTGATTTTTATTCCTGTTCATCACTGTAAAGAGAACAGAGAGCACCAGCCAAGTCTTTTTACCTCCACTGCATTTAAGCTGTACAGAGCACATCCCCTCCATGCTGATTGGAAGAAGCAGGACATGGAGTTCTCCTTTTATTCTCCCCCCTGTAAGCAGGTTTACTGTGTGAGACTAACAACATTAGGTAGTACAGCAGAGTCTGACTGGCTCGGAGGTCTGCAATCTTTCTCTATGTCTGACACATGCTCTGTAGAGAATAACAACAAGCAGATACAAACCCACAATCAAGTATGTATACTAGCTGCAATTAGTAAAACCATACAAGTTATGGTGAGAAGGCCATACCAAACTAACACCAAACAAGAAGGTATATATTGCTTTGGGTCTACACCAAAGCTGAACTCCAGGATAAGCAAATGTGTATTCTTCCCTGAATCTGCATTGTGTATTTCTTCCAGATCTGTGCAGTAATCCAGTGTGAGACGTTCCCTCTGTTTAGGAGTTTCCTGTAATAAAGACCAATCACTGCTGCTTTCTCTCCTTGTGCAGGGGGGGGGGGGGGGGGACATTAGAGTCCACAGAGTTCTTCCTTTACATCTAAATGTACAGGGTTCCACTTTTAATCTTTGCAGATTTCCCCTTTACCGCTGAAACCACAGAGTTCTCCATTACATCCAAACTTGCAGAGTTCTCCTTTACATCTTAATCCACAGAGTTCCCCTTTTACATCTGAACTTGCAGAGTTCCCTTACACTGCAAGGGGGGACTCTGCAGACTCTGAGGTAAGGGAGAACTCTGGGGACTCTGATTTAAGGAGGAACACTGAGAACTGTGATGTAAGGATATAAGGGGGCTCTGGTAACCAGAGCCCCCACCTACATCATAGTTCCCAGCATTCCCCTTTAATCAGGGTTCCCAGAGTCCTTCATACATTAGTGTCTACAGAGCCCCCCTTAAATCATAGTCCACAGAGCCCCCCTTACATCAGAGTCCGCAGAGCCCCCCTTACATCAGAGTCCGCAGAGCCCCCCTTACATCAGAGTCTGCAGAGCCCCCCTTACATCAGAGTCTGCAGAGCCCGTCTTATATGAGAGTCTGCAGAGCCCCCCTTACATGAGAGTCCGTAGAGCCCCCTTACATCATAGTCCACAGAGCCCCCCTTACATTAGAGTCTGCAGAGCCCCCCTTACATAAGAGTCTGCAGAGCCCCCCCCCTTACATCAGAGTCTGTAGAGCTCCCCTTACATGAGAGTCTGCAGAGCCCCTCTTATATGAGAGTCCATAGAGCTCCCCTTACATCAGAGTCCGCAGAGCCCCCTTTACATTAGAGTCCACAGAGCCCCCTTACATGAGAATCCACAGAATTTCACTGTAAGTGGGAGCTCTGTGGACCTTAATGTAAAGGGAAACTCTGATGTAAGGTGTGCTCTGGGAAGGGGGAATACTGCAGACTCTAGTTTTAAGGGGAACTCTGATGTAAGGGGGTCTACTTACTGTACATCAGAGTCCAAAGAGCACCCCTTACATTAGTGTACTCAGAGGTAGGAGAGAGAGGGGGTTCACTCCAGTCACTATGGATGGTGAGCTCACTCACCCCAGGAAGGAGGCTTAGGCAGTCTGCATATTTCTCCACAATGTAGTTGCCAGCTGCTGGGCTTACCCACCCCTTTCTGAGCACAGCGCTGCCGGGGATTGGAGTGTGGGTGGGGCCGCAGGTACACACAGGAGGAGAAGAACGTGAGGAGGAGGAGGAGCAGATTCAGCTTTCTCTCTCCTCTCCCATCCTTGCGGGGGGCAGGCGGCCGGGTGGGCTGTCGGTACTGGGTCTGGGCAGTGTAAGAGAGAGTGTAACAGACACTCTCTGCTTACAACTTCAGCCAGCAGCCATGCAGTGGAGACACAGTCCGGGCTCTTGGACTCCCCCCACAGTGGCGGAAAACCAGGGCCCCGATGCAAGTGCAACCTTTGCGAACCCTGGTAGTTCCGCCACAGCCTGGAGTTCAGCTTTAACTTCTATGTAGTTCTTACAACACAATGAACTGTAAAAACGAGAAAAGAAAATCATTAACAGAACAGGCCCTGTAATGTACAGTATATTGTAACCACCAACTTGAGTTATGTCCACCACATGTCTGCCTGGCATAAAGGTTGACTGAACCGCTGGCTGGCTTCACACTTACTGTTAAAAAAAAAAAAAAAAGTTGGCAAACTTACCCCCAGACAACCTTGAATTAAGAATCAAAAACAAATTGTGGTATAAAGAAGCTCTGAGAAAATCTATAATCACAGCTAAGTGAGTTCATCAGTTATTTACCAGCCCGCATACGTGAATTCTGTTTATAGAAGGCAGGACAGGCCAAGGCAAGCTTTGACTTTCAACCTCTAGTATCACAATGCCGGAGGAGGAAAAAAAAAAAAAAGTGTATCAATCTTTTGATGACATAAAATTGTTATTGATCTTCAAGTATTTATCAAGGTCGTTAAGTATTTCAAAGTAGGCCGTGCTATGTGTACCAGAAAACAAATTTGATTGAAGGCCACAGATGGAATTTCAAGTTGTTTGCTTCTAACCACCTGACCGTTTAGTGTTCCATTTTCCACTAATAACGGCCACTATGTACAGTGGAAACGTGGGTTTTCCCCCAAGGCCTGCTAACTCTAATGCCGCACACACACGGTCGGAATTTCCGATGGAAACAGTCCGATGGGAGCTTTTCATCGGATTTTCCGACCGTGTGTATGCCCATCGGTCTTTTTCTGTCGGAATTTCCAACGGACTTTGGATTGAGAGCCTGTTCTTCATTTTTCCGACGTAAAACCTTTCTATCGGATTTTCCGATCGTGTGTATGCAATTCCAACACGCAAAATTCCGACGCGTGCTCGGAAACAATTCGACGCATGCTCGGAAGCATTAAACTTCCCTTTTATAGTGCCGTCGAACACGTTGTATGTCGCGGTGTTATTGACCATCGGAATTAGGTGTGACCGTGTGTAGGCAAGACAGTTTGAGCGAAATTCTGTTGGAATTCCGACGGGAAAACCATCAGAGCTTTTTCCGACGAGAATTCCGAACGTGTGTACGCGGCATTAGTGTTAATTGAAAGTCAAGGGTGGTGGCATTTCTGTGTTCCAAAGAGGTTGTCCTAGGACTTCCACTAATACATGAGTTTTTCAATCTAATCACTAGACTGAAATATTTCGTTTCGGAATTTCGTTTTCGTCTGAAAAATAAATGTATATAGTTTCTCCCGAAAATCATTTTTATTTATTGCGTTTCGTTAAAAATTGCATTCGTCCGAAAATCTAAAATAATTAAGGTTGAATCTGTCATTGAAGGCTTATGGTGTCTGTCGAATGTTCTAAGAAGATTCGATGGAGCAGCTAAACTGTACGACGCCGCAATCGTACATTTCCGGTTGAATGTTCCGCTTACAAGCTATAGTAGAATTCTAATGTTGTATGACACTAGTAATAATTATATTTATTAATTATTATTACTAGTCAACCAACATTAGAATTCTTCTATAGCCTATGGGCGGAACATTTGACCATAAATGTCCGCTTCGTCGAATCTTCATGTCAAATCTTTTCTCTCTATGTAAAATAATCTTGGACTAATAGAGTTAGGTTAGGCACATTCAACCTTTTTTGCTATTGTCTCTATAATGTCGAATCTTTTCTCTCTATGTCAAATCTTTTCTCTCTATGTAGAATAATCTTGAACTAATAGAGACTAAGGTTAGGCACATTCGACCACAGGATCTATGGACACAGATCACTATTGTCAGCATCATGTCGAATCTCCTATCTATATCGAACTGTTGTTGGAACAAAAACGAAAATAAAGCTTTTGTTTATGTCGGATCTTTCGGTTTTCAGATTCTGCACGTTCGTTATCGTTTGTTAAAAAGGTGTTGTAAAGGAAACATTATTTTTTTTTTTTTTTTATAAATCTTTATTTTTCATTTTATACATAAATTCACATTTAGTTACATCATCATTCTCTTAATATATACATTCCAATTATTCCAACCTTTATATCCATATCACTCTATACATTTATAGAACCTTATTTATTCCTCTGCTGTCCTTTGGATATATGCTTTCGTTCCTTTCCCTATTTTCCTCTATCTATATTCATTTAACATTCCCTCTTTCATACCGCATCCATACAAAACAAAACAAGGAGAAAAAAAAAAAAAAACATTATTATTTTTTAAAATAACAAACATGTTATACTTACCTCCACTGTGCAGCTCGAACCTGGTCTTCTGGGCTCCCTCGGCGGCTGTCTCGGCTCCTCCCCGCAAGTGCTTCTCACCTGATTGCGAGCTCCCTCGCATAGTGAGAAGCACTTGCGGGCTCGCTCCCGTGATACAGCCGGCGGCTATAGCTCGCTGTATCACTCGGCCCTGCCCCCGGCACGCTGCGTCATTTGATGTGATTGACAGCAGCGCAAGCCAATGGCTGCGCTGCTTTCAATCCATTCAATCTAGCCAATCAACGGCCAGGGTGATCGGCGAAGAGGATGTCGGGGGCGAGCACGGGACTTTCGAGGGGTCAGGTAAGTAAAACGGGGGGGCTGGGGGGGCCGGTATAGTCAGATGTTCTTTCAGCTTAATGCATAGAAAAATGTTACCTTTACAACCCCTTTAATCTTCCACATTGATATTTTGTAAATATGCAATTTTGTAAAGTGCTGTGTAAACTGGTGGTGCTATATACGAGGGCTGTACAAAAAGTAATGCAAAAGTGGGCATAACTTTAACAAGTTTGTTCAAATTTCACATATTGGTAGAGTAACTTTCCTCTATCATAACTCTTCTTCATCTTTTTCATTGCAGGTAAATAATGGGTTCCCAGCAGAAGCAACAGGCCGTTCTTGATGACGGAGGGGTGCAGGCTTCCACAGACATCCACAGAAGGCTAGAAAATGTTTTTGGCAATGACACCATTTAACCACATGCCGACCAGCGCACGACGATGTATGTCGGCACAATGGCACGGCTGGGCAAATGGGCGTACAGGTACGTCCCCTTTAAATCGCGGCATTGTGGGCGCGAGCACCTGCCGCGTACTCCGTGACCATGGGTTCCACAGATTCGATGTCCACCACTGTCCCACAATTGTGTCACGGAGCGGCAGAACAGGGAGATGCCTATGTAAACAAGGCATTTCTCTGTTCTGCCTTGTGACATGACAGAGATCTAGTGCTTCCTGTCATTGGGAGCAGTGATCGCTGTTGTGTCAGTGGCCAGTAGCCCCTCCCCCCATAGTTAGAATCACTCCCTAGGACACACTTAAACCCTTCAACGCCCCCTAGTGTTTAACCCCTTCCCTGCCAGTGTCATTTACACAGTAATTAGTGCATTTTTATAACACTGATCGCTGTATAAATGACAATGGTCCCAAAATAGTGTCAAAAGTGTCCGATGTGTCCGCCATAATGTCGTAGTCATGATAAAAAATCGCAGATCGCTGCCATTACTAAAAAAATAAAACAAATAAAAATGCCATAAATCTATCCCCTATTTTGTAGACGCAATAACTTCTGCGCAAACCAATCAATATACGCTTATTGCGATATTATTTACCAAAAATATGTAGAAGAATACATATTGGCCTAAACTGAGAAAGAAATTCGTTTTTTTATATATTTTTTGGGGATATTTATTATAGCAAAAATGCATAGAATGCATTAAGGAGAAAAACCATGAGACTTTACGATCCCTTTAAGTTAGAAGCTGATTGGCTACTATGCACAGCTGCACCCATTAATATAATAAAATATTTATCTAAAATGATATTAGCATACTATAAACATTACAGATAATGATTACTTTAAAATGATTATAAAATATCTAGAGAAGCATATAAAAGCAGAAAAAGGAGGGGAGGAAAAAATGCTATGCAATAAAGTGAAATTAATATATACAGTATACGTATAATACATATTTATATACAATATTTTTGTAAATATTGTTATTATTTTATACATGATTTTTATAGCGCCAACAGTTTGCGCATCGCTTTGACAAAATAACAATAAATGATTCAGGTACAATACAATAGAGGATTAGGAGGACTCTGCTCATAGGAGCATGCAATCTAAAAAGGAGGGGCAAGTGGTACAAAAGGTAATAACTGTGAGGGTTGAACTTATGGAGAAGGTAGGAGTACAGTTTTTTTAGTTCTTCTTCATAATATGGGGAGAAGGTGTTCTGTAGTCCACAGCTTTGAACTGGGCAAACAGAGATTGAGAACCAATTGTGCTGATAAGTGTAGCACAAGCACAGGAATTTATAAGCTCAATGGATTTCTTGCAGGATCAATGGGTATTTTTATTTTATTTTTTGCATTAAAAAATACATTTAACCACTTAAAGGGGAGGGCTAGCCGGGAAAAAAATAAATAAAAGTCAGCAGCTACAAACACTGTAGCTGCTGACTTTTAATAAGAAGACTTACCTGTCCTGGGTGCCTGCGATGTCGGCCGCCCGAGACCGATCGTCCCTCGGGTCTCGGTTCCCGGTGCTGCCATTCCACCTAAGGGAAACAGGCAGCGTAGCCTTGCTGGCTTCACTGCCCGTTTCCTACTGCGCATGCGCGAGTCGCGCAGCCCTTTGTGAATGGGGAACGCGATGTGTTGTGGGACACACAGTTCCCATAACACACCGCGCCCCATTCACTAGAAGGTGGCGCTAGGAGCAGAAGACAGAACAGCTCCGTGGAACAAGAAGAGGCAGATTAGGACGATCTGCCTAGCAACAGCCATTTCTGGTAAGTAAAAAAAAAACATTTTTTTTTTTTTCTTTTCATTTGAAATTTTTATTAACATTTTTATGAAGTTTTTTTTTTCAGGGTGGCCCTCCACTTTAAGGACCGAGCCTCTTTTTGAGATTTGTTGTTTACAAGTTAAAATTATTTTTTTTTTTGCTAGAAAATTACTTAGAACCCCCAAACATTATACTTTTTTTTCTAACACACTAGAGAATAAAATGGCGGTCGTTGCAATACTTTCTGTCACACTGTATTTGCACAGCGGTCTTACAAGCGCACTTGTTTTGGAAAAAATACACTTTTTTTAATTAAAAATAAGACAACAGTAAAGTTTAGCCCAATTTTTTTTTTTATATTGTGAAAGATAATGTTACGCCGGGTAAATTGATACCCAACATGTCACGCTTCAAAATTGCACCCGCTCGTGGAATGGCGACAAACTTTTACCCTTAAGAATCTCCATAGGCGACGTTTAAAAAAATTCTACAGGTTGCATGTTTCGAGTTACAGAGGTAACTAAGGCTAGAATTATTGCTCTCATTCTGCCGATTGCGGTGATGCCTCGCATGTGTGGTTTTAACACCGTTTTCATATGCGAGCGCTATTAACGTATGCGTTCGATTCTGCGCGCAAGCTCGGTGGGACGGGGCGCATTTAAACTTTTTTTTATTTTTTATTATTTATTGTACCTTTTATTTTTTATTTTTGCACAGTTTAAAAAAAAAATAAAAAAATTGTGTCACTTTTATTCCTATTACAAGGAATGTAAATATCCCCTGTAATGCGGCATACACACGCTCGGACTTTCCGGCCAGAGAGAGCGACGAGTCAACATCGGAAGAAGAAGAAGAAGAAGAAGAGGAGGAAGAAGAAGAAGAAGACGGCGCAGAAGGCGGCGACAGCGGCAAGAACAGAAGAGACCCGGAAGACCCCCGAAGACCCCGAAGCTGGAACGAGACCCCCAGACGACGGCGGCGACGACGAAGAAGAAAGCCGGGCTCCTCTGCTCGTGAAAGAGCTAGGTAAAAGAGCAGAAGAGAGCGGAGGAGTCCGGCGAGAAGACCCCCCAAGACGGAATAAGACCCCCGGAGCAGTGCAATAAAATATTTTAAAAAAATTGTGTGTTTTTTTTATTTACACTTTTACACCTTAGGTGAATGGGTAGGGGTACATCGTACCCCATACTCATTCACATAGGGTGGGGGGCCGGGATCTGGGGGCCCCCTTATTAAAGGGGGCTCCTGGATTCCGATAAGCCCCCCACCCGCAGACCACGACAACTAACGGCCAGGGTTGTCGGGAAGAGGCCCTTGTCCTCATCAACATGGGGACAAGGTGCTTTGGGGCGGTGGGGGCGCACGGCCCCCCTTTTCCCAGGGCACCCCCCATGTTGAGGGCACGCGGCCTGGTACAGCTCAGGAGGGGGGGCGCTCGCATCGTCCCCACCTCTTTCTCTGGCTGCGTGCTCGGATAAGGGTCTGAGATGGATTTGGGGGGGACCCCCACGCCGTTTTTTTCGGCGTATGGATTCCCTTTAAATCCATGCCAGGTGACGGAGCTAGCGCGGCGGCATTCACTGCCTTCGCTAGTCCCATCTACCTGGAGGTGTCGGCAAGTCCGTTCATTTCCAAAAGTCCCGCGGACTAGCACACAGACCAGGGGATTTAAAGTGGGGTTGCAACCAAAAAACAAAAAGGGGCTTAAAAATCATAAAAAAAATTAAAAAAAAATAATTGGAAAAAAAAAATTTTTTTACTCACCTCTAAATGCCTGTTGCTAGGGGGTCCCTCGAAGTCTGCCACCTTCATTGCCCGGGCTAAAAGTCACTTCCTGTAGGCAACGCACAGTCATCTGGGACATGTCATGTGTCCCAGATGAGTGAGCGTCGAATCACGGCGCACGGCGCCGCTCGCGCATGCGCAGTGGGTGCCCGGCTGTGAAGCCCAGCCGGGTTCCCACATTAAGAATGCCGGCGTCGTGAGCGGAGCGGGGAACGAGGGGGGGTCTCGTTCCCCCGCATCGCTGGACCCCGGGACAGGTAAGTGTCCGATTATTAAAAGTCAGCAGCTGCAGTATTTGTAGCTGCTGACTTTTAATTTTTTTTTTTTGCCCGGCCCTCCTCTTTAAGTCTGAACTTAAAACTTAGTCCGCCGGACTTTTGGCAGGAAAAAGTCCGGTGGCGCCCACACACGGGCGGATTGTCCGGCGGACTCCAGACCGGCGGACAATCCTGCGGGAAAGTCCGCTCGTGTGTACGCCGCATTACAGAAAAAAAGCATGACAAGACCTCTTAAATATGAGATCTGGGATCAATAAGACCTCAGATCTCATATCTACACTAAAATGCAATAAAAAAAGAAATTTCAAAAATGTCCCTTTAAGAGCTATGGGCAGAAGTGACGGGTGGAGATGTTATGGAGACGGGTGGGGGCTATCTTCCCTTCACTCGTCTCCATACCCAGCAAGGGGTAACATCCGATCGCACCAAAGCGCAGCGGGAGGGGGGGGGCCTCTCCCGCTGATAAAAGGGATCTTGTGGCGAATCCGCCGCAGAGACCACTTTTATCGGAAAGCGAACCGCCGGCCGAAGAAGTGGATACCGGTGTTATGGCAGCCAGCTGCTGCCATAACAATGATATTCCTTTTTAAACTTAGGACGTATATCGGCGTGCGGCGGTCCGTAAGTGGTTAATGATGTATAAATGGTTGCACATCTGTGTCAATTTGCAGCTTTTATATTCACCTAGAGTTAGACTCTGAAGCAGTATTAACGTTTTTTTTTTTTAAATGCCATCATTAGTAACCTGTTTCTCTTCTTTTTTTTTTACTTTCATTTTTTCATTTATTTTTTCCCAATAAGTTTTTATTGAGGAAAATAAAAGCAGATTACAATGTCATCATGTAGACAATACTCAAATACAAAACAGTATTTGGCGTAGATCTGTAGTATAGAGCTTATGCATGTAGAACAAAAGCAGCATATATTTTCTCTGTCTCTGTCGTACCTAATAACGTATCGATAGTAAATCGAAATATGAAAGAAACAAAAAAGAAAAAGAAGAAACTCCTCTACCAGTTCATAAAGAGTGACACTTTATGTATTAGGAATCCCCTTTCAACTATTAGTGTCCATGAGAATGGGGTTGGGTTCTTATGCTTGGTTAACCAGTTCAGCCCCGGAAGATTTTACCCCCTTCCTGACCAGAGCACTTTTTGCCATTCGGCACTGCGTCATTTTAACGGACAATTGCGCGGTCGTGCAACGTTGCACCCAAACAAAATTTACTTTTCGCCCCACAAATAGAGCTTTCTTTTGGTGGTATTTGATTACCTCTGTGGTTTTTATTTTTTGCGCTATAAACAAAAAAGAGCAACAATTTTGAAAAAAAGTCAATACTTTTTGCTGTAATAAATATCCCACCAAAAATATAAAAAAAAAATGTTTTCCTCAGTTTAGACCAATACGTATTCTTCTATATATTTTTGGTAAAAAAAAAAATCGCAATAAGTGTATATTGATTGGTTTGCGCAAAAGTTATAGCGTCTACAAAATAGGGGATAGTTTTTTGGCATTTTTTTTTTTATTCATTTTTTTTTATTAGTAATGGCGGCGATCTGCGATTTTTATCTTGACTGTGACATTATGGCGGACACATCGGACACTTTTGACACTATTTTGGGACCATTATCTTATATACAGCGATCAGTGCTATAAAAATGCACTGATTACTGTGTAAATGACACTGGCAGGGAAGGGGTTAAACACTAGGAGGCGATCAAGGGGATAAGTGTGTCCTAGGGAGTGATTATAACTCACATGACAGCGATTACTGCTCCCGATGACAGGGAACAGTGATCTCTATCACTTCTCAGCTTTCGTGGCCGCCCCCCGCACTAACATAGCCCCCGGCGAGTGGCGGCGCTGGCACTCAGTGTTGCCAACCGCCTGTAGATTTATGGGCAGCCAGTAAATTTAAGCCCTTTTTCGAGGGGGCTCGTTAAAGTCCGTTACGGGCACCGGTGCCCGTAAAAAAGATGGCCCTGTGCTGCCCTGACCTGTGGAGAGGTGAAAGGGGCACAGGAGGAGGACACAGCACACTGATGATGTGGAGAAGTAATATGATGGTGGACAGAGAAGTTACTGTGAGGGTGTGAGGAGGACACTATCATGCCCGCAGCCTCTGTCCACCTCCTGTGGTATGCCCGCAGCCTCTGTCCACCTCCTGTAGTATGTCCGCAGCCTCT
Organism: Lithobates sylvaticus; assembly: GCA_028564925.1. NCBI lineage: Eukaryota > Metazoa > Chordata > Amphibia > Anura > Ranidae > Lithobates > Lithobates sylvaticus. Next base: position 504,132,514 of record CM053030.1, read on the forward strand.
GACCACCTCCTGTAGTATGTCCGCAGCCTCTGACCATCTCTTGTCTTTTATCATGTCTGCAGTCTCTGAGGGGATCCTAAAAAGGAGTCAAGAGTGGGAGTGCCACCGGGATGGGGGTTACGGGAAGAGACAGACATGAGAGAGGAGACTATAGAATAAAACCACAGCCGCCAAACTGGAGCCGTCTGACTGAGCCCTGCACAGTGCACCTGAGAGGAGGTCAGTGACAGCGCCGCCAGGCCAGTCTGAGGTCTATTGTAACAGTCATCAATAAAGGATGATAATGGTGGTGTGTGTATGTGTGTGTGGGGGGCGGCATTGAAGGACCCAGCTTCGGGGCGGCAAAGGGAGTAAATCTGGGCCTGCTCGTTGTTAAGGACCTTGACACATGTCCTCCTGTACTCGTCCCTTGGTTAGGGACAGGGGCCTGTGTCTATTTGAATGATATGGCTTGGGTTTACTAAATCCGTGAAGATATATCTGAAAAAAAATGGTGAAAAAAATATATCTACAATGGAAAAATAATATATATATATATATATATACTGGAAAAATCAACAAACATAAAGTTCAAATAATATACATATGCTGATATAATCAACAACCATAGAGTTCATAAATTCCAAATTCATGCGTGAATAAAGTGTCCATATAAATATATAAAAAAAAATTAATAAAATAAAATAAATATATTTATTTTATTTTATTCATTTTTTTTATATTTATATGGACACTTTATTCACGCATGAATTTGGAATTTATAAACTTTATGGTTGTTGATTATTTCAGCATATATATATTATTTGAACTTTATGTTTGTTGATTTTTTCAGTATATATATATATTATTTTTCCATTGTATATATATTTTTTTCACCATTTTTTTCAGATATATCTTCACGGATTTTGTATCACTGTAATATGTATTATTTGATATAGTGTGAGCGCTGCACTTTTTTCTTTCCCAGAAGTCACACATTGATCAAATATCAACCAGTCCCTGCTAAACCAGGCGAATTTCAGTCCGTGTATGGCCAGCTTTAGCCCTAGTGGGAACCAAAGACTAAACTCCAAAACTAGAGCCAACTTTTTAAGAAGCCATACTAGACTATGAAGAACAAGAATAGATACACCAGGCTAAAGGTAGAGTCATAAGCAGCCAAGACTAAAGCTGGGCTAATCGAAAAAAACTGAGCAGTCCCTGCTGATCCGCTCATATTTCGATCCATCTATGGCCAGCTTAAAAACATCATCGCTACGAGTGGGACTTAGAAACTTGGCAACAAGCAGGCTCTAAAGCATATAGAGGTATTCTCAACACATCTCTGATGGAAACAAACATAAAGGTTCTCATGAGATGGTACATGACCCCCTCCAGACTGGCATCAATATATCCCTCAGCAGACCCCTGCTGTTTCAGAGGGTGTCAACTCAGAGGCTCCATGGTGCACATCTGGTGGGAATGTCCCAGAATTAGACCTCTATGGTCAAAAATCTTTACTTTGATTACCAAGGTTACAAAATGTTCAGTCCCAAGGAATGCCTCAGTAGCACTCTTAAATGCTCATATTATTAATGTTTCCAAGCCCAAGCAAAGGCTGATTCACTTTATTCTGCTAGGAGCCAAGCTCATCATTGCTGGGGCATGGAAACGTCGGAAGATTTCCTTCTCAGCGATTATACGCAAGATCTCTTGGATAATGACCCACGAGAAGCTAGCTAGTATACTTCAAGACACATCCCATAAGTTTGAATCCGTTTGGGAACCATGGGCGTCTCACTGTGGGATCTCCCTCATTCCTGGAGCTCCCTCAGACAGCTCCCTAATACCCAGCTAAAATGTGTCACACTCCCCCCCCCTTTTATTCCCCTCTTTCCTTTCAGTCTTTTCTATTTCTTCCTTGCTTTTCTATCCTTCCCATGATAGCTCTGTCAGTTCCAGCTAACCTCCAAGCTGGTGGTAAGTAGGCTTGTTTTTTCCTGGGCATTCCCCAGGCTTTGTTGTTATCTGCTTTAGCCTTCCAATGCCTCTTACTGAGATAGCCAGCTGTAGATGGGGGCGGTGGCGAGTTTTTGTTATCACATAGTGTTTGTATTGGTCCAGCAACGCACCAACACCTTTGCAGCCATTGTTCAATCTGCTGGGGGTTTGGTGTGCTCCTGCACCTTTAAGAAGGGGTGGCTCCCCTTCAGTCCACCTGCCCTCATCTACCCATTAGAATGTATGTGCCTCCACTGTGGGGACACTCTTAGTTTAGTGTTAGGACCACAGATATCAGGGTGCCTTGACGAGGCTCTGTGGCTTACGCATGCGTTTGCAAATGCGTGCGGACTAAACCCCTGTGTTTAACGCATACTGTTAGACAGGTTAATTTGGTTGTCTGCAAGCTGGTGGTAAGTAGGCTTGTTTTTTTCCTGGGCATTCCCCAGGCTTTGTTGTTAACCTTAATAATAATGTTAGTTCTAACAGCACAGGTGAAATCGACCGACACGTACTTCACCTATGGGCAACCACCCAAGCAGTCAGGGAGGTTGCCCAAGTCTTCTCCTCCCCAGGACATTACCAGATATGGGTTGAGGACTTAGGGGAGAGCAAGCTCAGGGCACAGGAAGATCCCATCAGGGGTGCCCGGGGCAAGTCCTCTCCTCCTGTTTTCGTAGCGTCCAGTTGATGTCCTCTTCCACTGCACACCTAATATTTTGGGGTTGACAACAAACTCTTTATCGCTGTCCTAGTGCATTTCACCTGGGCTTATGTTATGTTTCGGTTTTGTTCACTCAAGCATTGTTCTCATGTTTGTTTTTTCCTTTTATTGTTACATGACCTATTCTGGGCGATAAACGTTTCAAGCCCACATTCTGTATGACATGTTAAAATGAATAAAAATGTATTGAAAGTAAAAAAAAAAAACACATCATCGCTCTCTGTGGTCGTTTCACCCAGAGCGAACATTAAATACACACGCCGAAGATAACTACCGTATTTATCGGCGTATAACACGCACCTTTTCCCCCTTAAAATCGGGGGAAAGTCGTGGGTGCGTGTTATACACCGATCCCCCCCAAAAAAGTGACAAAAAAAATCAAACGGCGCAGAAAAATGGCGACCGCCGTCAAAAAAAAACGAGCGCCGCCGAAAAAAAACGAGTGCCGCCGAAAAAAAAAAAAAAAACGAGCGCCGCTGAAAAAGACCGATCTGATTGTTCGGCGCCGCTCGCAGTCAAGCCTCCCTGCTCTCGCTTCCGAAACAGCAGGGAGGCGGGACTGCGAGTGGAGCCGAACAGACGGCTCGGGCTTTTCCGGAGGCGCTCGGTCTTTAATGGCGGCGCCCGCTCGTTCTTCTCCGGCGGGAAATTTAAACATGCCACAGACGCTGACAAGCTGCAAGACTAACTGGGCAAGGCTGCAAGACACACTGGGCAAGGCTGCAAGACACACTGGGCAAGGCTGCATTACACACTGGGCAAGGCTGCAAATGACGCTGGGCAAGCTGCAAATGACGCTGGGCAAGCTGCAAATGACGCTTAAATGTAAGTTTTTTTTTTCCCCTAAACTTCCCTCCTAAAACTTTTTTTCCTTAAAATGCCCTCCTAAACTTGGGGTGCGTGTTATACGCCGATAAATACGGTAACTCATGTTCAACTTTAAGAAGATACAGTATTTCGAGGATGAAGTGGAAATGAAGTAGTCACTCTTTTTGTGTTCCAGCTACAAAGGTAAGCTGATGGTAAGGTTGTCAAGCACCCTTAGAAGACAAGGCTTGTTGGCTGGGAATCAGGATCTTGTCTTTTGCAAAAGCATTAACAGCCTAATTAGTTATCATCATCAACCCCATGCTGACTGAGGAGACGGAGTGCATCAAAAAAGAGCCATTTCATTATTGCATGCTCGCCTGCCTTCTCCGAATTGATTTCAGAGAGAAAGAGCTCATCTAAATGAAAGATAGATAGATAGATAGATAGATAGATAGATAGATAGATAGATAGATAGATAGATAGATAGATAGTTTACGTGATACAGTATAGGTTAACTTTGAAGATTCATGAGTCATGACAACATTGTAAAAGGTACGATGACATTACTACACATTATCTCAGATGGAAGATTAATGTATAAGCAAACAAATTGATATAGAGAGATACACCACTACGGATTGGGAGATAGATGGACAGACTGATAGACAGATAGATAATAGGTAGATAGTAAGGATAAGCCAAACAGCCCTGGGTTTGGTTTGAGCAGGGTTTGGCAAATTTCAAAGAAGCTCGGGTCCCAAACCCTATTGAAATTCGATCAATTAAAAATGCCTATTTTCTGGGCTAATAGGCAAGGGGTTTTAACAACAAAAAAAAAAATCCTTAGATGGGGGTGGGTGGCGGGGTTGTTGGGAGGGATGGGAGGAAGAGGAAGGGTGAGAAACATGTACCAACACGTACCAATGCAAAAATATTTTTTTACATTTAATTTGGTCAGAAGCAGTGATTTTTAAATGCTTAAAGTGAAACATTAAAAAATTCCTTTAAATAGCATGCCTGGGAGGTGCCCCAATACTGCCTGCGATGGGGTGCATCTCATCAGGGTCCCCAGAGAGCCTCCCCCTTACATCAGGGTCCCCAGAGAGCCTCCCACTTACATCAGTGTCCCCAGAGAGTTCCCTTTACATCAGGGTCCCCAGAGAGCCTCCCCCTTACATCAGGGTCCCCAGAGAGCCTCACCCTTACATCAGGGTCCCCAGAGAGCCTCCCATTTACATTAGGGTCCCCAGAGAGTCCCCCTTACATCAGGGTCCCCAGAGAGCCCCCCACTTACATCAGGGTCCCCAGAGAGTCCCCCTTACATCAGGGTCCCCAGAGAGCCCCCCACTTACATCAGGGTCCCCAGAGAGTCTACCTTACATCAGGGTCCCCAGAGAGCCCCTTCTTACATCAGGGTCACCAGAGAGAGGGCGGGCAATGAGAGATGATGTAATCTCTCTGCTGCCTGTGGCTGCACATTGAGGGCGGAACAGCGGTGATACAGGGCGGGCGGTGATAGATGATGTGTCGGCTCTCCTGTGCTGCCTGCACGCTCTCTGGCCCACTGAGCCATCGGCCCACCGGGAAGCTTCCGGTAGTCCTGATGGCCAGTACATGCCTGAACATGATCAACTTTATGATCATTTCCTCTAACTGCTGAAGTAAAATGATCAATCATTTTCTGCCTAACCGATCAACTCAGTTTGAATGACTTCTTTCTAAATTGAGTCTACATAGATTGAACTTTAAGGGCTATTTGATGGGATTCAAACATTTTGATCAAGTCACACATTGGTTAGAAAATAAAATTGAAAAATGTATGGCCACGGTAAAAGTTTTATAGCACGGCTCTTTTTTTAAATATATATTTTAATCTAGATACCTGTTTCTATTTATCTATCTATCTATTGTATCTATCTATTGTATCTATCTATCTATCTATCTATCTATCTATCTATCTATCTATCTATCTATCTATCTATCTATCTATCTATCTATCTATCTATCTATCTATCTATTGTATCTATCTATCTATCTATCTATCTATCTATCTATCTATCTATCTATCTATCTATCTATTGTATCTATCTAGCAACGAAGGAAGTAAAGCAGTAATGATTGTATCAGATATCATATGACAGTCTTCTCATCAGCTGATGTCCTTGACAGAGGGATTCAGTGTCTCAGTCATCTGTATCTGTCATTGTACACAGACCTCTGATGAGACAATGACAGTAATTAACATGGGCTGCAATAGTACAGAAAGACTCTTATTTTTCAGCTAGAGTAAGCTGAATGATTGCCAGGCAGTACACATGGCGTGGAGAGAACAGTATTATTAATCCCCGCCTTGTCCCATTACAGGGTACCAACATAAATCCACATCACTAACATTACATTACTGTCATGTCTTTCATCATAGCAATGAGACACTCATGGAATTTTTTTTTTTTTTTGTTGGTAATTCGGTTTAACCACTTCAGCCCCGGAAGGATTTACCCCCTTCCTGACCAGAGCACTTTTTGCGATTCGGCACTGCGTCGCTTTAACCAAAAATTGCGCGGTCATGCGACGTTGCACCCAAACAAAATTGACGTCCTTTTTTCCTCACAAATAGAGCTTTCTTTTGGTGGTATTTGATCGTCCCTGCGTTTTTTATTTTTTGCGCTATAAACAAAAAAAGAGCGACAATTTGGAAAAAAAAAAACAATATTTTTAACTTTTTGCTATAATAAATATCCCCAAAAAATCGACCAAAAAAAATGTCTTTCTCAGTTTAGGCCGATACGTATTATTCTAGATATTTTTGGTAAAAAAATTGCAATACGCATTTTTTATATTGATTGGTTTGCGCAAAAGTAATAGCGTCTACAAAATAGGGGATAGTTTTATGGCATTTTTATTATTATTTTTTTTTTATTAGTAATGGCGGCGATCTGCAATTTTTATTGTGACTGCGACATTATGGCGGACACATTGGACACTTTTGACACTATTTTGGGACCATTCTCATTTATACAGCGATCAGTGCTATAAAAATGCACCGATTACTGTGTAAATGACACTGGCAGGGAAGGGGTTAAACACTAGGGGGCGATCAAGGGGTTAAGTGTGTCCTAGGGAGTAATTCTAACTGTAGCAGGGGATGGGCTCACTAGAACATGACAGAGATCACTGCTCCCGATGACAGGGAGCAGTAGATCTCTTTCATGTCTCTAGGCAGAACAGAGAAATGCCTTGTTTACATAGGCCTCTCCCCGTTCTGCCGCTCCGTGACACGATCGCGGGACACACCAAATGACGGCTACAGCGTGGACCTACATTGCCGGGAGGCCATCAATAGACGTCCTTCCCTTTGCACGCTCCCCGCGCATGTCCTGGCACACTCTGTGATCACCGAGTCAATGAGATCCCGGCACCTTACCACGTGATCAGCTGTCAGTCAATGACAGCTTATCACATGATGTAAACAGATCGGTAATCTTTGTTTTTTCTCCTTATGCTGACAGCTTGAGGAGAAAAAAAAGCCAATTGTTGAAGGGACATCGGTCCAGAAGAGGAAGAGGCACAGCCGCCTCATCTGTGCCAACCAGTACCACCTGCCAGTGCCACCTGCCAGTGCCCACAGTGCCATCAATCAGTGCCTACCAGTGAATATCAGTGCTACCAATCAGTGCCACCTATCAATATCCAAGAGTGCCACCTATCAATGCCCACCAGTGATGCCAATCAGTGCCTTATCAGTGCCATCTATCAGTGCTGCCTATCAGTGTCACCTACCAGTGACCATCAGTGCCACCCATCAGTGCCACCCATCAGTGCCAGCTATCAGTGCCCTTCAGTGCCACCTATCAATGCCTTTCAGTGCCGCCCATCAGTGCCACCCAACTGTGCCACCTCTCAGTGCCCACTAGTGCCACCTCCCAGTGCCCACCAGGCCCACCTATCAGTGCCGCCTTATCAGTGCCCATCAGTTCCACCTTATCAGTGCCCATCAGTGTCCCGCCTTATCAGTACCCATCAGTGCTGCATATTAGTGCCCATCAGTGCAGCCTCATCAGCGTACATCAATGAAGGAGAAAAATTACCTGTTTGCAAAATTTTATAACAAAATATAAAACCGTTTTGTTTTCCAAATTTTCTGTCTTTTTTAATTTTCTTAACAAAAAAATAGAAAATCGCAGAGGTGATCTAATACCACCAAAAGAAAGCTCTATTTGTGGGGAAAAAAATTATAAAATTTGGGTACAATGTTGTATGACCGTGCAATTGTCATTCAAAGAGTGAGAGCGCTGAAAGCTGAAAATTGGTCTGGGCAGGAGGGGGGTTTAGGTGCCCAGTAAGCAAGTGGTTAAAAGGTAAAGAAGAGATTTGGGATAATTTTGACCCCAGACCTCTCCATAAAGAGGACCTGTCATCCTTATTTCTTTTACAATGGATGTTGACATTCCTTGTAATAGGAATAAAAGTGATACAAAGTGATAAAAAAAAAAAATTAAAGGGACAATGTAAAAATAAAAAGTATAATATACATGAGTTTGGGAAAAGGCATGTGGGAGACTCCCAAAATGTATGGAGGAAGGAGCTCTGGTCTGATGTATGGAGGAAGGTGCTCTGGTCTGATGAGACTAAAATTGATCTTTTTGGCTATCAAAAAAAACGCTATGTCTGGGGCAAACCCAACACATCACATCACCCAAAGAACACCATCCCCACCGTGAAACATGGTGGTGGCAGCATCATGCTGTGGGGATGTTTTTTAGCAGTCGGGACTGGGAAACTGGTCAGAGTTGAGGGAAAGATGGATGTTGCTAAATACAGGGATATTCTTGAGCAAAACCTGTAGCACTCTGTGTGTGATTTGAGGCTAGGACGGAGGTTCACCTTCCAGCAGGGCAATGACCCCAAACACACTGCTAAAGCAACACTTGAGTGGTTAAGGGGAAAAATGTAAATGTGTTGGAATGGCCTAGTCAAAGCCCAGACCTCAATCCAATAGAAAATCTGTGGTCAGACTTAAAGATTGCTGTTCACAAGCGCAAACCATCCAACTTGAAGGAGCTGGAGCAGTTTTGCAAGGAGAAATGGGCAAAAATCCCAGATGTGGCAAGACTCATAGAGACTTATCTAAAGCGACTTGGAGCTGTGATAGCCGCAAAAGGTGGTTCAACAAAGTATTGACTTTAGGGGGGTGAATAGTTATGCACATTGACTTTTTCTGTTATTTTCTCCTATTTGCTGTTTGCTTCACAATAAAAATAAATAAAAATCTTCAAAGTTGTGGGCATGTTCTGTAAATTAAACAATGCAAATCCTCAAACAGTCCATGTTAATTCCAGGTTGTGAGGCAACAAAACACGAAAAAAATGCCAAGGGGGTGAATACTTTTGCAAGGCACTGTAGGTGTGCACCCTAATGCTCAAACACGTGTGTTTCTACGTATATATATGCCCCCGGCACATTGATCTCCCTACTGGCACAGTGAAAGCGAAGTGAACGCTTCTCTTATGGCAGAGCCGGTAAGAGGGAGATCTTTCCCATCTTCCTGCTGACACACAGAGCGATTATGCTAAAGCTCATGGAGTGATTAGGGTGTGCCCAGGCACATCCGGCATACCCTGTGCACACGCCTATCTCCTGAACCCTACCAGAGATGGTGGTGTCTCCTCTTTGACTGTGTAAGAATAGGACAATCCATGCACACACACATAAAGATGTTTTCTTGGAGTTCAGCTTTAATTCATTTTAGAAAACAGATTTCTTTCTTTCTAAGAATTCCGCTCCAATATGGAAATTTCCTGAACACACAACTGTCAGTGTGATGAAAGATCAAAGCTCGCTCTATGGTTTATCTTGGTTTTGAACATATTTGAAGAGAGAAGAGGAAAAAAAAAGAATTATTTCCCATCATTCCTGCACTTTTTTTTTGGAATTTCGATTTGATTTCAATCAACAGCAAATACGAGCGTTCACCTACAATAGGAGCCCAGAAACATTATTTTGTGTTTCTTTGTCTTCGTACATATTGTTGTTTCTGATTGCGCTCATGTTTGTCTTTTTTTTTTTGCCTGTGCTTTAACCCTTTGTGTTAGAGCCCTTTCGGGCACTTGTTTAACCACTTTACCTCCGGAAGTTTTACTATCCCCCCCCCCACACCCTTCATGACCAGGCCATTTTTTTGCGATACAGCACTGCGTCAATTTTACTGACAATTGAGCAGTCGTGCGACGCTGTACCCCCCAAAAAAATGTACCGTATATACTCGAGTATAAGCCGAGTTTTTCAGCACGTGCTGAAAGTGCCCCCCTCGGCTTATACTGGAGTCAAGCACTTTTCTGCAGCAAAAAAATAAATTTTCCGACCCGATTTTGCAGGCCCCGTAGCTCGGGGGCCACTTGGTGCTAGGAACCCCCCATTTGGATATGTTGTAGTGTTCCACTGGGTTTGCACACCAAATTTGGGGTTCCTAGCACCAAGTGGCCCAGAGATACGGGGCCGCAAAGTCGGGTTGGAAAATGTCATTTTTTGCTGAAGAAAAGTGCTTGACTTTTTTTCTGACCCAACTTTGGGGCCCCGTATCTCGGGGCCACTTGGTGCTAGGAACCTCAAATTTGGTGTGCAAACCCAGTGGAACCAAATTGGTATCCAAGATATCCAAATTGGGGGTTCATAGCACCTAGTGGCCCCTAGTGGCCCCTAGATACAGGGCCCCAAAGTCGGTCAACTGTGTCCATCTGCAGCAATGTCATTTCGGGACCCTTTGGCTGCAGCTAGGGGGCATCTAGGAACCCTCAACTACCAAGTTTGAAGTTCAGGGGACCTATGGCTGCAAATGGGCACAGTGAGGCTGCAAATGGGCATTGTTGACCCTCTTTTCCACTTACAGTAGCTGCTCATTTCTCACCCTAGGCTTATACTCGAGTCAATACGTTTTCCCAGTTTTTTGTGGTAAAATTAGGTGCCTCGGCTTATATTCGGGTCGGCCTATACTCGAGTATATACGGTATGGCCTTTTTTCCCATGAATAGAACTTTCTTTTGGTGGTAATTGATCACCTTGGTGCGGTTTTTATGTTTTGTATTATAAACAAAAAAAGGCCTACAATTTGAAAAAAAAAAATATATATTTTTTTACTTTCTGCTATAAAACATACCCAATAAAAAAAATGTAAAAAAAAAAAATCTCCATCAATTTAACCACTTCACATCCCAGCTATAGTAATATGACGCCACAATGGTGTGTTCCCAGTACAGAGGAACACCGATCAGTCTCCTCCCCCTGTGAGTCCCCTCCCTCTACAGTCAGAATCACTCCCAGGGAACATAATTAACCCCTCCCTACCCCCCCCCCCCCCATAGTGTTAACCCCTTCCCTGACAGTCACATTTATACAGTAATCAGTGCAATATTATAGCACCGATCGCTGTGTAAATGTGAATGGTCCCAAAAATGTGTCAAAAGTGTCCGATATGTCCGTCACAATGTCGCAGTCTTGAAAAAAATCGCAGATCACCGCCATTACTAGTAAAAAAAAAAAAAAATTAAAAAAATGCCATAAATCTATCCCCTATTTTGTAGACGCTATAACTTTTGCGCAAACCAATCAATATACGCTTATTGTGTTTTTTTTTTTTACCAAAAACATGTAGTAGAATACGTATCGGCCTAAACTGAGGAAAAAAATAGTTGTAAAAAAAAAATATGAGATATTTATTATAGCAAAAAGTAAAAAATATTGTGTTTTTTTTTAAATTGTCACTCTTCTTTTGTTTATAGCGCAAAAAATAAATACCGCAGAGGTGATCAAATACCACCAAAAGAATGCTGTGTTTGTGGGGATAAAAGGACGTAAATTTTGTTTGGGTGCAACGTCGCATGACCGCGCAATTGTCATTCAATTGTCCTGTATTGAAGTGGTTAAGCTAATATGTAAAAAGAGTCCCAAAAAGCATATATTGATTGGTTTGCGCAAAAAATTATAGCATCTACAAACTATGGGATATATTTATAGACTTTTTTTTTTATTATTGTTTTTCTAGTAATGGCGGCGATCAGCGACTTAGAGTGGGACTGCGACATTGCGTCGGACAAATCTGACACTAAGTGATACTTTTTGGGGACAAGTGACACCAATACAGTGATCAGTGCTAAAAAAAAAATAGCCCCCACTGAGCTCTATGCCCTTGGATGACCGGAGTGACGTCTGACCTCACTTCCGCCTCTCGGGCTTGTTTCGGTGTTTCAGCTCAAAAATCCGGCGCTGGATCCGGATCGTCGAGGGACATCTCGGCCTCCACGACCGACATCGCGGCCACCCTGGGAGGGTAAGTGTACTTATTAAAAGTCAGCAGCTAAAAAAAAAGTCGCTGCTGACTTTTAATAAGTACACTTACCCTCCCAGGGTGCCCGCGATGTCGGTCGTGGAGGCCGAGATGTCCCTCGGTGATCCGGATCCAGCGCCGCCATCCTCAGTAAGAGAAATGGCTTCCCGTTTCCTACTGCGCATGCCCGAGTCGGCGCGCGGCCTACTGCGCATGCGCGAGTCTAATTTGTGAATGGGGAACGCAATGTGTTGTGGGACACAGTTCCCATAACACACCGCGCCCCATTCACTAGAAGACGGAAGGAGAGAAGATCACCGCGGCGCTGGAAGAGGCAGATTAGGACGATCTGCCTAGCAACAGCCATTTCTGGTAAGTAAAAAAATAATAATTTTTTTTTTTTTTCATTTTAAATTGTTATTACCATTTTTTTAAAGTTTTTTTTTCAGGGTGTCCCACCACTTTAAAGGGATTTTTTTCCCCCTTCTTAACTATTTGCCTACAGGGCACTTTTACCCCCTTCCTGCCCAGGCCAATTTTCAGCTTTCAGCGCTGTCGCACTTTTAATGACAATTGCGCGGTCATGCAATGCTGTACCTAAATAACATTTTTATCATTTTTTGGCGACAGATAGATCTTTCTTTTGGTGGTATTTAATCACCACTGTGTTTTTTATTTTTTTCTAAAAAAAATAAAAATAAAATATATATAGAAAATTTTGAAAAAAAAATCTTTTTTCGTTTCTGTTATAAAATTTCATAAATAATAAATTTTTCTCATTTAATAATGTCAGGCACTGATCGGCACTGATGAGGTGGCACTGATGGGCACTGATGAGGTGGCACTAACATACAGCACTGCTGGGCACTGATAGGCGGCATTGATATGCAGCACTGATGAACACTGGTAGGTGCCACTGCTGGGCACTGATAGACAGCATTTATGGGCACTGATATCCAGGCCGCATAGGTGGCACTGATATCCAGGCCGCATAGGTGGCACTGATTGGCGGCACTGATGGGCAGCACTAATGAGTAGGCACTGACTGGCATCCCTGCTGGGCACTGTTGGGGCTGCACTTTTTGACCCCACATCTCTCAATAAAGAGGACCTGTAATGCTTATTTGTTATACAAGGGATGTTTTTGTAATAGGAATAAAAGTGATCAAAAAAATGAAAGGGACAGTGTAACAAAAAAAGTAAAATAAATAAGTAAAATAAAAATTAGAGTGCCCCATCTGTCTGAGCTTGCGCACAGAAGCGAACGCAAGCGTAAGTCGCGCCCGCATATGTAAATGGGTGTTCAAGCCACACATGTGAGGTATCACCACGATCGTTAGAGTGAGAGCAATAATGATAGCACACGATTTCCTCTGTAACTCTATATAGGTTACCTGTAAAAAATGTTAAAGGAGATTTTTATGGAGATTTTTAAGTACCGTATTTTGTCACCATTCCACGAGCGTGTGCAATTTCAGAGCATGACATGTTAGGTATTTATTTACTCGGCATAACATCCTCTTTCACATTATCACATTTAGATTTTTCTTAAATTCATTAACGTGTATTTTTTTCCCAAAAAATTGCGCTTGAAAGACAGCTGCGCAAATACATTGTGCCATAAAATTTTGCATCGACCACCATTTTATTCTCTAGGGTCTCTGATACAAAAATATATAATATTTGGGGGTTCTAAGTAATTTTCTAGCAAAACTAAACAAAAAATAACAGATTTTTACTTGTAAACAACAAATGTCAGAAAAAGGCCTGGGCTTAACCGCTTCCCGACCGCCGCCTGTACATATACGTCAGCAGAATGGCACGGCTAGGCAAAAGCACGTATATATACGTGCCCTTTAATTGCCTAGCCGTGGGGTCGCGTGCGCGGTCGGGAGCTCCGTGACCAAGGCCGCGGGACCAGCGGACCCAATCGCCGCTGGTGTCCCGCGATTGGGTCACAGATCTGAAGAACGGGGAGAGGTCTGTGTAAACAAACCTCTCCCCGCGCTTCCTACTCTGCCTGTCATTGATTGGCTGTTCCCGGTCATCGGGAAAGCCGATCAATGATGTCAGACGTACAGCCACGCCCCCTACTGTAAAAAAAAACACACACACGTCACACTAGCTCCTCCCCGCCCCCTAGTGGTTAACTCCTTCACTGCCAGTGTCATTTACATAGGAATCAGTGCATTTAAATAGCACTGATTTCTGTATAAATGACAATGGTCCCAAAAATGTCCGATGTGTCCGCCATAATGTCGCAGTCACAGTAAAAATCGCTGATCGCCGCCATTACTAGTAAAAAAAAAATATATTAATAAAAATGCTATAAAACTATCCCCTACTTGTAAACGCTATAACTTTTGCGCAAACAAATCAATAATCGCTAATTGTGATTTTTTTTTACCAAAAATATGTAGAAGAATACGTATCGGCCTAAACTGAGGAAAAAAAAATGTTTTTATATATTTTTTGGGGATATTTATTATAGCAAAAAGTTAAAAATATTGCATTTTTTTCAAAATTGTCGCTCTATTTTTGTTTATAGCGCAAAAAATAAAAACCGCAGAGGTGATCAAATACCACCAAAAGAAAGCTCTATTTGTGGGAAAAAAAGGACGCCAATTTTGTTTGGGAGCCACGTCGCACGACCACGCAATGGTCAGTTAAAGCGACGCAGTGCCAAATCGCAAAAAGGGGCCTGGTCCTTTGGCTGCAAATTGGTCTGGGGCTTAAGTGGTTAAAGCGGTAATCAGAGCACCATGCAATTAGTGATGGGTTTTGCTGCACACAGCTCCCAGGTTGTGGCCCTTGGATATACCCGTACCGGCAGAGGCGGCTCTAGGCTTTGTAAGGCCTTAGGCAAATCTAAGACCCACTCACGCCCAAAACGGGGAAAAATAATTGAAGTGGACATTCCCTCCAACTCCCACACACGTCAGGCAAATTAGGAGGCCATGAGGCCCCTGGGAGTGCAAGGCCTAAGGCGACCGCCTAATTTGCCTAATTAGAGAGCCGCCTCTGCGTACCGGCAACAGCTCTGACAGCAGGAAGACAAGGTACATAATCACAAGGCAAGATTAAGAAAGAGGTCAAGGCTTGTAGCAAGACTGGGACATGAATCACATGAACAGGAGCCTAGAAACAATCTCAGAGAGGTCCATGTGGACAGCACAGGTCAGTTCTGAAAACAGTGAAACGTAACAGCAGCTTTGAGACAATAGACAACTTCTTCCATAACTCAGGATTCAGGAGCGAGAATCGTTCCCACTCAGAAAGAAAAAAAAGAATAACGTACTGAAGCAGTAATCTGCCTCATAGTGTTCTGTGCCATACTTTGAAAAGAACAATGCCATTCAAAACTGGACATGGTGGCATTATAAGCTTGAAGTTCAGATCACAGCAGTGGCTCTGCTGGAGCTTCATGTCAATGCCGATTGGAAATGACTGAACTGTCTGTCAAGTGGAATGACAGTTGGCTCTATTGTGTTCCAACCACGTGCTGATCTAAGTCTTGGGAGAGGATAAAATTAGCCTTCATGTGCCCATAGACATTGGATGACAGTCTTTAGATCCATTGCTAACCTAACCTGGGGCTTATTGTGGGAAATAACAGTAAGTACAAAAAATATACGGTAGTTAGATGCGTATTTCCCTTTCTCTTCACTCACATTACTCGTGGTCAAACAAGAACCTGGGGCGGCTGCTCATGTTTAACAACCTAGATACCGGAAGACACTCAGATCACGCCTGCATGTCCAGCTACCTTCTATAGTACTATCTACAGTACTATCTTCATACCCCGTGAAATTCTCCACATTTTGTCATGTTACAACCAAAAACGTAAATGTATTTTATTGGGATTTTATGTGATAGACCAACACAAATGTAATTTGAATAACTGTGAAGTGGAACTAAAATGATAATTTTTTTTTCAGCCCCCCCCCCCCGAATCAATACTTTGTAGAACCCCCTTTCGCTGCAATTACAGCTGCAAGTCTTTTTGGGGATGTCTCTACCAGCTTTGCACATCTAGAGAGGGACATTTTTGCCCATTCTTCTTTGCAAAATATCTCAAGCTCTGTCAGATTGGATGGAGAGCGTCTGTGAGCAGCAATTTTCAAGTCTTGCCACAGATTCTCAATTGGATTTAGGTCTGGACATTGACTGGGCCATTCTAACACATGAATATGCTTTGATCTAAACCATTCCATTGTAGCTCTGGCTGTATGTTTAGGGTCGTTGTCCTGCTGGAAGTTGAACCTCCGCCCCAGTCTCAAGTCTTTTATAGACTCTAATGCCGCGTACACACAATCGGAATTTTGGCCAGCAAAAGACCGATGAGAGCTTTTCATCGGAAAATGCGACCGTGTGTAGGCTCCATCGGAATTTTGCTGGCCGAATTTCCGCCAGCAAAAAATTGAGAGCATGTTCTCAATTTTTCCAACGGAAAAGGTTTCTATCGGAAATTCCGATCGTCTGTAGCAATTCTGACGTGCAAAATTCCTACGCATGCTCGGAAACAATTTGACGCATGCTCGGAAGCATTGAACTTCATTTTTTCTCAGCTCGTCGTAGTGTTGTATGCCACCGCGTTCATGACGGTTGGAATTTGGTGTGACCGTGTGTAGGCAAGACAGTTTCAGCGGAATTCCCTCGGAATTTCGTCAGGAAAACCATCAGAGCTTTTTCCGACGAGAATTCCGATCGTGTGTACGTGGCACAACAGGTTTTCTTTTAGGATTGCCGTGTATTTGGCTCCATCCATCTTCCCATCATCTCTGACCAGCTTCCCTGTCCCTGCTGAAGAAAAGCATCTCCACAACATGATGCTGTCACCACCATGTTTCACGGTGGGGATGGTGTATTCAGGGTGATGTGCAGTGTTAGTTTTCCGCCACACATAACGTTTTACTTTAGGCCAAAAAGTTCAATTTTGGTCTCATCTGACCAGAGCACCTTCTTCCACGTGTTTGCTGTGTCCCCCACATGGCTTCTCGCAAACTGCAAACTGGACTTCTTATGGCTTTCGTTCAACAATAGCTTTCTTCCATAAAGGCCAGATTTGTGAAGTACACGACTAATAGTTGTCCTGTGGACAGATTCTCCCACCTGAGCTGTAGATCTCTGCAGCTCCTCCAGAGTTACCATGGACCTCTTGGCTGCTTCTCTGATTAATGCTCTCCTTGCCCGGCCTGCCAGTTTAGGTGGACGGCCATGTCTTGGTAGGTTTGCAGTCGTCCATTTTCGGATGATGAATTGAACAGAGGGCTTCACAGAACAGCTGTATTTTTACTGAGATTAAATTACACACATATGGACTCTATTTACTAATTAGGTGACTTCTGAAGATATTGGGTTCCACTAGATTTTAGTTAGGGGTATCAGAGTAAAGGGGGCTGAATACAAATGCACGCCAAATTTTTCACATATTTATTTGAGAACCTGCTAGCCAACATTTGTTGGCGGAAAGTCCGACAACAAATGTTCGATGGTGCATACACACGGCCGGACTTTCCCCCAACAAGCTTACATCCATCATTTGTTGTCGGAAAATCCGATCGTGTGTACGCGGCATAAGAGACAGCAGCTAAAAAGAAAAAAATTTGGGTAACATTACACATATCGATCAAATACATGAAAAAAACAAAAGAAATATTTTTAGC
This sequence comes from Lithobates sylvaticus, assembly GCA_028564925.1. Taxonomy (NCBI): domain Eukaryota; kingdom Metazoa; phylum Chordata; class Amphibia; order Anura; family Ranidae; genus Lithobates; species Lithobates sylvaticus. Next base: position 504,150,014 of record CM053030.1, read on the forward strand.
TCCTTTTAAGAGAAGAAATGTAGTTTCAAGAAGTGAAATGTAAAGTTTCCGCTTCAGCAAAACAAATTTCATCAAAATGACTTTGCTCATCCCAAGTCTTGAGTCTAGGTCCCAGGGTCTGCAGACATCAACTCATAGACCTACCTCTATACAGGCTATCCCCCCTTCAGTCTATTATGAATGCTGCTGCCAGACTCATCTACCTTACCAACCGCTCATTGTCTGCCACTCCTCTATGCCAATCCCTCCACTGGCTTCCAATTGCCCAACAAATTCAATTCAAAATACTAACAACAATATACAAAGTCATTCACAACTCTGCCCGAGCTACATCACCAATCTTGTCTCAAAATATCACCCAAACCCTCCTCTCCGCTCCTCCAAGACCTCCTGCTCTCTAGCTCCTTTGTCTTCTCCTCCCATGCTTATCTCTAGGAATTCTTCAGAGCCTCTCCCATCCACTGTAACTCTCTACCTCAATCAGCTATATCCTACTCTTTCCACCTTTAGGCAATCCCTGAAAACTCATCTCTTCAGTGAAGCCTATTCCACCTCCACCCAACAACTGAACTTTTAATTCTTCCATCAGCTCATCCCTCACAGTTACCTTTTGTACCACTTGCCCCACCCTATTAGATTGTAAGCAGGACCCAACCCTCTTGTATTATGATGTATTGTAACTGTACTGTCTCCCCTTATATTGTAAACTGTTGGCGGTATATAAATCATGTATAATAATAATAATAAGCGTTATTATTACTCATTGATTCCATCATCACTCTGGATGTCTCCTATCTCATCTTCTTGTGGGTCTATTCTATTTTCAGACACCATAGATGAGAGAAAAGTGTGGCAACCTTGCCCTTAGCAGTTTAACGCTGTCATCTGATTCTATACTGTAATTGCCCTGCACAAACACCCAAACAAGGCCACAATATTGAGTCAATTGTTCTTCATGTCAAAAAGTTAATTCTTTGTTTTGGTTTACCCACATAAGCATTACACAACTTTTATCATCAGCTTGGGTAATGGGTCCATAGGGGGCTGTAAAATAGATTTAGGTTACCTTTCATGTCACACTTGTAGTGCCCTGCCATAGGCTATACATTTGGTTTTTGGCTCTGCTGTACTCAGTTGAGCAACAATACGTTTTTTAGGTCTGGTCAGGTCTATTGCTCCTGCCTGCCTCAGGAAGAAGCTTCCAGAATTAGAATAGGGGGGGTCAATTTTTGGGCTATAAATATTTATCTGAACTCAGCCAATCACTGGGCAGGGGTGCCCAGAAGGTGTGGCTGGGGAGACGATAAATATTTGGGAGTGTCTAATTAGAGCTCTTTCTTCTGGGGCATCTGCCCCTGGGATGCAGCCTGTGCTACCGAAGAGCTTTTGTTGTTGTTAGGCCTCCTCTGCATGCATGTGCTTGGCAGAGAGCCCGGAGGAACCTGGACTCCAAAAATGTGCTAGATGACACTGCCTTAGGAAGCACCCCACAATGCGATGGCCAAACGCAATATTCCCCACGCACATGTTGCTAAAAATGGCTGTTCAGTAATGCAGGGTGCTGTAATGACCTCAGACTGGAAAAAGGTAGGCAATCAGAGTGATGAAATGCCATCAGCACACCAAGGACTCCTCAAAAGGGTCCAAAGCTTTATTTTTGTGGTCACTTAGTACACTTACAGCAACATTTTGGAGCCCAACGCAGTGTGTAGGATGTCACTTGGCATTAAAAATTAACTGTGCTGAACTGCCAGTGATTGGCAGTGTGTAATGAGGGGGCGTGATTATGTATTCACTGGCTACAGGCAGTTGAGGCAAATTAAAAGGTCCGTGCTCTACCTGGTAGGAGTGAGGGATCAGCACAAGGGAACAGAAGACAGCATATCTCCCAACATTAGACCCTTAGAATGGGGGGAACTTTAGAGAGACACTGACTAGCGGTGCACATAGGGCACAGTGCCAAAAAGTGTACCTTGTTGGATTAAATAGAATTTTGGGTGTGTCTTAATACAACATACAGTTGTGTGAAAAAGTATTTGCCCCCTTGCTAAATGTTAATTTTTTTTGCATATTTGTCACACTTACATGACTCAGATCATCATCAAATTGTATTATTCAAATTTTATTTATTATTACTGAAAGATAACGAGAGTAAATACAAAATGCATTTTTTAAATGATGGTTTCATTTATTGAAAGCTATTTATTGATAAGCTGTCCAAACCTGCCTGGCTTTATGTGAAAAAGTAATTGCCCCCTAAACCTAATAACTGGTTGTGCCACCCTTGGCGGCAACAAGTGCAATGAAGCGTTTGTGATAACTGGCAATGAGTCTTTCACATTGTTGTGGAGCAATTTTGGCCCACTTTTCTTTGCAGAATTGTTTTAATTCAGCCACATTGGAGGGTTTTCCAGCATGAACGGCCAGTGTAAGGTCATGATACAGCATCTCAATTGGATTCAAGTCCAGGCTTTGACTAGGCCACTCCAAAACCTAAATTTTTCTTTGTTTGAACCATTTGGTGGTGGACTTGCTGTTGTGTTTCAGGTCATTGTAATGCTGCATAACTGCAGCGCTGTCGCTGTTTAAATGACAATTGTGCGGTCATGCTACACTGTACCCAAACAGAATTTTTATCATTTTGTTCCCACAAATAGAGATTTCTTTTGGTGGTTTTTGATAACCTCTGTATTTTTTATTTTTTACTAAACAAATAAAGAAATACCTAAATTTAAAAAAAAATTAAATACGTTTTTCTTTTGTTTCTGTTATAAAATTTTGTAAATAAGTAAGTTTTTTCTCCTTCACTGATGGGCACTGACAAGGCGGCACTGATAAGGTGGCACCAATGAGGGGGCACTGATGGGCACTGATGATGGGCACTGATAGGCGGCACTGGTGGGCACTGGTAGGATGGCACTGATATGCAGCACTGATGGGCACTCATGGGTTGGACTGGTTGACACTGATAGGGGAGACTGATGGGCACTGATAGGCTGCACTGATGGGTACTCATGGGTGGCACTGATAGACGGCACTGCTGGGCACTGATACGTGGCACTGATGGGCACTGATATGCGGCACTGATAGATGGCATTGCTAGGCATCACTGATGACACTGGCAGGCATTGGGCACTAATTAGCAGCTGCCTGGGCACTGATCAGTCGTGTCCAATCACGGCTGACCACAATGTAAACAGGAAGAGCCGTTGATCGACTTTTCCTCACTCGCGTCTGACAGACGCAAGTAGAGGAGAGCCGATCGGCAGCTGCCTGGGCACTGATTGGCATTTCCCTGGTGGTCTAGGGTGGCATATCTGGTGGTCCAGTTTGGTGGCCATCCCTGGTGGTCCTGGGTGGGCATCCTGTTGGCCCTGGGTGGGCATCCGAGGGGGGGCTGAGCTGATAAACAATCAGCACAGACCCCCCCTGTCAGGGGAGCAGCCGATCGGCTCTCCTCTACACGCGTCTGTCAGACGCGAGTGAGGAAAAGTCGATCAACTGCTCTTCCTGTTTACATCGTGATCAGCCGTGATTGGACATGACTGATCATGTGGTAAAGAGCCTTCGTCAGAGGCTCTTTACCGAGATTGGTGTAGCGGTGTCAGACTGACACACCGCACCACCGATCCCTGCGATGCGCGCCCCCACGGGCGCACGCGAGATCGGTTGTTCTGGGAGGCCATCATATGACGTCCACCCAGAACGAGAGCCGCACCGCCCAGCTGTCATTTGACGGCCGGCGGGCGGGAAGCGGTTAATTGAACAAGTTGAAGTTAGAAGTTGATTGGCTGCCATGCACAGCCGCACCAGATTTTGCACTCTCCAGTTATAGTAAATCAACCTCACTGTTTGTTACTGTACTGGCTCTTTAAGAGCCCTGAACTACTCCAGTTTTTAACGCAGTTTATAAATAACTATCTATAAGAAAGCAAATATGAATTTCCAGCAAATTTATTAAAGGATAACAACATTAAACTGTCAAGAGAGGAAGAAACTAGATGTTTACAGTGACAAAATACCCTTCTCGCGTGGCTAATTAAAAAAAAAAAAAAAAAAAAAGAGCAGACGGAAAGAAATATTAAGTGTTCATGAATAAAAATGATAGTCTTAATCATGTAATGTTCTTTAGAATTTACAAACGCCTCGTTCTTTACTTGGAGAAAAGGACAAACATCATTTCAATGTGGAAATAGTCAGACAATGTTGTCATGCTGAAGTTCAAATCTCAGTGGTGGCTCTGTGGGATTTCCATGTCAATGTTCATTACAAATTAGCTACTTGTCAAAGGCAATATTACATTTGACTGATAATCTTATTAAAAAATGGGGCAACAGTTTAAATCTCTGGCTGTGTGACACTATTTTTTTTTTTTTTTTCCCTCTCCAGACTGTAACAAAGAATTAAAGAACACAATAACCTATATACTTGAACCTTGTTAGAAACTTACACAGTGTAAACAATTAAATGTTAATGATTTTTTTTTTTTACTACAGTATGTGTTTTACAATGTGCTGCAACAGACTATATAAGAATCCCGGCAATGCTGAATGATCGTAGAGCGTTCATATGATCGTAGAGGGTTCAGAAACAATATCATGTTTGCTGCACTCTTAAATTTCAAACAAAAATTGCAAAATTAGAAGGAAACTTTTTAAAGTTTACATAAACCCGATCACTTAAATCTCAAATAGGCTTCAACAACTTAATGTCATTCCAAAAGTCATTTTTATAATCATTTCAAATCTGCAGCTTTCATTAACCGATTCAGCCCCGGAAGAATTTCCCCTCCTTCCTGACCAGAGCACTTTTTACGATTCGGCACTGCGTCGCTTTAAACTGACAATTGCGCGGTGGTTCGACGCTGCACTCAAACAAAATTGACGTCCTTTTTTCCCCACAAATAGAGCTTTCTTTTGGTGGTATTTGATCACCTCTGTGATTTTTATTTTTTTGCGCTATAAACAAAAAAAAGAGCGACAATTTTGAAAAAAAACAATATTTTTCACTTTTTGCTATAATAAATATCCCCCAAAAATATATATATAAAAACTAGGGCTGTTACTGATTAAAATTTTCGTGTTCGATTAATCGTTTTTTTTTTTTTTAATTGATTAATTGACTAATTTAAATTAATTATAACGCACATACAGATCCAACTACTTTTAGCTGATCTCCTTGCATTGCAGCTCTGCATTAGTCAGTGGTAAATGTGGTATACACTATATACAATCACCCGACACTAGTTAGTTTCCACAATCCATGACTTAACTTCACAGTTCAGACAAATACGTTTTAAATTCAAACTGTAGCACTGACGTAAGTCATTTTTTTTTCCATAGTAGCGTGACAATCCCTCCACCTCCGGTCTAACTAATCCCTCTCACCTTATGGCATGGACCCCTGTGCAAACAGGTGGTCATGCAAGCAGGTATCAAAAGGGTTAACACGGACCATAAACTTCTCTCACGTCTCCTTAGATCTCAGCAAGGACGCCAGGTCATGGGCAGAAAGAAAAGATCTAAGTGCTCACCGCTTAAGTATAAGATTTAATTTTTGTGTTCAAACACAAACTACTCACATAAAGATGATAAAAACACAGCATGTAAAGCCGACAATTGTGTTAGTTCCGTAGGGCAGCAGTGGGTGACGTCATTCATAGCTCCTCCCCCGTACGCGTTACGCTCAATCAGAACTTCAACGTCACCCCCCTTCCCTTCGTTAGCAGACGGAGGCACTTGGGGAAGGGGGAGGAGTCCGTGACATCGATGTCCGTGACGTCACCGGATCTCCGACAGAACTCCCTGAAGACCCGAAAGCCGGCGGAGAGGTGAGTACCGAACAAAAGAATTTTGATTGATCAAAAAAATTAAAGATTAATCGAGGAATTCATCTTTAATTTCCACAGCCCTAAAAAACACAAATGTTTTTCTCAGTTTAGGCTGACATGTATTCTTCTACATATTTTTGGTAAAAAAAATCGCAATAAGCGTATATTGATTGGTTTGCGCAAAAGTTATAGCGTCTACAAAATAGGGGATAGTTTTATGGTATTTTTATTAGTAATTATTTTTTATTATTAATGGCAGCGATCTGATAAATGATAATGATAAATGACCCTGGCAGGGAAGGTGTTAAACACTAGGGGGCGATGAAGGGGTTAAGTGTGTCCTAGGGAGTGATTCTAACTGTGGGGGGGGTGGGCTACAACTCACATGACAGCGATCCCTGCTCCCGATGACAGGGAGCAGTGATCTCTGTCCTGTCACAAGGCAGAACGGGGAAATGCCTTGTTTACATAGGCACTTCCCCGTTCTGCGGCTCTGTGACATGATTTCCAGGACACCGGCGGACATCGAGTCCGCGGGTCCCGCGGGCACGGTCACGCTGTACGCGGCAGGCTTCGCTAGCCCCGCCAATTAAAGGGGATGTATAGGTACGCCCATCGCTGCCATTGAACCGATGTATATCAGCGCGGCAGTCAGCAAGTGGTTAAAATAATACCTAGTGTTCCTGCCACGAAGGTCCTTCTTCAAGGAACTTGTTGTTACAACATCACAATGCTCTATTCCTGCTTCCTAAAGCCCCATACACACGCGCGGATTATCCGAGGACCAGGTCCATCGGATCATGTCCGTCGTACTTTGTCCCATGTTGGTTTTGCGTACACACGGTCGGACAAAGTTGTCGGAAAATCCGATCATTCTGAACGTGGTGACGTTTGTTGCGTACGACGGGACTACGTAGAGGCTAGTAGCCAATAGCTTTGGTCTTGTAATGTGATCTGAGCATGCGTGGCACTTTGTCCGTCAGGAATTCGATACACACGATCAGATTTGGTGTGATCGGACTTTGTTGTCGAAAAATCTATCCAGCAGGAGATAGGACTTTGTCCGTCGGACAATCCGACGTACACTGTCCGATGGTGCCTACACACGGTTGGATTTTCCGACAACATTGTCCGATAGGACGGAATCCATGGGAAAATCCGACCGTGTGTATGGGGCTTAATTGTGTTCCTGCATTGCCACCCTGTCAATTTTTTCCTTATTCTTGTTTACACACAACAAACTTCTAAGGCTATGGCCAAAACGCGCTAGCATTTCAGATATAGCACTGCTTGTTGTGCTTCAAAAAAAGTTTTCTAAGAAGCAACATTCGCGTTGCCGGCATTTTTCGCTATTTATCAAACTTCTAATGGCTCCATTTTCTGCTCTCCTCATAACCTCACACCAATCAGAAGCTAGCGACAACACAATGGAGGAATAACAAACTAAAACCCTTGCAATCACTTTTCTGAAATGACTTATATATAAATGCCACAAAAATCAATCATATAATAAGGAGAATAATGTGTGTGTGCTAAGTAATCATTTGTGATAAACAAATTTCCCAAATAGCGCACAATGATAAAATGACTGCATGCGTTGTTGGCTAGTAAACTGCTATCTTCGTAAAACGACAGAAAAGACTGTAGAGAATTACTAACATTTAATATTAATATACCACTAACAACAACATCTATTACTAAACAATACAGGTAAATATTTATTTTATTGTCTATCAGTTATTATTTATGATTGGTATAAAAAATAATAGTTATATCATTACGAATAAGATTATTAATGTTATTATTATTATTATTATTTTACATATGTATTTTATTTTAGTATTTTTTTTTTTTTTTTTACTTATATGATGATTATTATTATTATTATTACAGTAGAACTATAGACAAAACTTTTTCCTGCCGCCACCATGGCAGGACCAGTGAATAGCATAAATTAAAGGCCTAGTTAGGTCCCACCCCATTCTTCTTCTTTTTTTTCTCATACCTCCACGCACCAGTGAAGAGTAAGCAGTACTATGTCCCCACCTCTGCCTCCATGCAGCATCCGGCTGGGTTCAGCCTCTCCCAGTGCAAAGTCCCAGCGCTCGGGCCGCTAAATTGCACTAAACAGCCTGGGAACCCCTTCTGTGGTTCTTGATGGGTCCTGCAGTTTTTCCTCTTTAGGAACAAAATCTGCCAGTAAGTACGGTAAGTGTCTGCGGGGCTGAGGCATGGGGGGCCAGCTAGTTCCTTAATTTCACTCCTTTGGTGCTTTGTATCTCACAGGGCTGCCTATCCCTTTTTGTTTTTCTTTTCTGTCTCCCTATATGTTTCCCCTTTTTTACTTTCATCTTTTCCTTTTCTGTGTCTTCTTTGGCTCCATTTTTGGATTATGTTTGCCCTTTTGCTTGTTTTATCCTGTGCTGGACTGTTTTCTCTGTGCTGGGGGCACTCTTAATGACATCATTGGGCTGTGCCGGTCTGCACATGCACACTGGCTGGCCGGAGAACCGGCCGCCATTTTTCTTTTGGGAGAAGCTGACCTCTTTTTAATAATGAGGGTCAGAGTCACAGGGTAGATCTATAGATCTCCAGGGATAATTAGAGGGGCTCAAACGGCCCTGAAGGTTGGGCCAGGCAGAGCCTCCTTTGCCTGGCTCTGGATCGCTCTTCCCTCTTCTTTTTGGGACAGGTGAGCTTTCCTTCAATGCCCCCTGCTGTTTGTTTCAGGTATGGCACACAAAAAAAAAAAACCCTGTGTGTGTATGCACATATTCGTATGTTTATATATGGGCAATAATTTATTTATTTCCCTAATGCCGCGTACACACGGTCGGAATTCTCTTCGGAAAAAGCTCTGATGGTTTTCCCGTCGGAATTCCGACGGAATTTCGCTCAAACTGTCTTGCCTACACACGGTCGCACCAAATTCCAACGGTCTGTAACACAGCAGCATAAAACACTTTTGACAGCACTATAAAAGGGAAGTTTAATGCTTCCGAGCATGCGTCGAATTGTTTCCGAGCATGAGTCGGAATTTTGCGTGTCGGAATTGCATACACACGATCGGAAAATCCGATAGAAAGGTTTTCTGTCGGAAAAATTAAGAACAGGTTCTCAATCCAAAGTCCGTCGGAAATTCCGACAGAAAAAGACAGATGGGCATACACACTGTCAGAAAATCCGTTGAAAAGCTCCCATCGGACTGTTTCCATCGGTAATTCCGACCGTGTGTATGCGGCATTAGACTTTCGTTTAAAAAAAAAGGAACACTTTAATTTTTTTTTTGTTACCATGTATATTTTTCTCTTTCATCTCTAAACCTTTTGCTCTCTGATACTATTTTCCTTTTCAGCTATCCTTGTTTTTTTCAGCTGGCCATCCTATTTGTCCTCAAACCATGAGTCAGTCACCATTTATACAAAAGACCCTCCAATTCAAAGGTGGGAGACCATCATGTGGTAAGTTTCAGGAAAAGAGTGCCTCCCTTTGCAGATTGCTTTGACATTTTTTCAGCCCCGCATGCGCATGCTCATGCTCTCTAAGTTCAAGAACCATGGAAGGAGGATGTTCTTTGGAGGAACGTAGCCCTAGAGGCGGCTCCCACTCAAGAGGAAAGTTCCAAGGATGACGTCTTATTGCTTCTTCCTAGAGCAACGCTACCATCCCAGCAAAAGTGGCGCAATACCTAGGCTGGTGAGTGAAGACTGCCTAGAGGAGTTTGCAGTTGACAGGTAACACTCAAATATCATTGTTATTGAAGAGGGTGGCATGAGATTATATGCTGTACTTCTTATTCAATTATCTCGGGTGCGCCGATACCTGGACAACATTATTATTTTTCTATCCAGAGGTCTGAAACAATTGCTGACATGCCAAGAGATTCTCATAAACACCCTGAGTTTATTAACTCTCTCTAACTTAACAGTTAGTATGCTTGGAGGTACTCTGCCAACTCCTCTGTTCGGCTTCCACCAGAGAAAACGGTGGAAGTCAAAGAAGGAATGCTGAAGACAGTAATCTCCACTTGTTTGACCATTTCTCAGTGCCTCAATCTTTGGAGCACAATGTCGTCATACCAATATACCCTCGGGCACTCTGACTTCAACAGTTTAAGCTGGGATTCTTAGCACAATAGAGGAAACAGAGTCTGGCACAGTTATCAACTGTCACTCAGTATGAGTAGGAGTATACGGTGCTGGCTGAAGAGGGAGAATCTGATGAAGTTGCCCTGTTAGAACCATTAGACTAGATCACAATTACAAATTATCTCGGCAAAGATAGCCTGGAAGGCACACTGCAAGAAACTGTTGGTACAGTCCAATGGGAGATTCCCAGCCAAGCGGGTTAGTAGTCTTAAATACCCTAGAAATCCAAGCAGTTTCTTTAGCACCTCTCGACTTACTACACAGAATCAAGGGAAGATCAGTCTTTCTGCAGGTGAACAACATGGCAGCAGTTGCCTATATTCATAACCAAGGAGGAACTTGTGGCAATATGCTGTTCAGAAAGGGGACACCCATGATGTTGGGGTCAGAAAATCACCTGCAAATTCCAAAAGCAGTTTACCTCCTAGGGGACTTGAACACACAGACAGACTGACCATCATGCAAAATTTCCAGAGCATGAGTGGGCCCTATACTGTAGGCTTCTATGAGCTGGTCCACAGGTGGGGCCAACGACAGACAGACTACATGGCTTCTCACAGCAATTTCAAACTTAGAAGGATGTCTGAATCAGTTCAGCACCCCAAGGCAGAGAGGACAAATGCCTTGATTTTCTCCATGGATCTGCAATCTAGCTTATATATTTTCCAACAAAATTTCTCATAATGAGATTCCTCTTGAGGCTGTCGAGAGTGAACACGGTAGTCATATCCATGCCTCCATTTTGACAATGAGGGCCTTGAGTTTTTGTGGCCATTCATCTCATGAGGCGATTCCCCTTTGCACATACGCAGGCCGTGGCTGCAAACAGGGAAGCTTGAAAACCTAGCCTGCTTCGGGATGATCTCTACCTTGTGGAGTGTGAGAAGACACTTTACTAACAACATCTATGCCAAAATCTGGAACAAGTTTGCGTTATTTCTCAGCAGGGCGAGATATTGACACTACTGCACCTCCGGTGACAGCTGTTCTGGACTTCTTGTAGACCAGATCAGACATGAGCCCTAGCCTATATTCCTTGAGATTGCAAGTGTCGACTAGGTTGGCAATAACAAGGCTTAAATGTATCGGAAATCCTTTTGTTTGCACAAATTTTGAAGACAGGAGGTTTCGACCACAATGAAGGAGGATCTTTCCCAGTGGAATGTATCGGTGTTGCTGGATTTCAAATCAGTTCAAATCAGTTCGACCATTTGCTCCAGCAGAACAATGTTCAGTTTGTGACATTATCTACTAGGCAGTATCTATCGCAAGAAGCATGTCTGAGATTCAAGCTCTGAGAGCTTCAGAAAAATATATTATTTTCTTTCCAGAAGGAATAGACTTGTGTCCGGTAGATCATCTTGTATCAAGGGTAGCGACAGCCCTCATTCTAACAGTCATCGGGGCATTGCCTAACTTCCCAGAGGATCACTCACACAAATTGGACCTTGATGTCCCTATCCACAATTGCCCTTTTCAGATTATGTAATAAGCCTTTCGTCTTTTCCGGGGAAAAGAGGTTACCTCCTGGACTTAGTAGGTTTGGTCGTGCATATAGGGGGAGGGGTCTTGAACCTCCTTCAGCAGTGGATACATACTCTCCCAGAGCGGTTTCGGTCTCCTGGGCTGCCCATTCAAAGGCTTCCATGGAATCCATCTGTAGGGAAGTATCATGGTCACCCCAGGATACCTTTCAATCGGTACGGAGTAGATCCGGGGGTCTTGCCATTAGTGGACTGCGGTGGAAGGGCTGTTCTGTCTTCTGTCCCATTTTAATTAAATATTGATTCAACAAGTAGAACCCACCCTGTCTGCTAGTTATTTATCACTAGTATTCTGCCATGGTGGCATCAGGAAAATGGAAAATTGTATCAAATACTTACCGTAATTTTCCTTTCCTGACGCCAAACCATGGCAGCATACGGACCCACCCTTGTACGTTTCGGTATGTAGCTAATTACAAAGAATGGGGTGGGGCCTAACTAGGCCTTTAATTTATGCTATTCACTGGTCCTGAGGGAGTGGAAGAGAGGCGGAGCCTATCATTAGTATGCTGCCATGGTTTGGCGTCAGGAAAGGAAAATTTGGGTAAGTATTTAATACAATTTTCCTTATCTTTTATTTTGGATAGAGCAAGCAAGGGTTTTTACCCCTATCAGATATTTTTTTCACCATTTGTGTCACATTGGGGAGATTTACTTTCACTTCCTGTTCCATAGCCAAACAGGAAGTCAGAGGAAATCCCTGCAAATTAGAGGAAATCCTTGAGGACCCCTAGATTGGACAATTTCCCCTGTATTACATTTCTGGGGACAACCCAAAATGTAAGTATTTTCTTTTATTTTCGCTTTCAATGATAATGGTAAACCCGACAAATAGAGAGAGGGTAAATTAGAGCTGCATGATTCTGGGCAAAAGGAGAATCACAATTTTTTTTTGCTTAGAATAAAGATCACAATTCTCGTGGCGTAACATTATCATTATCGGGCTAAGTTTACTGTTTTATAAATTCATTAAAGAGTGTTTTTTCCCAAAAATTGTGTTTGAAAGACCGCTGTGCAAATACAGTGTGACATAAAATATTGCTACAAACCCCATTTTATTCTCTAGGGTCTCTGCTAAAATATATATATATATATATATATATATATATATATATATATATATATATATATATAAATATATATATATATATATATAATGTTTGGGGTTCTAAGTAATTTTCTAGCAAAAAATACTGATTTTAACTTGTAAGCAACAAATGTCAGAAAAATATTTTGTCGTTAAGTGGTTAAACTTCCCTCATTTACAGACTGAAGTTCATTCCTTTGATTTAAAAGGATGAAGTGTAGTCTAAGCGATGTTGTCATAAACTTGGCAGGCTGCATGTTTGTTTTTTTGTTTTTTAGACAGCTGTCAGCAGAGAACTCTGCATAGGATCAGGAAAATGCATTGTTATAATTGCGAGGGGAAAAGAATTGCGATCTGATTCTTTAACCACTTCAGCCCCGGACCAATTTGCAGCCAAAGGACCAGGCCCCTTTTTGCGATTCGGCACTGCATTGCTTTAACGAACAATTGCGCGGTCGTACGACGTGGCTACCAAACAAAATTGGTGTCCTTTTTTTCCCACAAATAGAGCTTTCTTTTGGTGGTATTTGATCGCCCCTGTGGTTTTTTTTTTTTTTGCGCTATAAACAAAAATGGAGCGACAATTTTGAAAAAAATTCAATATTTTTTACTTTTTGCTATAATAAATATCCCCAAAAAATATATAAAAAAAACATTTTTTTTCCTCAGTTTAGGCCGATACGTATTCTTCAACATATTTTTGGTAAAAAAAATCACAATTAGCGATTATTGATTGGTTTGCGCAAAAGTTATAGCGTTTACAAAATAGGGGATAGTTTTATAGCATTTTTATAATTTTTTTTTTTTTTTACTAGTAATGGCGGCGATCAGCGATTTTTATTGTGACTGCAACACATTTTTGGGACCATTGTCATTTATACAGCAATCAATGCTATTTAAATGCACTGATTCCTGTATAAATGACACTGGCAGTGAAGGAGTTAACCACTAGGGGGCGGGGAGGGGTTATGGGATGTGACGTGTGTGTTTTTTTTTACATTAGGGGGCGTGGCTGACGTCTGACGTCATTGATCGGCTTTCCCGATGACAGGGAACAGCCGATCAATGACAGGCAGTGTAGGAAGCGCGGGGAGAGGTTTGTTTACACAGACCTCTCCCCGTTCTTCAGCTCTGTGACCCGATCGCGGGACACCAGCGGCGATCGGGTGTGCTGGTCCCGTGGCTGTGGTCATGGAGCTCCCGACTGGGTCGCGAGCACGCCCCACGGCTAGGCAATTAAAGGGGACGTACCTGTACGTGCTTTTGCCTAGCCGTGCCATTCTGCCGACGTATATGTGCAGGAGGCGGTTGGGAAGCGGTTAACGATTAATCGTGCAGCTCTAGGCTCAACCTTCTTAAAGGAGGCGCAGACAGCAATAAAACACTCTATCCACTCTATCCAAAAGTAAATAAAGTTTCCCTTTAGTTATACTTTAATAATAATAATAAATATAATAATAATATAACTATTGTTCATATGTAATATATAATAATTATATAGCAAAAATCTATTATTTTTTTTCATTTCCCTTTCACATGATAAGGTATTCAAAGTAAACTCAGCTCCACCTCATTCACAAACCTTTATATGAAGGACGTCATATATCCCAACTAGGGCTGATTTAATAGGCAAAGTGGCTGCAAGGGAATTTTCACTTAGCTGTAAAAGGTGGTGAAATTCACATTTTGCAAAGAATACCCAATCACGTTCAAGAAAAAAAAAAAAAAAAAACTGTATTTTTTGCTTGCACATGAATGGAGATCAGAAAAGCTTTACCTCATCCAATAAGGGAAATTCCCAGGCAAAGTAAATAGCATTTAGTAAATCAACCCCAACATCTGCAATGTTATAACTACTGTTATTCTGTCCTTTTAAAAACTCATAGTGCTCATTTGTCATATATTAAAGTATATGTAAGATTAAAAAATAAATAAAAATTAGTGCATCTTTTCATTACATTTACATTAACACAAACAAATGCTACAAGTATTGCTGGAAAAATGCTACAAAAGACTATTAATCTGCCAAAAATCCAGTGTTCTCCTATGTGGGCGTATCTCAGTATCAGTATCTCTTCCTAAGCATAACTCAACCTACCCCCACCCCTCTCTATCCAACTCCATATACATTGATTTCCTTTTTCTCCTGCAAAACTATGCTGCTGTGTTAACTCCCAAGGACCTGCCCACACACTCACATGCATCGGCAGTAATAACATTACTAATAGATAAAAGAAACAATAATTATGAGGGGATGTTGGGGTAAATTTGGGTCATGTCAGGACATGCACTTTAAGTAATAACTGAGATTCCATAAACATAGAAAAATATAAAGATTTAAAACATTAGTGTAAAACACATGAACCTAAATACATATATATATAATAATAATAATGATAAAAATAATAATAACTTAAAGCCATTATATTATACAGTACCTTTAAGTACAGGTACACTTTAAGCTCTCACAGAGGGAAAGGCATGAAAAGATACAACTATTATTATTATTATTATTATAAAGGATTTATATAGCGCCAACAGTTTACGCAGCGCTTTACAATATAAAAGGGACTACTAAACTACTAAAGATCACTCCCTTGCCACATCCGTAAGTATAATTTGAAACAAAAATGGAGAACAAAAAAGGACAAGTAGGTCAGATTTTAAAGGCAGATTGGACCACAATATAAATTTTCTAAAAAATAAAATATGCCCTGTGATGCGCTTTTTATATGGGGTGTCTACAAGGGTGACGGAGGTGCATTAATATTTTTTTAAATATTATTTTTATCTTTTACATCTTTTTTTTTTTTGCTACTTCATTGCTATCAGAATAAAAGTCAATAAACCAGTACCAAGCTCATGGCTTGATTTGACCACTTGTCTATCATGCTGTGTATAAAAAATGATAATAATATGATAATATGTGCAAGCAACAATTAAAAAGAAAGAATCAAAAAAAAAAAAAAGAAGCCAATAAATCCATTTTGTGCAGGTTTTAACTAATGAAGGCACATTTGTGTTTGCCGTAAGAACTCATATCATATCTATAAAATCGAAATCTAATGTGACCTAAATGTAAGATCAGCTCATTTGCAAGCGGCTCCCCCATCACCGAATACGAGACATTGACATATGCGTTGCATGAATACCCGTGTCAGCATTAGTATAATTGGAGATATAGGGTGAATGCATTATTAAAATTATAGGCGAGTCCACTTCTTTTATTAAGAAACGTGAAAGGACTGTGGAAGCCCTTTTTGGCAGGTAACATTTTTTTTAGAGGTTTTTACGTTATACAGTAATGCACATTTTAAAGCAAAACCATCTGAATATTTTTTAATTGAAAAATTCCTTTTATTTAATTTTTTTTAAATCTTTTTTATTTTTTTTGTTAATCTTCAGCTTTTTGGACAGAATATTCTGATTCCGCAGAAAGAGCGACGAGGTCTAAAAATCCTGACAGTAATAAGTGAAAGTGATTGGATTTCCAGTGTCTAGTATGTAAAATACTGCAAAGTAAGGATAATGGCTTTGCTGTATTTTGGCGAATTGAAGTTAAAGGGTCAGCAAGCTCGAAATTGAGATTTCATTTTTACGGTAGATGGTACAGAGTTACCCCCCCCCCCGCCCCACCCTCTTATTATTCTATTCTATATCTCAGGACTTTATTGGTGGTGGTGGACACGGAAATGTGTGCTAACTCTGTGGAAAAAACATATCTCAGTGTAGCGGGGACACTTTTACAAGGTGTCCGCTATATGTAGAAATTGAGTTTTTCCCTCAGAACAGTAATGGGGTTCTGAGGGTTAATTGTGTAGGTTAACTGGCATCAGTTTGGCTGGGCTGTACTAGGGTTCTGCCTGGTCATGTGTACAGTGAAGTACACATGACAGGCCCAGAATCAGGCTTGGTTGGACGTCTTAGGTATCAGTCTTCCCCGGAGCCAATCAGTCTGGCTCCACTGTGTAGAATGGGGAAGGGTACTTAAGGTGCTGAAGTCACGTGTTCGGGGTTCGGCCATAGCTGTCCTGTTTCTGGTTCTGGACCGGAGTAGCCCCGCGAAGTGTCCCGGGCCTGGGAGCGTTTGCCGTCCCGCAACATGGTTAGTTTGACTAGCCCCACAGACTCGCATAGTCTGGGGCAAGGATCCATCTGTTCCCGAGTCTCAGAATCGGCTGGTCCGAGGCGCAGCAACTGAGGGAGGATTCAAGGAGTCCTGGTGTGCTCTCATCACTGGAGGGGCACCGCAGCTCGTGTAAGCGACCGGGGGAGGACTCTTCGGAGGAGGACCAACAAGCTGGCATCTCAAGAAGAGCCTGGTTGATGGGTTGTTATGGACACAAAAAATTCCACAATTTCACAGTACTGCCAAGGAAACGGAGAGAGTTCCAGGTACTGGGGAAAGGTTCTTATTTACCCCTTCGGTTGCAAGTTCATTCCGTGCTAGAGACTTTTAACAAGTTTCCGGATCAAATGTTGGCGGCCATAATCTCTGGCTAGAGATTTGTACGGCATTGAAGTGCCCAGCTGCGAGTGGCTACTCTCTGGGTTTTGTTAGAGACATTTTATTGTCAACAGTTCAAGGTGCCCGAGTTTCTTCACCCTTGCCCTCTGTTCCCATCTGAGACTGTGTTCGTTACCCCTGCAAATAAAAACCTTTCAAAAGGACTTTTGTGGTGTCAGCGTCCAAAGTTGTTGGGTACTAACCCTGGGAACCCCTGGACATTCGTTTACAAGCCAAGCGGAGGTAACCGGTAAGCCCAAAAGTCAAGGCCGCCCCATCGAGGGTTATGGCCGCTACATCAATATACCTCTTTTTTGGGACTTTTCCATGGCAACCAATATAATCAAACAATGTTTTCATTTAAAAAAATATAGGTTTTATTGTTCAAGGGTTAAAAAAGAACTTTTATGAGGCTCGTATCTTTACATAAAAAAAAACATCAAAGACAGAGTTTAGCATAAATGATATACTTGGTGGTGATACCCAGTACCATAAGTGACTGTATATCACCAGTGGTTTAATAACAGTATTATGTGTAGAGGGAAATATGGAGGATTTTTTCTGGAGGATTTCTGATGTCACGTGACGTCAGAAGGGGGCGGTGCCACCAGGCGGCTCCGACCCTTGCCTATATAAAGAGGAGAGCGCAAAGAGGGCAGTCCACAGGAGGCCACCCAAGAGTCAGAACATTTTTATTTTTTTTCTATTCTTCGGGTCCGGCGGGCATCGTGATTGACGATGGATTTACATCGAGGGACACAATTTTTTTATTTTTTAATAAAGGACTTGTCAAAAACAGTTTCTTGTGGTTATAACTTTTTTACACTTTTTCGGTGAATGGGAAGGGGTATGATGTACACGATATCCATTCACATTGGGGGGTGGGATCTGGGGGCCCCCTTGTTAAAGGGGGCTTCTAGGTTCCGATAAGCCCCATACCCACAGACCCTGACAACCACAGCCCAGGGTTGTCGGGGAGAGGCCCTTGTCCACCCCCCTATGTTGAGGGCATGTGTCCTGGTATAATTCATGTGCTCGCTCACCCCCCCCTTTCCTGACCTGATAGGCTGCATTACCGGATAAGGGTCTGGTATGGATTTTGGGGATGACCCCACGCCGTTTTTTCTTAAACTTTTGCCACGAGGTTTGCCCCGAGGGGCCTGGTATGGACTGGGCAGGCTACATGTTTTTTTCTTTCTTTTAAAAAAAAAATAGCCAGGTTCCAGCAATTGTAACTGCGAGTCAATTTAAAGTTCAATTTAAAAATATCTTTAACTATAGTGCCCGGGGGTCCCCTTAGTCTGCCTGTAAATTGGCGCATCTTTAGCATGTATAACACATGCTGCAGCAAAAATTTAATTTCTAAAGAAAAAAAAAATGCATGAAATTACATTTAAATTGCTAGCAATAAAATACAATTGCCGGAAATAGAACAATGTTTAAAAAAAACGCCCGCCGACCTGAAAAATAGAAAGATACAAAAGAACCCTTCGCCTCCTAAGAGGCTACCACTGCCTACTGCTGTCTTCGCTTTGACTGCTCTTATATAGGCAAGGGGCGGGGCCACCCGGTTATGACCCCCCCTTCTGATGTCACATGACGTCACATGACGTCAGAAGGGGGCGGTACCACCGGATGATGTAACCAGGTGGCTCCGTCCCTTGCCTATATAAGAACAGTCAAAGCCCAAGAGAGGGCATACAGCGAGTAGTCTCTTAGGAAGCGAAGCATTTTTTTTCCAATCTTTCTATTTTTCGGGTCGGCGGGTGTCGTGATGGACATCAAGGGACACAATTTATATTTTATTTTTTAATAAAAGACTTGACAAAAACTGATACCCATTGACATGGGGGGGGGTCAGGATCTGCAGGCCCTCTTGTTAAAAATGGATTCTGGATTCCAATAAGCCCCCTGCTCAGACCCCGACAACCACATCCCAGGGTTGTCGAGAAGAGGCCCTTGTCCCCATCAACATCAGGGGCGATCAAAGGGTTAACTGTGTTCCTAGCCAGTGTTTTAATACTGTGGGGGAGGTGCTTTTACTAGGGAAAGGCATGGAGCCATGTTCCTGCTTTGCAGGAACACAGGATCAATGCCTTCCCCACTGACAGAACGATGATCTGCCTTGTTTACATAGGCAGATCGCCGTCCTGGCTCTCTGCCTAATGAATCGGTGAGTGCCAGCGGACATTGTGCGCGTGCGTGCACTCCCCAAACCTAGAAGTGTTGGATCACATACTAGGTACGTGATCCGTTGCAGAGCAGCCGCCATGCCGCAGTATATGTGCAGAGGGCTGTCGTAAAGTGGTTAATGGTGTCATCATCATTAATGGGGTCCAGGAAAATTAAGAACTGTCTGGTAATAGTTGCACCTAACATGGCAACCTTCTTGCAGCTGCACAGTGCTGCGGAATGGAAGACTAAGTGGGCCTAGACAAAAGCGAAGCCATGGAATATCCACTGTCAGTGCTATATCATTCAGAACTGATATTTATTGCACTGCTTGAAGGATAGGTTTGCCTCAGCCTAAAGCCTGGTACACACCACTAGTTTTTTTTCATTCAACACAGTGGGCTGTCCTGTTCGATCTTCCCCGCAGAGCTATTGTGTACTGACAGGGGGAGGCCCCACACAAGAACGCTCCGATCAGCACTCTCCGCCATTAGCTGAGATCGCTGATCGGTAGTTGGTCGGCTGCTGGTTTTCCAGCATGCATGCCCAACAGAAGCATACACACGGGCTGAATGTCACCCAACATTCGGCCCCATGTATACTAGGCTTAAGTCAACTGTATGCACCATGCTGACCACAGTGTCTGCTTCTCTACTGTAAACTCATCTGTGCACACTTTAGCAAATTGGTATCAAGGGACAATAAGCAGTCCCTGTAGGAAAGGTCCAGTGTTTGCTAATATGAGAAGACCATTGCATGCCCTTTCTTCTGAGCATAAACTCACAGACATATTAGCATGCATGCTTGACACTGGCATCAGCCCCCAATGGCCTATGTAGGCTGGAATGTGACATGGACAGATTGCTGAGTGGTCTTCAGCAAGTCCCTGATTTACCTGTGACTTGACCTGCTAGGTTTGCTTTCCTGGGTACAACCTGCCTACCCATTGTGACCTCAGCTTGTGTTTTGGACTCTATATAATGTTTCCTGATTTAGTACCTTGCTGCCCGGTTCTTATCTTGACCTAGTCTCTGCCGTATATTCTTATACCTCACTATACATGACCTTGGCCTGTATCCTGACAATGTCTCTGCATTCTGATTATGTACTTTGTTGCCCAGCTGTTGGCAACCTTTGGCTTGTGTCCTGGCTTCACTCCTGTCCTGGTCGTTATCTGTGTTCCACATCCAACATTTGGCACTGCTTGCAGCATAGGCCCTCATGCTACTCTGTGTTCACGTCTTCTGTCACCACTACCACTTGTGTTGGTTGCAGGGGAGGTGCCCGTGCTTCTTAATGGATGGGCCTCCCCTGCAACCAACACAAGTCCATCGATGCCCCCCCATCCATGCATCTGGCCCCTTTCAGGACAGCTTATGGATTGCAATGCAGGGGGGAGGCTGTTTTTTGAAGCACCGATTAGAGCCAGGGCTCTAATAGGCTTTATTGGGGGTGGGCTCGGGCTGCAGAGAGTGCCCTCTGATCCCACCCAGGTGTGTTTCAACATCGAATGAATATTTGCTGTTGTAACACTGATCCTCCTCCCAGCCAATGAGGAAGCCAGTTTTGACACCGGTCACCAGATTGGCTGAAAGGACAGGTAATCCTATTGAATGCCTAGGAGGAGGATGGGAGGAGCTGGAAGCTGCCATGGAGGAGAGTACACGGAGCCTCTGCACCACGCTGCCTGCCACCCGCCACCACTGATGGTGTAAGTGCTGGACCGACCGGAAAAAAGCGGGGGGTGGGGGGGTGGTCCAAAAAAGAAAAAAACACAGCCACCACTGGTTGGTTGATGAAAGAAAAGCCCCCTCCTCCATACCCACTACAAGCTGCCTGGAGAAACAGGAGGGGGCAGAGACAAGACCAGTCACCCTGCACAAGGAATTATTACAGGAAGCGCCTACACAGAGGGAAAGTCTCACACTGAATGACTGGATTTAGACATCATTTGAAAATCCCAGAAAAAATATTTGTGACCCTGACTTTAGCATAATATTATCTGGGGAATGTTTGCTCATTGGTAGATTCACTTTTTAGTGAGTTCCATGTCAGATCAAATTGTGTATTAAGGGTCTGGTAGCCCACTTTTATTAAAACAGATTAAAGTAAAGTCCACAAACTTGCCCATACAGGGGTTTTCGATTTCACACAGCAAGAACAGGCAACAGAAAAAAAATACCAAGCCATCTGGCTTTCTCGGCTCACTCAGCCTTGACAACAACACCTTGCTGCACGGGCCCACTCCTGGCCTCTAGGTAGGGGCTCTCCTGACACCCCAGGCTCTCTCACTCCTCTAAAACTTACAGAATCCTCCAGTCCTTTGGACTCTCTCTTAGTTGCCCCAGCTCTTAGTCTTCCAGACTCTTGCAGTCTCCCAGACAAGGCCATCTTTTCGCATGGGCACGCTGGGCAGTTGCCCGGGGGCCCCACTTACCTGGGGGGCCCCAGGCCCCTTCCAGGGCTGACGCCCTGCTACCCACAGGAGTGTGTACCGGAGGTGGAGAGGGAATGTCTGCTGCTGGGGATCGTGCAGGGAACTATCGCATGCAGTACACTGACAGATCCCTCCCCAGCTTCCCCAGCTGCAGAGCTGTTTGGCGGCTCAGGACTCTGAGTGATGCCGAGGAGCTGGCCCGCCTCCTTCATTGGCAATGGTCGGGACTCTTGAGGGGGTGTGGCCAGGCAAGGGGTGACCCCCGCCTGTCACTGGGGGGCAGAGCAGCCGGCCTCAGGGATGATCGCATGATCCTTCTGACAGATCCGGACAAATAGTACTAGCAGTGGCACATTGAAACTGGTGGCAGGAGACGGGTGGCAAGTGACACGCTGAATCTGGTGGCAGGGGATGGGTGGCAAGTGACACACTGAACCTGGTGGCAGGGGATGGGTGGCAAGTGACACGCTGAATCTGGTGGCAGGGGATGGGTGGCAGGGGATGGGTGGCAAGTGACACACTGAATCTGGTGACAGGTGACGGTGGCAAGTGACACGCTGAATCTGGTGGCACGGGATGGGTGGCAAGTGACCCACTGAATCTGGTGACAGGTGACGGTGGCAAGTGACACGCTGAATCTGGTGGCAGAGGATGGGTGGCAAGTGACCCACTGAATCTGGTGACAGGTGACGGTGGCAAGTGACCCACTGAATCTGGTGACAGGTGACGGTGGCAAGTGACACGCTGAATCTGGTGGCAGGGGATGGGTGGCAAGTGACCCACTGAATCTGGTGACAGGTGACAGTGGCAAGTGACATGCTGAATCTGGTGACAAGAGACCGGTGGCAAGTGATGCGCTGAATCTGGTGGCAGGGGACGGGTGGCAAGTGACATGCTGAATCTGGTGCCAGGGGACAGTAGCAAGTGACACGCTGTAAAGTAGAAATATTGTACCTTCATTCTTGAGAGTAGGTGCGTAAATTGGGGCAAGCTTGTAGGGGCCCCATAGCATTACTTTGCACAGGGGCCCATGATGCTATTAAGATGGCCCTGCTCCCAAACTCTCTTAGCTGTCCCGACTTTCTCAGTCCAATAAGAATGGCATCTCTCCCAAATGGTGGGCTGTCTCTTGAGTAGATGGCCTCTGTCTCCAGACAGAAACACACAAACCTTCCTTCAGACGGGAGCACAACTACCATCTGGCTGGAGCCCTGAGCTATTTCCAGTCCTTCATTATATGGGCTGTGTGCACCTGGACACACACCCTGCTGGTCTACAATAAGATCTGGACACTGAGTTTGAGATTTCTTTCCTCCTGAGACACTTTTTGAAAGCTCAAAACAATGGAGCCCAATCCAGTAATACCAAATCTGGAAATTTCTGCTCATAATAGATACTCCAGAGTCCCACATTCTGCATACGTGCAAACCCTGTGTCCTTTTTCCAACCACAGTGACAGGGCCAGTGTGCACATTGACATGCGCGTGCACATTGTTCACGTGAATTGTCGTGCAAACTTGGCGCCCAGCTGCCTATTTAAATTGGCCTGCCACCATGAGCAGTTCCTGAATGGTCTTCAGCTTGTACCTGCATTCCTGTGACCTGATCCCTTGAACCTGCTTACCTGTGTATGACCCGGCTTTCTCCTGGACTCTGCCTTTGCTCCTGCATTAACCTTGTTCACCTGATCTCTTTGACCTCGGCCTGTTTACTGGACTTATCTTTGCCTGCTGATTCTGTACTGTGCTTCCCGGCTGTTACCTATCTTGCCCTGCTTCCTGGACTTGCTTTGTCTGCTGACTCGGTGCCTTGATACCCAGCGGCCGCTGATCGCTGTCTGCATATCGGCTTTGCTACCATCTCCTGCTCTGGGGCCAAGCTGCTTCAGTATCCTGTTCCTAGGACTACAACTGCCAGCTCCTTCCACCTAAGTGCAGACTTCACCAGCCAGCTATTCCGGCACTCGTGCCACTCCGTGCCCTCACACTCTCTGTCTCCCACCTTCAGGAGTGTTGGGCAGGAGGTGCAAGAGAGGCCTCCAAAACATTCCAGTCATCACCAGATACGTAATACAGTGTCACAATAGCTGCAAAGATTTCTGTAGACAAACAAAAAAAAAAGTACCACTCTAATGATCCTATCACTGATATCAACCAACATGGCATGTAATGGACTGGTGCATATCATATAAATCAGGCTACAATGTGCTACAGAAAAATGGCAACTGATCACACAAAATACGCCAACTCACTGTGACCAAAACTAAACCAGGTTGTAGGATGGCTTCAGCTCCGCTCTCCACCAGCAGGAGAGGACTAACACGTTCCGCCCTTGATCCTCAACTATTAAGCCCACTAGAGGGTAAAAAGCATCGGAGGGACCTCTCCTGTGGGTGGAGTTCTGGTCACAGTGAGTCAGCGTATGAGTGACACCCTCAAGATGACTAACAGTAAACTAAAAAGTTATTGGAAGGTTTTTTTACACCTTCCTCTCCAGAACGCATTTCACTAAACGCCCCAACCCAACTTTTTTCAAAAGTTCATTTACCTGCCTACGCAGTTCTGAGGAACGCTCTGAAATGACAACAGCACTCTGTATGCCTGATTACATATATTAATCGCATAGTCCTAACATTACACTTCCTGAGGTCAGACTGCAGCAATAATTAGTTTAATTATATTGTCTGAATGATTCTAATTCAAGTCCCAGATATAACCGCTATTATTTTATTGGTAGGACTTGGATCAGGGTCAATATTACATCATTCCAGTGCAAGGCAAGTCAGTGAGCAAAATGAATCATTCCCCAAATACATTCTGTAGGTGTAAATGTACAAAGTATAAAATAATATGCATCCTTTTTATTTATCTTTTATCTATTTATCTATCTATCCCATAACTATTATCTATCTACAGTATCTTATATCTACTTATTTATCTCTAAATGTAATATATCTATTTATCTAAGAGACATCTTTTCATCGTTATTATATCTGACAACTATCTATCTTTCTATTTATCTATCTATCTATCTATCTATCTATCTATCTATCTATCTATCTATCTATTTTTCTACGTATTTATCTCAAAAATTTATATATCTATTTATATCTATCTATACTATCTATCTATCTATTGTATCTATCTATCTATCTATTGTATCTATCTATCTATCTGTATCTATCTATCTATCTATCTATCTATCTATCTATCTATCTATCTATCTATCTATCTATCTATCTATCTATCTATCTATCTATCTTATTGTATCTATTGTATTCTATCTATCTATCTATCTATTCTATCTATCTATTCTATCTATCTATTCTATCTATGTATCTATGTATCTATCTATGTATCTATCTATCTATCTATCTATCTATCTTTCTATCTATCTATCTATCTATCTATCTATCTATCTATCTATCATATCTATCTATCGTATCTATCTAGTCTATCTATTTATCTATCTATCTATTTATTATATCTGACAACTATTGTATCTATCTATCTATCTATCTATCTATCTATCTATCTATCAATTGTATCTATCTATATATCTATCTATCTATTTTTCTACTTATTTATCTCAAAAATTGATATATCGATTTAAATATGGGACATCGTTTTATCTTTATTGATCTATTTCTCTTATCTATATATTCTATCTATCTATCTATCTATCTATCTATCTATCTATCTATCTATCTATCTATCTATCTATCTATCTATCTCATATCAAGTTACTTATCTCTATATTTAATATATCTATCTAGAGCTATTTCTTACTATCTTTCCATCATTTGCAACACATAGTGATGTCATCACTCATGCCCTGATGACATCACTGCCCATGAACCTGCAGCGTCACAGCTTGGGCCAATAACAATGATGAAAATAAGAATTATACAAATAAACATACAAAACCTATTCAGCAAGACAAAGATTTATTCCACATTAGGAAAAATGTATCTATCTATCTATCTATCTATCTATCTATCTATCTATCTATCTATCTATCTATCTATCTACAGTATGGACTGGCCAATACTGTATCTATCTATCTATCTGTTTTTCTACTTATTTATCTCAACATTTGATATATCTATTTATCTAAGGGACGTACTTTTATCTTTATTATATCTGACATCTATTTCTCTTATGTAATTATTGTATCTATCTATCTATTTATTTATTGTATCTATCTATATATTGTATCTATCTATCTATCTATCTATCTATCTATCTATCTATCTATCTATCTATCTATCTATCTATCTATCTATTTGTCTGTCTATATATCTCATATCAAGTTACTTATCTCTATATTTAATATATCTATCTAGTGCTATTTCTTACTATCTTTCCACCATTTCCAACACATAGTGATGTCATCACTCATGCTCTGATGACATCACTGCCCATGAACCTGCAGCGTCACAGCTTGGGCCAATAACAATGATGAAAATAAGAATTATACAAATAAACATACAAAACCTATTCAGCAAGACAAAGATTTATTCCACATTAGGAAAAATGTATCTATCTATCTATCTATCTATCTATCTATCTATCTATCTATCTATCTATCTATCTACAGTATGGACTGGCCAATACTGTATCTATCTATCTATCTGTTTTTCTACTTATTTATCTCAACATTTGATATATCTATTTATCTAAGGGACGTACTTTTATCTTTATTATATCTGACATCTATTTCTCTTATGTAATTATTGTATCTATCTATCTATTTATTTATTGTATCTATCTATATATTGTATCTATCTATCTATCTATCTATCTATCTATCTATCTATCTATCTATCTATCTATCTATTTGTCTGTCTATATATCTCATATCAAGTTACTTATCTCTATATTTAATATATCTATCTAGTGCTATTTCTTACTATCTTTCCACCATTTCCAACACATAGTGATGTCATCACTCATGCTCTGATGACATCACTGCCCATGAACCTGCAGCATCACGTAGTTTTCACAGCTTGTGCCAATAACAATGATGAAAATACGAATTATACAAATAAACATATAAAACCTATTCAGCAATTTATCTCAACATTTGATATATCTATTTATCTAAGGGACATACTTTTATCTTTATTATATCTGACATCTATTTCTCTTATGTATCTACTGTATCTATCTATCTATCTATCTATCTATCTATCTATCTATCTATCTATCTATCTATCTATCTATCTCATATCAAGTTACTTATCTCTATATTTAATATATCTATCTAGTGCTATTTCTTACTATCTTTCCACCATTTCCAACACATAGTGATGTCATCACTCATGCCCTGATGACATCACTGCCCATGAACCTGCAGCGTCACAGCTTGTGCCAATAACAATGATGAAAATAAGAATTATACAAATAAACATATAAAACCTATTCAGCAAGACAAAGATTTATTCCACATTAGGAAAAAAAAAAAAAAAAAAAAAAAAAAAAAGGTTAACAGGCTTTTAATTTCAGGAGGATTAAAATCCATACCCTTATTATCCTATGATTAATTTTTAGAAGGATTGGTGAATATCTGTTCAATAACACATTGTTTCTTATTAGTCTCTGTCCTTTGTTTTACATTATCTGGATGTGATCTCATTTCATTATCATTCTGATAGATTGTCGATAACATGAAGCTTCTTAGGGTTTTACTAATGATCTGCTGCATGAAGCGACATAACAGCAATTTCATGCAATGAATACAATAAAGATTCTTAATGGTGACCTGAGATTACACAATATTGTTTATATTCTGAGAATATCACGTTAAACTGAATATATACAGTGGGTATAGAAAACAACCCCCCCCCCCCCCCCCCCCTAAAATAATCACATTTTGTTGCTTTGAAGCCTGAAATGAAGACAGACACCGTTTTTGTTTTATCCAGCTGTATTTACTCAGTACAACTTATAACATCCAAGTGAAAGATTAAAAAATTAAATGAGTTGGAAAAAGGATCACCCCCTTATGTCAGTATTTTGTTTAACTAACGTTTGCTTTAATTCCAGCCTTTGGTCTGTTGGGATTTGTTTCTACTAACTAATCTAATCTACTAATGGATATTACCATCTCCATTACCACCCACATAACATGATATTACCCCCCCCCCCCAATAACAGGATATTACCCCCCCCCCATAACAGGATATTACTATTTCCATAACAGGATATTACCCCCCCCCCATAACATGATATTACCCCCCCCCCATAACAGGATATTGCCACCTCCCATAACCGGATATTACCCCCCATAACAGGATATTACACCCTCCCATAACCGGATATTACCCCCTCCCATAACCGTTTATTACCCCCTCCCATAACAGGATATTACCCCCCCCATAACAAGATATTACCCCCCATAACAGGATATTACCCCCTCCATAACAGGCTATTACCCCCTCCATAACAGAATATTACCCCCTCCCATAACAGGATATTACCCCCTCCCATAACTGGATATTACCACCCCCCATAACCGGATATTACCCCCTCCCATAACAGAATATTACCACCCCCCATAACCGGATATTACCCCCTCCCATAACAGAATATTACCACCCCCCATAACAGGATATTACCACCCCCCATAACAGGATATTACCATCCCCCATAACAGGATATTACCACCTCCCATAACAGGATATTACCACCCCCATAACCTGATATTACCCCCTCCATAACAGGATATTAACCCCTCCCATAACAGGATATTACCCCCTCCCATAACTGGATATTACCACCCCCCCATAACCGGATATTACCCCCTCCCATAACAGGATATTACCACCCCCCATAACCGGATATTAGCCCCTCCCATAACAGGATATTACCACCCCCCCCATAACTGGATATTACCCCCCATAACAGGATATTACCATCCCCATAACAGGATATTACCACCCCCATAACAGGGTATTACCACCTCCCATAACAGGATATTACCATCTCCCATAACAGGATATTACCACCTCCCATAACAGGATATTACCCCCTCCCATAACAGGATATTACCCCCTCCCATAACAGGATATTACCCCCCCCCCCCCCCCCATAACAGGATATTACCCCCTCCCATAACAGGATATTACCATCCCCATAACAGGATATTACCCCCCTCCCATAACAGGATATTACCATCCCCATAACAGGATATTACCCCCTCCCATAACAGGATATTACCCCCTCCCATAACAGGATATTACCACCCCCATAACAGGATATTACCCCCCCATAACAGGATATTTCCCCCTCCCATAACAGGATATTACCATCCCCATAACAGGATATTACCCCCTCCCATAACAGGATATTACCCCCTCCCATAACAGGATATTACCACCCCCATCACAGGATATTACCCCCCCATAACAGGATATTACCCCCCCTCCCATAACAGGATATTACCATCCCCATAACAGGATATTACCCCCTCCCATAACAGGATATTACCCCCTCCATGCTTTACTGTAGGAACAATGTTATTTGGATGGTGAGCTCTATTGGATTTCCGCCAGACATATCGTTCGGTGTTGAGGCCAAATCATTCAGATTTTGGTCTCATCTGATCACCTTGAAGATTCTGAGGTCACATGGAAAAAGGTGTTCTCATCAGATGAGACTAAAATTAAATGATTTGGCCTCAACACCAAACGATATGTCTGGCGGAAATCCAATAGAGCTCACCATCCAAATAACATCGTTCTCCTTCATCCAGAGTTAGGGTTGCCACTTTTTCTTCAAGCCAAACCCGAACACTTCGAGCATCACCAGCGCCCCCGCACCTCTGGCCACATGAGGTACTACACACCCCAGAGGCTTGAATCCTGCTCGTCTTGGGAGACAACGCTCACAAATCGAGTCAGGATTTAAGAATAAAAAAATAGCTCTTATTGCGCAACGCTGGTAAACCACGTTACTCGCAATCCGAGGTTTTACTGTATACACTATAGGATTGTAACAGACCTAGGAGATCTTAGGGCACTCCAAAGAGAATAGCAATGTGGCATGCATAGCTGTTCTGAGCCACATTCCTGTCTGAATTTTGTGTCCGGGTTTCAGGCGGACTGAAACCCAGACACACGATTCAAAACCCAGACAGATGGCAACCCTATCCAGAGTGGTAGCACGCTAATACAGGAGGCGTGTTACTGGCCAGGTCACCAGGTGAAAACAGAGGGTAACAAGCCAAAAAAAAAAAAAGAAAACTAATACAGCCACCACTTTCAATGACTGGTAACCTGCAATATAGTACATGTTTGATTTTGTGTTTTCTATGCAGGAAGGTAAAAAACCAGAGCATGCAGCTTGCTATTGGGGGCTCAAAAAGACAAAATGTAGGTGCCTCTCAGGTAGAGAGGAGAGGTAAAGTCCAACCACAGCGCTGTGAGTGCAGGCAGCTCGTCCTAGCTCCAAGCTGCAGCAATGTCAAAGGATAAGATCCATAAGCCGCACATGAAGTACACCCATGTGCATGAAGTGAGATGAATGGCAGCCTCAGCTCGGACTCCAGCCAGGCCACACCCCAACGCGTTTCGCTCTGCCCCTTGGAGCTTAATCATGAGGGCACTGGCTGAAGAAGAGGAGCCAGGAGCGCTGGCGGGGAACCCGAAAAAGAGGCTCATCAGTGCAAAACCACTATACAGAGCAGGTAAGTATAATTTTTTTTCTATTAACCTTTAATGTCACTTTAACAACTTGTGAATCATAGCTGTACGGCGGCCACTTTAAGGTCTATGGGTGGCACGTGCGTAATTCCGGAGGCACGCAGCGCGACGCCAGAGCTGATGCGTGTGGCCGGCAGCAGCAATGTCCATTGGCCACCCACGATCGCTCCTCAGAGAGCCAGAACGGGGCTCTGTCAATTTAAACAAACAGATCCCCCTTCTGACAGGGGAATAGAGAGAGATCTGCTGTTCCTAGTGATCAGGAACAGCGATCTCTCGCTGTACTCCCAGTCAGTCCCCTCCCCCCACAGTTAGAAACACCTCCCAGGGAACACACTTAACTCCTTGATTGCCCCCTAGTTTTAACCCCTTCCCTGCCAGTGACATTTATGCAGTAATCAGTGGCTATTTTTAGCTCTGATCGCTGTATTAATGTCAGTGGTTCCAAAAAAGTATCAAAAGTATCCATTCTGTCCGCCGCAATCCTGATAAAAATCGCAGATCACTGCCATTACTAGTAAAAAAAACAAAAAATAATAAAAATGCCATAAATCGAACCCCTATTTTGTAGACGCTATAACTTTTGCCCAAACCAATCAATAATCGCTTATTGCAATTTTTTTTAAACAAAATATGTAGAATACATATTGGCCTAAACTGATGAAGGATTTTTATTTTTTTTTACATTTTTGGTGGGGATATTTATTATAGCAAAAAAAATGTTTTTCTTAAATTGTCGGTCTTATTTTGTTTATTGCGCAAAAAATAAATACAGCAGAGATGAGCAAATACCACCAAAAGAAAGCTCTATTTGTGGGAAAAAAAGGACGTCAATTTGGTTTGGGTACAACGTCGCATGACCGCGCAATTGTCAGTTGAAACGACATATCGCAAAAAACGGCCTGGTTATTTGGGGGCAAATCCTTCTGGTCCTTAAGTGGTTAATCATGGGGGCACTGGTTGAAGAAGAGGATCCAGGAGCGCCAGTGGGGGACCCGGAAAGAGGAGCATCAGTGCAAAACCACTATACAGAGCAGGTAAGTATAACATTTTGTTTATTTTTATTTTTTTAATTAACCTTTAATGTCACTTTAACGTCTTGCCAACCAGCCGTTTTACGGCGGCAGGTTGGCTCTCCTGCGTGAATCATCATAAGTATAATTTTTATTTATTTTTGAATGAATCCTTAAAGTGGGGTTGCACACAAAAAAAATAAAAAATCATTAATATTCCTAAAAAAATAAACATTTGGAATTTTTTTTTTTAACTCACCTCTAAATGGCTGTTGCTAGGGGGTCCCTCGTAGTCTGCCTCCTTCAGTGCCTGGGCTGTTGACATCACTTCCCCTCGGCGCAGGAAGGGCTCAGCTCTGCCCTCTCCCTCCTGTCAATCATCTGGGACACGTGACACGTCCCAGATGACTGCGCAGCCAATCACGGCGCAGTGGGTGCCCGGCTGTGAAGCCACAACCGGGTGCCCACAGTTACAATGCTGCCGCCGCCAAGTGGAGGGGGGGGGGGACAAGCGGGGCTTCCATCCCCACATCGCTGGACCCTGGGACAGGTAAGTGTCCGATTATTAAAAGTCAGCAGTTGCAGTATTTGTAGCTGCTGACTTTACATTTTTTTTTTTTTTAATGGTTACTTCTCTTTAATGTCACTTTAAATTCATAACGAAACCCCAAATCAACTTTTCCTTACCTTTGTACAGTAATCAGCGTTTTTAAAAATGTTTTAATTATCACCTCCAAGTGTTTATTTACTTTATTCTTTTTTTATTGTTTATTTACTTTATTCTTTTTTTATTGTTTATTTACTTTATTCTTTTTTTATTGTTTATTTACTTTATTCTTTTTTTATTTTGTTCCTTTCATTCAGAGAATTAGAAAAAAAAAAATCTGAAATAAAATATCAAATATAATTGAGCCTAAAAACATTGTAAATCCCTATAATAACAAATTTTAGCTGGATCAAACTGCACCATTTTTCACATACCCGGCAAATCAGTAAACAAATTGAACAGCCCGGGTCTCATTACTTTTGTAAGCAGCTGAAAATGTGCCTTTTTTTTTTTTTTTTTTTTTTACTTTTCAAACTAAAAGGCATGTTTTTGAGTTTATTTATTGATTTAATCTACTGTGTGTATATTCAGAGCAGAGGTTGCTTGTCAAGTCTTTCATTTGAGAACAAATGCAAAACAAGTAAAATTTAATGTGGGCTTGATTTGCCTCCTGATTATACTTGTCAGTGCACTGCTGTGATTGAGATTAATTTTACATCTGCAAAGCAATACCTTGAATTGTGCTTTGTTTGTAGTGCTCAGATGTGTATTTTTTTTTCTTTTTTTTTTCCTTTTTATTCCTAGCGATCTGTAGTGATACCGTATGTTTAGAACAGAAAGCAAATACATTTCAAAAGCATTGGAAAAGTATTACTTATTCAAATATTGTAACAAAGGCAACATATTGTAATACTGTTAAATACGTTTGTGCATAGATGATATAATTTTTTATTTTTTTGTTTTTTTTAATATTTAAGCAGCTTTGTGCTTTTTAGAGGAATGGGCAACCGCCTTTTTTTTTTTTGCTTAGATTTTTGTCCACTTTGTCACCCCCCTGCTTTCATATTATAAGAAAAAGCAGGATACTCAGGCTCAGTAGAGAAAAGCGTACTCTGAAATGTTTGCTCTGCTTCTAAAATTCAATCTATCAGCTCAGACATCCAATGGTCAAATGTTTATTTTAAATTTTAAAAACTTCCCCCCCTGTGATTTGAACTTGTTAAGTGTTAAGCCTCGTACACACGATCGGATTTTCTGCCGACAAAACCGCAGACTTTTGTACGAAGGGCGTTGGCCAGGAACTTGTCTTGCATACAAACGGCAAGGAATTGTCGGCCAACAAACACAAGCGTAGTGACGTACTACGTGGTTTTTCAGCTCTTTAGCGCCACACTTTGGGCTCCTTCTGGTAATTTTATGTTAGTAGAAGTTTGGTGAGTGTTGTTTCGCGCTTTTCATTTCGTGCTTTTCATTTCGCGCTTTTTATTTTGCGCTTTTCAGTTTGTTTCTGAGCGGTCGTTTGTCAACCAGACATGTTGCGGAATCGAAGGAGATCATGTGTTATTATTGGCCTTGGAGTTATTGCTTTGACCCAAGTCCAGTCCAGGAACAAGAGGAGGAGGATTTCTTGGACCAAAAATAGTTTTTTCCCCTTAAAATCAGGGGGAAATCGTGGGTGCGTGTTATACGCCGATCCTCCACTGACTGTGATCGGAGGATCGAACCGCAGAGATACATATCCAAGTGTACTCGGCTCGGCTCAGTCACACCCAGTCCGGCCCTATGATGGACATAACACAGGGACTGGGCGTGACTGTGAGCCAAGCCAAGTACACTCAGCTTCTCTCGGCTCCGCTCGGGACTGCAAGAGGACCCAAGAGCCGCCGGGAGGACCCGAGAGCCGACGAGAGCCACCGAAAGCCGCCGAAAGCCGCTGAGAGGACCCAAGAGCCGCAGAGATACACAGGACTCTGTATCTCGGCGGCGCCCTTTTTAAACTGCAAAACTGCAATGACAAGGCTACACTGACAAGGCTGCAAATGACACTGGACAAGGCTGCAGATGGACACTGATAAGGCTGCATTGATGGGCATTTAAATGTAAGTTTTTTCCTTAAAATTCCTCCTGAAAGTTTTTTTCCTTAAAATTCCCTCCTAAACTTGGGGCGCGTGTTATACACCGATAAATACGGTAATCGTGACCAATTATATCATATGCCTTTGCTTCGGGAGCTCCAGGAGAATAATCCTGATGATTTTAGGAATAATCTCCGGATGACGGACCCCTGCTTTCACCAACTCTTGGCATTGTTGACCCCCTATATTAAGAAGCAGGACACATGCATGAGGCTTTTATTTTATTTTTTGGTTGAATAATGATCTGATTTGGTATATTTTCTATATTTTTGGATGCATAGAATGCACTTTTTGGTTAAGTTCTATTGGCAGATAGCATGTCTAATTTTATTTGTTTTCTTTTTTTAATGCACAATAAAAAAATTGTGTAGAATAATACTTGGCTGTGTGTTTTACTTCAAATGACAGTTTGGAAATCGGCAGTTACATTTAAAAAAATACAGTGTAAAATTGACAAGGGACACCAACATAGTTGTATCTTTGATCTTAAAAACTACAGGATAATGGTGTTGTGGTAACTTGTCCAAATAAAAATAAAAAATCATAATAATATTTTTCTTGATATCACTAGAAAAAAAAGCAATTGAAAATTAGTTTGCAATAACTCCATCAGTATCACCAGCAAAGCAGCTTCATTATTATCCCATTAAAGAAGAAGAGAATTGTGCGCTGCATTTCCAGATTTCATAATTTGCCGCGTTACGAATGTTAATTCTCCATTACGATCGCTAGTTTACAAGACCGACCGCTACCGGCTCGTCCTTGCTTCCAAGCATCGTGTTTGTACTTTGGACTTTTGCCCGACGGACTTGTGTACACACGCTCGGAAAATCCGACAACAGACATTTGTCAGCGGAAAATTTTAAAGCCTGCCATCCAACATTTGTCCGTGGAAAATCCGACAATTGTCCGATGGAGCGTACAAACGGTCGGATTTTCCGCCAACAGCCTGTCATCACACAATTCCCGTGGGAAAATCTGATCGTGTGTATGAGGCTTTAAGGTGGAACTTCAGCCAAGACATTTTTTTTTTTTTTTGGATAGAGTGCAGAATATTTTGCGCCTTTGCCTCTTTTTTTTTCAGAGACATAACAGGAAGTGAGAGGAAATCTCACCTATGGCAGATGTCAGGAGCACAAACAAACATTTATGATGGAGATTAGAGTATTTGTGCTGGTAGGGGGGATTCGGAGGGGCAAGGAACAAGGGTTGTAGTGCTAGGAGGGGGTATTGGGGGATTTCTGCTAGGAGGGGTAAAAGGGGGGATTTGGGAAAGGCATGTGTGCTAGGATGGAGGATTCGTGCTAGGAAGGGGGATTTGGGTTGGAGGAGTGGATTGGGGGGCAGCAATTGTGGTAGAAGAGGAGGATTTGTGCTGGAAGAGGGGATTTGGAGGTAGGAATTGTGCTAGGAGGGGGGATTTGGGGGAAGAGGACTTCTGCTAGGAGGGGTAATTTTTGCTGGAAGAGGTACTTTTGGATGGGGATTTGTGCTAGGATGGGGGTTTGGGGGGGGGGGGTGCTGGAAGAGGGGATTTGGAGATAGGAATTGTGCTAGGAGGGGGGATTTGTGTTGGAAGAGGGGATTGGGGGCAGGAATTGTGCTAGGAGAGGGGATTTGGGAAGGAAGAGGATTTCTGCTAGAAGGGGTAATATGGGCGATTTTTGCTGGAAGAGGGAATTTAGGAGGGGGATTTGTGCTAGGAGGGGTAATAGAGGCGATTTTTGCTGGAAGAGGGAATTTAGAAGGGGGATTTGTGCTAGGATGGGGAGGGGGGATTTGTACTGGGAGGGGGGATTTGTGCTGAAAGAGGGGATTGGGGGGAGTAGGAATTGTGCTAGGAGGGGGGGGGGTTAGGTATGGAAAGGATTTATGCTAGGAGAGGGAAAGAAGGAGATCTGTGCTGGAGGATGGGATTTTTAGGGGGGGGGGGGGATTTGTGCTGGGAAGGGGGAATGGGGGGGGGAATCTGTGCACAGAGGGGAAATTTGAGGGAGAGAGGATTTGTGCTAGGAGGGGGGAATCGATTTAGGTAGGGGTTGACCTGGGTGGGGAGCAAAGATTTGTGCTTTGACGGAGGAATGATTTGTGCGTGGAGGAGAAATTTGAGTGGTAAAAGGTTTTGTGGTAGGAGGGGGTATTTGCGGAAGCAAAATTTTGTTTTTAAAGGGGGGATTTCAGTCTGTGTGTGGGAGGGGAGGGGGGGCATTTGTACTGGGAGAATGGGGAATTTATGCATTTTTGCTTGGGAAGAATTTTGGCTCGCAAAGAAAATTTGGTGGGTTAGGTTGCAGATTAGTGTTAATTTTTATTTGTGGGGGGAGAAATTTTTGGTGACATTGAGTGTGTGTGTGTGTGTGGGGGGGGGGGTGGACAGTTTTGCCCTGGGTTCTAGATGCACCGGTTGTAGCTGTCCCCAGAAAAGTGACAGTAAATCTCCCCAGTGGGCACACAGACAGAAAAGAAAAAAACATCTGGTTTTCTAATTCTTTCCTCAAAACTAGTGACAATGGGCATTACATTTAAATTAACAGTACTTAATTAACCACTTAAGGACCAGGCCTATTTTTTACACTTGGTGTTTACAAGTTAAAATCAGTTTTTTGTTTTTTTTGCTAGAAAATTACTTAGAACCCCCAAACATTATATATATATTTTTCAGACACCCTAGAGAATAAAATGGCGGTCGTTGCAATACTTTATGTCACACCATATTTGCGGTGTGACATAATTTTTTTGAATAAAAAAAAAAGAAGAAAACAGTAAAATTAGCATATATTTTCTTTTTATATATTGTGAAAGATAATGTTACGCCGAGTAAATTGATACTCAACATGTCACGCTTCAAAATTTGACACTTAAAAATCTCCATAGGCAACGTTTAAATTTTTTTACAGGTTATCAGGTTTTAGGTTACAGAAGATGTCTTTTGCTAGAATTATTGCTCTTGCTCTAACGATCGTGGTGCTACCTCACATGCGTGGCTTGAACACAGTTCAAGCCACGCATATGCGGGCGCGACTTACGTATGTGTTTGTTTTTTATTTTACTTTTTACTCTGTCCCTTTAAAAAAAAATTGGATCTCTTTTATTCCTATTACAAGGAATGTAAACATCTCTTGTACAGGGGGTCCCCGAGTTACGAACTCGTTAGGGACTGTCCTCCTGCTCTTAAATCGGAAATGTTCGTAAATCGGCCGCACATGCGCAGACTGACAATTACGGACATTTCCGATGTTCCGTTGAATGCCGTTCTGCGCATGCGTGTCAAATTACGGACATTTACGATGTTTGCCGTCATTTTACGAGGCCCCCGACGGCCGCGCATGCGCAGAACGGCCGAAGGTCCGCGGAAAATGGCAGAGGGTCCCCGCAGCGCCCGGTTCGTAAGTAGGAGATGTTCGTAGGTCGGGGCGTTCGTAAGTCGGGGACCCCCTGTAATAGAAAAAAAGCATGACAGGACCTCTTTAATATGAGATGTGGGGTCAAAAAGACCTCAAATCTCATATTTACACTAAAATGCAATAAAAAAACAATTGTTCCATTAAGGCCATTGGGCGTAAGTGACGTTTGATGTGGCTTCCGTCATGCAATGGCATTGAGTAGAGTGGGGGCCATCATTCCCTCACTCGACTTCCTGCCTCTCAGTGGAAAGGATCAGATCATCTCCGCCGCTGTCGACGGCTCCGGTCGGACTTTCTGACCGGGAAATGTGGGATGTGAGCTTGTTGTCGGAAAGTCCGACCTTGTGTACGCTCCATCGAACCTTTGCTGTCGGACTTTCCACCAACAAATGTTTGATAAAATGTATCACAAACGGCACGTACCTGACAGATGAGTCCAATTGGGCAGGAGGAGGTCTCCCGTACGGATCCGACTGATGGCCCCTGGAGGTGGGTACAGGAGGCACGGAAGTCAGGAAGGGTAAGGGAGCCTGATGTAGGGGTCCGGAAGTTGGTGATGGCGGTCCGCTGTTGATGAGGTGAAGTGCAGGTAAGCAGGGTTCACAAATAGTAAGGTGAGGTTCCGGTATGTAGAGTTCACTGACAGCAAGGTGAAATAACGGTAGGTAAACTCGCGTCACTCAGCAGGTAAGGGATGGTGATGGGGTTCCCAATACAGGTGGTGAAACTCACTGTAAGCCGGATATAATACAGGATAAGCAGATACAGGTCCCTTGGGCAGGAGATATAAGAAGTCCAAATCCAAGCAGAAGTCGGCAACGTTCAAACAGCAAAGTACAAAGGAGTTGGCAGGAGAATGGTCGGTCAAGCAGAGGTCTGGGGCAGGCGGAAATCCGGATAGTCCAAAGGGTTAAGCCGAGGTCTTTACAGGTAAGCAGGTTATAACACAGGAACAAACAGATCACTGAGAGATCACAGGAACAAGGTAGTGGCTGGTGCAGAGTATCAGGTGTACTGAAGATCAGGCAGCACTAGCCAGCAGGTGCTGCTTGATTAAATAGCCCCATTGGCGCCAACAGTCCATACAGGTGTATGTGAATCACAGGGCGCGCGCCCTTGGACGCCAGCGTGCGCGCGCACGCAAGCCCGCGCTCACGGGAACGCGCACACCACCATGCGTCGGCGCGCGTCGGCGCGCGCCAATCAACCGCCTGGAACCACGATTTTCCTGACAGTGCCCCCTCCTTAAGGGCAGCCTCCGGATGCCCAGTTGCGCCAATTTGGAAGCATGAGAGTCTTTGAAAGTTCGTAGTAACTCACTGGCATGTAGATTTTCCTCAGGCTCCCATGAATTGTCTTCGGGCCCATATCCCTTCCATTTGATGAGAAACTGGATCTGACCACGTCTTTTCCTACAATCTAAGATTGCTTCCACCTCAAATTCCTCTTCGTTGTTGATAATGACAGGTTTGGGGGGACCGGTCCTACGGCCCACAAATGAATTTGGAATCACGGGTTTCAAGAGAGTAACATGGAAAACTGGGTGGATCCTTAGGGAAGTGGGTAGATCAAGTTCATAAGCGACATTGTTAATTTTCCTTTTTACAGGAAAGGGCCCTAAAAATTTTGGACCCAGTTTCCGGGAAGGGCATGCCAACTTCAAATTGATGGTGGACAACCAGACCTGGTTACCGGGTTCTAGGATGAGTTCCCCACGTCTCTTTTCATCAAAGGTTCTTTTGAAAGTTTCCTGGGCTTTAGTCATGGTCTCCTGCAGTACTTTATTGTTAGTGGAGAAAAAGTCCAAGGTTTTGGATACTGCGGGCACCGAACATTCAGGTATTGATTGAGGTAGAAAAGATGGATGGTAGCCGTAGTTGGCAAAAAACGGTGTCTGATTGATGGATGAGTGTAGAGAGTTGTTGTATGAGAATTCGGCAATGGGAAGCAGAGGAGCCCAGTCATCTTGAGAGAAAGTAGAAAAACAGCGTAAATATTGTTCTAGGGTTTGATTAGTTCTCTCAGTCTGACCATTTGTCTGTGGATGATATGCCGAGGAGAATGCCAATTCAATTTCCAAAGATCCACAGAGGGCCTTCCAGAATCTGGAGGTGAACTGGACACCACGATCTGAAACAATATTTTTTGGAATTCCATGTAATCTTACCACTTCTTTGATAAATGTTTTGGCTGTTTCCATGGCTGACGGGGTGCCCTTCATGGGCAGGAAGTGGGCCATCTTTGATAGTCTGTCTACTACGACAAAGATAGAAGAAAACCCCTCCGATGGGGGAAGTTCGACAATAAAGTCTATTGAAACCATATTCCATGGCCTTTCTGGGACTGGTAGAGGTTTTAATAGACCCCAGGCTCTTGTCCGGCTGGTTTTGTTTCGTGCACAAACATTGCATGACTCAACATATCTTTTACAATCCCGGGTCAGATGAGGCCACCAGAAAGTACGTTGCAGCAGATTGGTTGTTTTTTGAGTGCCGAAGTGCCCTGCCAGTTTGTGGTCGTGGCATAACTCTAGTACACGCACCCTTAATTCTTCTGGTACTACAATTTTGTCTTCATGCCAGAACAGACCGTCCTTAACGGACATCCCATCCAAAGGACGCATCCCAACGGAGGCTTGTTTGATCTGAGAAATGAAATCCCCCTGTAAGAGCAAGAAGTTCCCAGAAGGTAAAATGGTGTCGGGAAGTGGAGCCTGTTCGGTATCCAAAAACATTCGGGAAAGGGCATCTGGTTTGGTATTCTTGGAACCTGGTCGAGGTTATGTGGAACTGAAACCGTGAGAAGAATAGAGCCCACCTGGCCTGCCGAGGTCTTAATCTTTTGGCTGTCCTCAGGTACTCCAAGTTTTTATGATCGGTGTAAACCAGAACAGGGTGCGCAGCACCTTCGAGTAGATAGCGCCATTCCTCCAATGCCACCTTTATGGCAAGAAGTTCCCTGTCGCCCACATCGTAGTTTCGTTCTGACGAGGTCAGTTTGCGAGAGAAGAAACCCACAGGATAAAGAAGGGCCTTGGCACCCTGTCGTTGGGACAACACGGCACCCACTGCAATCTCGGAGGCGTCAACCTCTAATACGAAGGGCAAAGCTGGGTTTGGGTGTTTGAGAATGGAGGCCGAAGTAAAAAGTCTCTTGAGCTCTTCAAAGGCCAGTTGTGCTTTGGGAGTCCAGAGAAATCGAGTCCCCTGTTTGGTGAGTTCGGTAATAGGGGAAATGATGGAGGAGAAACCTTTAATAAACTTTCTGTAGAAATTGGCAAAGCCAACGAAGCGTTGTACTCCTTTTTTGTCCATGGGTGCTGGCCAATCCAGGATAGCGGATACCTTTTCAGGGTCCATTTTTATTCCATCAGCAGAAATAATTAATCCCAGGAATTGCACAGTGTGGATTTCAAAACTGCACTTTTCAAGTTTGGCGTATAATCCATGCTGTCTCAGGCGGGAAAGAACATTTCGGACATGCCTGCGGTGATCATTCAAAGAAGTAGAAAAAACTAAGATGTCATCTAGATAAACGATAACGTACAGATCCAGATAATCGTGGAAAATGTTATTGACAAAATGTTGGAACGTAGCAGGAGCGTTACACAGGCCGAAAGGCATGACAAGATACTCATAATGTCCAAATCGA
This sequence comes from Lithobates sylvaticus, assembly GCA_028564925.1. Taxonomy (NCBI): domain Eukaryota; kingdom Metazoa; phylum Chordata; class Amphibia; order Anura; family Ranidae; genus Lithobates; species Lithobates sylvaticus. The sequence continues at coordinate 504,191,193 of CM053030.1, forward strand.
GTGCGAAAAGCCGTTTTCCACTCGTCCCCTTTTCGGATGCGGATTAAGTTGTAAGCCCCGCGAAGATCCAGTTTAGTAAAGATTTTGGCTGTCCCCAGTCTTTGGAAGAGTTCTGGCACCAGTGGTAGAGGGTATCTATTTTTGATGGTAATTTTATTTAATTCCCGGTAGTCAATGCAAGGGCGTAGGGAGTGGTCCTTTTTCTCAACAAAGAAGATGCCCGCGCCGGCCGGGGACGTGGAGGGGCGAATGAAGCCTTTTGCTAGATTTTCATCTATATAGTCTTTTAGAGTGCCCAATTCCTGTTCCGTTAATGGAAAAATCCTTCCAAAGGGGACTTCTGTTCCAGGTAGTAATTCTATGGGGCAATCATAAGGCCTATGGGGAGGAAGAGTTTCTGCCCCCTTTTTACTGAATACATCCACAAAGTCCCGGTAGGGTTCAGGAATGGACTGGTGGAGTTCAGCATCAGACCCCATACAGAGAAGAGGAGCCAGTTTGACAGAGGTTTGACATTGACAATTCTGCCGACAATATTCAGAAGAGAACTGGACTTCCCCTGTGGCCCAGTTGATATTGGGGTTGTGGGCCCGCAACCAGGGCATTCCAAGTATGATTGGAAAAAGTGGAGATGGTATGACGTCCAGACAGAGAAATTCTTGATGTTGAAAGTCTATAGTGGCTAATAGGGGCATGGTTTCTTGGGTTACCGGACCGGAACTAAGGGTGGATCCATCGGCCAGGTGTACTGAAAGACCTCGGGTCTTGGGTTGAAGAGGAATGCCATGGCTGGTTGCGAAGGCTTGATCAATGAAACAGCTGCATGCTCCTGAGTCAATGATGACCGATACTGGAATGCTCCGGCCGGAGATCTGTAAAACAATGGAGATCGCCAGGTGAGTGCCAGTTGGAAGCAAGACAGGTGCACACAAGGAAGAAGAGGGCAGGCACTTACGTGTCTTGTTGGGGCACATTCTTGCATAATGTCCAGGTTCACCACAGTATAGACACAGGTTGTGGGCCCGTCTGCGCATCTTCTCTTCAGGAGTCAAAGAAGGTCTGAGCAACCCAATCTGCATTGGTTCCGGAGCTCCTGTCGCTAGAGTAGATGAAGCTGAAGGAGCCACACCGGGTGGCCCGGTGACTTTGGGGACCATCCAGAAGGGACGAGAAGGTCCGGAGGCTCTTTCGGCCCGTCTTTCCCTGAGACGGCGGTCAATTTGCACCGATAAGTTGATAAGTTCATCTAAAGTTGGAGGAACCCCCACTCGAGCCAGTTCATCTTTCAGAGGGTCTGATAATCCTTTGCGAAATTGATGGCGTAACGCCGCATCATTCCACTCTGTATCAGAGCTCCAACGTTTGAACTCGACGGCATAGTCCTCGGCCATTCTGCTACCTTGCTGTAAGGACTGTAATGCGACTTCGGCCGTAACGGTGGGTTGAGGGTCCTCATATAGCTGTGACATAGCAGTGAAGAGACTACTAAAGGACTCCAAGGATGCAGCTTTTTGCTCCAGCAGGCGGTGGGCCCAGGTCTGGGGTTCCCCTGTCAGGAGGGAGATGATGAAGCCCACCTTAGTAGCTTCCAGAGAGAAAGTCCGTGGCTGTAAGGCAAAATAAAGCTCACATGCGTTGCGGAAGGCACGGAACTTACTTCGTTCCCCAGAAAACTTCTCGGGTAGGGGTACTTTGGGTTCTGGGGGTAACATAATTACAGAAGGTGGCTGGGGAAGTCCCGTAGAAGACGTTCCTTGAGAGTTAGCGGACAAAGTCTGAACCTGTTCCATCAAACGAGTGTAACCTTCCTGTAGGCCTTTTACTGCTTGGGTGAGACCTGCTAGATGTCTGCCTAGTTCCTCCATGGGGGAGACCCCCTGCCCGGACTCGGTCATGGCTGCCTGATACTATCACAAACGGCACGTACCTGACAGATGAGTCCAATTGGGCAGGAGGAGGTCTCCCGTACGGATCCGACTGACGGCCCCTGGAGGTGGGTACAGGAGGCACGGAAGTCAGGAAGGGTAAGGGAGCCTGATGTAGGGGTCCGGAAGTTGGTGATGGCGGTCCGCTGTTGATGAGGTGAAGTGCAGGTAAGCAGGGTTCACAAATAGTAAGGTGAGGTTCCGGTATGTAGAGTTCACTGACAGCAAGGTGAAATAACGGTAGGTAAACTCGCGTCACTCAGCAGGTAAGGGATGGTGATGGGGTTCCCAATACAGGTGGTGAAACTCACTGTAAGCCGGATATAATACAGGATAAGCAGATACAGGTCCCTTGGGCAGGAGATATAAGAAGTCCAAATCCAAGCAGAAGTCGGCAACGTTCAAACAGCAAAGTACAAAGGAGTTGGCAGGAGAATGGTCGGTCAAGCAGAGGTCTGGGGCAGGCGGAAATCCGGATAGTCCAAAGGGTTAAGCCGAGGTCTTTACAGGTAAGCAGGTTATAACACAGGAACAAACAGATCACTGAGAGATCACAGGAACAAGGTAGTGGCTGGTGCAGAGTATCAGGTGTACTGAAGATCAGGCAGCACTAGCCAGCAGGTGCTGCTTGATTAAATAGCCCCATTGGCGCCAACAGTCCATACAGGTGTATGTGAATCACAGGGCGCGCGCCCTTGGACGCCAGCGTGCGCGCGCACGCAAGCCCGCGCTCACGGGAACGCGCACACCACCATGCGTCGGCGCGCGTCGGCGCGCGTCGGCGCGCGCCAATCAACCGCCTGGAACCACGATTTTCCTGACACTACGGTTTTGTTGGCGGAAAATCCGATCGTGTGTACGGGTCATAACATGCAAAATGTTCCACCATACAACTTAGAAAAATGAATGAAGCACTGCCAGCGGGGGTGTCAGTAGATGCCCACCAAGGGCACCAATAATATACGCTAATATCAGAAGAAAGGAGTCATACGTGGCGAATTGCCAACAAGGTTTGTGAGTTTTTGAGTGATAACGCTATCCTGAAGCCTTAAAGAAGGCTTATTATCCGTATATAGCAGAACTCTCCAAGTCCTTTAGCATTGGACCTCCCTATAAAAAAGGGACCCTCTGTCTAGACATCATCCCATTCTGCAGTACTCGGTTCCAACCCATACCCACCTCCCAGTACCGCTCCTTTTAGAGAATACAGAACCAAATAGTGGCGGCTGGCGCTCAATGTTTTTTTTTGGGGGGCGGCAAACAGACCTGACCCCCTTACTTGTACATACCGCCACCCCCCCTCCTGGTGTAAAGGGCCAACCTCGGTACCAGTGGCGGGACAAGGTCATTTAGAGCCCAGGGCGAACATGCCAAATTTTGCCCCCCCCCCCCCAAGATGTATGGGCATTATGTGTCCCATCCGCACTCCCAACACAAATCCCCCCCCCCAAATCACAACTCCTAGCACTCCCTCCCTAAATTTGCCCTCCTAAAACAATTCTTACCCCCTGAAGCCCCCCAAATTCCCCTTTTTAACACAAATTCCCTCCCCCTAATCTCCTTGTGGTGCCCCCCCACCGCACATGATACCACAGTGCCCAGGGCAACCGCCCCTCCTGCCCACCCCTTGTCCCGGGCCTGCTCGGTAGTCACACTTCTCCCCGCTCTCTGCACTGGCTCCCGCTCATCCCCACCGTCTGCAGTCAGGGCAATCTCTGCATCCGTCTGCCCTGTCTCTTCCCTCCCGGCAGCTCTCGTTACAGGCATTGCTTCTCCTCCCAGCCAAACAGGAAGTGGGTCCTGAGACCCGATTGGCCAGGAGTTCTAAGACTCAGGACCTGCTTCCTGATTGGCTGGGAGGAGAAGCAGAGAAGAAGGAAGACATTAGCGAATATTAATTCGCTATTGTCACACAACTAGGCGGGCTCAGGGCGCAGTGCTTTGTGCCCCGAGCCCACCCTTTTTTGAAGCCAATTAGAGCCTCATGCTCTAATCATGAGCTTCAAAAAAAAAAAAAAACATTGAAATCCATGCGTCTGCGCCCTGCATGTAGATTAGGGGCCGGGCGCATGGATTAGGGGGGCGGCGCCCCTAAAGAAGCGGCCGCCACTGGAACCAAGTAAAATTTGTGGTGCTAAGTAGATTGTCATTAAAATTAGAAGAAAAGAGGTTTAACCTTAAACTACGTAGAGGGTTCTTTACTGTAAGAGCGACAAGGATGTGGAATTCCCTTCCACAGGCGGTGGTCTCAGTGGGGGGCATCGGTATTTTCAAGAAATTATTAGATAAGCACCTGAACGACCACAATATACAATGTAATACTGACATATAATCACACACATAGGTTGGACTTTTTTTCGACCTCACCTAATATGTAATCATGTATGGAACAGGGGATCTGTTTTAACAAAAAAAGCAGCTTAACAAAAAAAGCAGTAAGACAGATCCCCTGAAGTCAGCAACAATAGACCCCCCCCATCATCAACAGATCCCCCCCAGCAACAATGGACCACTTCCAACAATATACCCCCCTAGCAACAATAGGCCTCCGGCACCAACAACAAATCTCCTCGCAGGCCGGCATCAATAGACCCTCCAGCAGCCAGCAACAATAGACCCCCTCCCTCAACAGTAGATCCCTCCTAGCAACCACTGACCCCCCCCCCCAGCAACATAAGACCCACCCCAGCAACAATAGACCCACCAGCAACAATAGATCCCCTCCAGCAACAATAGACCCCCTAGCAGCCAGTATCAATAGACCCTGCAGCACACCCCAGCACCCCTTGCCTCTACATGAATATATATTCAGAGCTGGAGGTGCCGGAACTGCTTTCCTTTACGTTCCCGCTGAAAAAAAAACTCTGATTGGGACCCATCTGCCAAGCTGGCCGAATTTTTACTTTGCAGAGAAGTACTAGTTTGTTTGCACTTTTCGTTAAAGTAGACCTTTTTTTTTTTTTTTTTTAGCCGCTCGTCAGAAACTTCGCAAATCCTGGGTGTTAAATAACACGCATGGGATATTTATGTGTGATTTATAGGAGATTAAATGCAGAACTGGTAATGACAGAGAACTAAATTACATCAGGATATGAATGAGAACTGGTTGTAGGTGTTCTCAAAAAACCTGCTGTTATTACGTAAATGCATCTGTTTATACCATGTTTGATTTAAATTTTTTTATTTTATTTAACCATCAAAATGCTTTTCTTCCCCCTGTCTGCCATCTATGAAATTAGCATTTTATATATATATATATTTTTTTATTATTATTATTTTTTTTTTTAACACAGGTTAATTATTTCTAAACCTCCCAAAAGAAGAAAAAAATACATTTTAACAAGCAAGACACACACAAGCTTTCTGATTATATTCTAATCTGCAAACCTAATTATCACCTTCTTATAAAGTAGAAGGAAAAGCTTTAGAAGCAAATTAACGTCTCCGATCAGTGGGGCAGTTTGCTACTTTCATAAATGATCTTCACTTCAAAAAGAATTGGTATAAGCCTTAATTACAGGACGAAAAATGTTCAGTTTCAACCTTTTGTATTTTAAACAATCTGTTATCTGTGGTATTCTAACAATTGTTTTGTTTCATTTATTCTTTTTTTCTTTTTTATTTAAGAATAACAAAACCAGACTGCGATAAAGTGAGACATAAACAGGGAGTGTTAAACTTAAAAGGGAATGTGTGCAGGGAAATATACAACACTACTGTACTTGTACTACATTGTGTTACTTCTCAAAATGCTAACTGACTGGCTGAGGAAAGGAAAGGAAAGGAAATAGAAAATAAAAAGGGAAGGAAAGGAATAGGAAAAAGGAAAAATGTAAAAAAGAAAGGAATAGGAAATGGAAAGGAAATGAAAAGAAAAGGAAAGAAAAGAAAAAGGAAAGGAAAAGAAAAGGGAAAAGAAAAGGAAAAGAAAAGGGAAAGAAAAAGGGAAAGAAAAAGGAAAAGGAAGGAAGATGAAAAAGAAAAAGAAAATGAAAGATAAAAGGAAAGAAAATTAAAGGAAAAGGCAAAGGAAAGGAAAGGCAAGGAAGGGAAAAGGAAAGGGGAAAAAAAAGGAAAGAAAAAGAAAAGGAAGGAAATACAATGAAAGGGAAAGGCAAGGCATGAAAAGGAAAGGAATAGGAAAAGAAAAAAGGAAAAGGGAATGTAATAGGAAAGGGAGTGAAAAGGAAAAGAAAAAAGGGAGAGGAATAGGAAACATAGAGAAAAAAAAGAGGAAAAGAAGAGGAAAGAAAAAGGAAAAGGAAAAGGAAAAGAAAAAGGAAAAGCATGGAAAATTAAAGAAAAAGGAAAGGAAAAGGAAAAAGGAAAAATGAAAAGGGAAAGGAATAGGAAATGGAAAAAGGAAAAATGAAAAGGGAAAGGAATAGGAAATGGTAGGAAATTGAAAGGAAATGAAAAGAAAAGCAAAGAAAAGAAAAGAAAAAGGAAAGGAAAAGGAATGCAAATAAAAGAAAAAGGAAAGGAAAAGGAAAAGGAAAGATAATGAAAGAATAAGGAAAGGAAAATGGAAGAAAAAGGAAAGAAAATGAAAGGAAAAGGCAAAGACAAAGGAAAGGAAAGGCAAGGAAGGGAAAAGGAAAGGAAAGGAAAGAAAAGGAAAGAAAAAAAATGAAAAGGAAAAGGAAGGAAATAAAATGAAAGGAAAAGGGAAAGGCAAGGCATAGAAAGGAATAGGAAAAGAAAAAAGGAAAAGGGAAAGTAATAGGAAAGGGAGTGAAAAGGAAAGGAAAACAATAGGAAAAGAAAAGGAAAGGAAAAAAGGGAGAGGAATAGGAAACAGAGTGAAAAGAAAAAGGAAAAGAAAAGGAAAGAAAACGGAAAAGGAAAAGGAAAAGAAAGGAAAGAAAAAAGAAAAGGAAAGGAAAAGAAAAAATGAAAAATGAAAAGGGAAAGGTAAAGCAAAGGAAATGGAAAGGGAAATGGGAAAAGGGAAAGGAATAGGAAAGGAAAAGAAAAGGGAAAAAGGAAAAGGGAAAAAGGAAAAGAAAAGGAAAAGAAAAGGAAAAGAAAAGGAAAGATAAGAAAGGGGAAAAGGAAAGAAATAGGAAAGGAAAGGATTAAGAAAATGTAAAGGAAAGGAAAAGAACAGAAAAGGAATGAAAGAATAGAATAGTGCTGTAGGTCACTGATACCAAACGATAACCATGATAATCAGGACAGGCAATTAGCATTTTAGTAGAAAGCTGTCACCAATACGAGTCTAGATACATCTCTTATCACTGGTTGCCCTTCACTCTTTTGTTTTTGGATACATGCATATTTTATGCCTGAAGATTAGGTAAACCCCCAAATATTATACATTTTCTGAAAGAAGAGACCCTGGGAAAAAATGGTGGCAATTTTTTATGTCACATGGTATTAGTGCAACTGTTTTTCAGATCCATATTTTCAGCAACAAATACACTTAAAGCATTTGTTAACCCCAAAGAAATATACCGTATATAGATTTTTTGGTACCTTAAAGCAGATTAAACAGCACAGTGCTTATGCTGTGTAATCTGCCCCCCTCTAAACTATACCCCCCCCCCCGAATCGGGCACTTCCTGTATCCCCTCTCTAATTAGACCAAGAAAATCAGGGCAGCTCTGCCCTGATCACTGTGGTCTAAGTGCGGCCCTCCGTCATATGCTGTCCCCTTTGCTCTCTTCTCTCCCCCCTCACTCCCTCCTTCCTGCATTTACAATGCTCGTTTTCCTAGAAGAAAGGTATACCTCCCAACTGTCCCTGATTTTGAGGGACTGTCCCTGATTTGGAGCAATGTCCCTCTGTCCCTCTCTCCTCCTCATTTGTCCCTCATTTTGGTCTGATCTATATATTTGTATATAAAATGCACTTTTTATCTTTTAAAAAAGTGTTTCCCAGAGCTAAACCTTTCATCTAATTTCAAAATTTCTGAGTTTGTACATTTTAAAAGCCAATATAAAGGAATAGTAGTGGTAAAAAAAAGCCCTTGTGGGTTTAATTAACCTTTCTTTGGGGTTAATTCTCCTTTAAGAGGGTGCGGCAGGGGGCGTGTCCTATGCCTACATAAATTTGCTAATAGGTGTCCCTCAATCCCATCTCAAATTGTTGGGAGGTATGGAAAGGTACAGTGTGCTCTGCCTGGCTCTAATAGAGAGTCTGGCAGAGTTTGAGCTGTATGGGTTAACAAACACACAATCACACTATATTATGCATTTTTTTTGCCAAAAAAATAACAGAGGTTGTATCGAGCAAATCGATACCCAACATGTCAAGCCTTAAAATTGTGTTCTTCTGTGAAACATTGGCAAACTTTGGTACCCAACATTTTCCATAAGCGATGCTTTAAAAGACTCTATAGATCATAAGTTTAGAGCAGGGATATGCAATTAGCGGACCTCCAGCTGTTGCCAAACTACAAGTCCCAGCATGCCTCTGCCTCTGGGTGTCATGCTTGTGGCTGTCAGAGTCTTGCTATGCCTCATGGGACTTGTAGTTCTGCAACAGCTGGAGGTCCACTAATTGCATATCTATGGTTTAGAGTTAACCATGAATAATCTCCCTAGAATTATTGCTCTCCCTCTGCCATGTGTGATGATACCTTATATGTGTAGTGCAATTGTGAGACAAAGGCATAATCAGGGCGTGAATTTATGCTCTTATGTGCGTGTACATGGAGGCTTTACAAATGTTTTTGTGTTTTTTTATTGATTATGTGTTACTTACATTTTTTTGACTTAACTTTATTGCTATTATGAAGGGCTTAATAGCCATTCATTGAAATGATAGGTCCTCTTTAACCGCTTCCCGACCGCCTCATGTAGATATACGTCTACAGAATGGCACGGGCAGGCAAAAGCACGTACCTGTACGTCCCCTTTAAATGCCTGCCCGTGGGTCGCGCTGGTGTCCCGCGATCGGGTTACGGAGCTGAAGAACGGGGAGAGGTTTGTGTAAACAAACCTCTCCCCGCGCTTCCTACTCTGCCTGTCATTGATTGGCTGTTCCCTGTCATCGGGAAAGCCGATCAATGATGTCAGACGTCAGCCCCGCCCCCTAATGTAAAAAAACACACACACGTCACAGCCCATAACCCCTCCCCTCCCCCTAGTGGTTAACCCCTTCACTACAACTGTCATTTATACAGGAATCAATGCATTTAAATAGCATTGATTGCTGTATAAATGACAATGGTCCCAAAAATGTTTCAAAAATGTCCGATGTATCCGCCATAATGTCGCAGTCACAAAAAAAATCGCTGATCGCCGCCATTACTAGTAAAAAAAAAATATTAATAAAAATGCTATAAAACTATCCCCTATTTTGTAAACGCTATAACTTTTGCGCAAACCAATCAATAATCGCTAATTGTGATTTTTTTTTACCAAAAATATGTAGAAGAATACGTATCGGCCTAAACTGAGAAAAAAATAGTTTTTTTATATATTTTTTGGGGATATTTCTTATAGCAAAAATTTTTGCATTTTTTTTCAAAATTGTCGCTCTATTTTTGTTTATAGCGCAAAAAATAAAAACCGCAGGGGCGATCAAATACCACCAAAAGAAAGCTCTATTTGTGGGAAAAAAAGGACGCAAATTTTGTTTTGGAGCCACGTCGCACGACCGCGCAATTGTCAGTTAAATCGACGCAGTGCCGAATCGCAAAAAGGGGCCTGGTCCTTTGTCTGCCAATTGGTCCGGGGCTGAAGTGGTTAAAGAGACCCTCACAGCGGGTGGCCAGAAGCTAAATTATAAGGTAAGTAACGTCACTTTTTCATACTGAATGCAAAGACGCCGCACTCCTAACAGTCCACATACTAAGGATGAAAAAAATGGCCTCAGCCTAGGCTCCTCCTAAGCCACACCCTCTGATGCGGTTCCCCCCACCCACAGTTGCTTAGTCATAGAGGTCCTCTGTGACTAAGCCCTGTGGGTGGGGTAAAACGCATTAGTGGGCGTGGCCTGAGAGGAGCCTAGGCTGAGGCCATTTTCGTTCCTTGCTTAGTACATGTGGTCTTTGCATTCAAAATTACGCAGTAGGCCTGGATGAGCACTACAAATGCTGGCACCTGGATTCAGTGGATCACCGGAGTGCTACGATCAGCGCTTTAAGCTATTTATTACCTTTACTTTTTATTGCAATTTTGGAAACTTTTTCAATTTTGTATTGAGGGTTGGGGAGGGTGGGCTAAAAGGTGAAGGTTTCTGAGTATAACAGACCCTCTTAGTCTGTTTTTATGCACACAAATAGACATGTTCAGTTCATTCCGAATTGAAATTCTTACAAATTTTCTGTATTCAGATGTATCCGAAATTCCAAATTAGAATAGTAACAAATTTTTAATGAATCCGAAATAACGAATCCCAAAATTTCGGACAAAATTCTAATTTGAATCGTGTTCGAATAGAATTTGAATGGTCTTCGAATCAAATTCGAATTTCTGAAGAGAATAACATAGAATAAAAAATAAAGGAATAGAATAGAAAAGAATATAATAGAAAATAATATGATAGAAAATAAAAGAGTAGAATATAATAGCCTAAAACAGAACAGACTACAAGACAAAAGATAAGAAAAAAATTGAAAAGAATAGAATATAATTTAAATAGTCTTTGAATCAAATTCGAATTTCCGAAGAGAATAACATAGAATAGAAAATAAAGAAATAGAATAGAATAGAAAAGAATATAATAGAAAATAAAAGAGTAGAATATAATAGAGTAAAACAAAACAGACTACAAGATAAAAGAATAGAAAAAAAATTGAAAAGAATAGAATTTAAATAGTCTTTGAATCAAATTCGAATTTCCGAAGAGAATAACATAGAATAGAAAATAAAGGAATAGAATAGAAAAGAATAGAATAGAAAATAATATGATAGAAAATAAAAGAGTAGAATATAATAGCCTAAAACAGAACAGACTACAAGACAAAAGATAAGAAAAAAATTGAAAAGTATAGAATATAATTTAAATAGTCTTTGAATCAAATTCGAATTTCCGAAGAGAATAACATAGAATAGAAAATAAAGAAATAGAATAGAATAGAAAAGAATATAATAGAAAATAAAAGAGTAGAATATAATAGAGTAAAACAGAACAGACTACAAGATAAAATAATAGTAAAAAAAACAGAATAGAAAAAAAAGAGATAGAATAGAAAATAAAATAAAAGGGTAACATTTTAATTTTGAATAGGATTAGTTTAAATTTGAATGGAATAGAATAGAAAAGAATATAATAGAAAATAAAAGAGTAAAATATAATAGAGTAAAACAGAACAGACTACAAGATAAAAGAATAGAACAAAAATAGAAAAGAATAGAATAGAATTTAAATAGTCTTTGAATCAAATTCGAATTTCCGAAGAGAATAACATAGTATAGAAAATAAGTGAATAGACTAGAATATAAAAGAATATAATAGAAAATAAAATAGTAGAATATAATAGAGTAAAACAGAACAGACTACAAGATAAAATAATAGAAAAAAAAAAACAGAATAGAAAAAAAAGAGATAGAATAGAAAATAAAATAGAGTAAAATTTTAATTTTGAATAGGATTAGTTTCAATTTGAATGTAATAGAATAGAAAAGAATAAAATAGAATAGAATAACCAATTGTAAAAAAAAATTGAATAAAATAGACTTGAATAGAATAGAAAGAATATAACAATATTACAGTTTTCCAAAATTCGAATTTCGAATAGAATAAATTTCATTTTGAATGGGAATGCCATTCGAATGCAATTCAAATGGAATTCAATTTGAAATTCCGATTTACAATAGTAACAAATTTAAACAAATCCAAAATAACGATACAAAATTTCGGACAAAATTCAAATTTTAATCATTTTCTAATAGAATTTGAATAGTCTTCGAATCAAATTCGAATTTCTGAAGAGAATAACATAGAATAGAAAATAAAGGAATAGAATAGAAAAGAATAGAATAGAATATAAAAAAGTAGAATATAATAGAGGAAAACAGAACAGACTACAAGATAACAAAAATAGAAAAAAAAAGAGATAGAATAGAAAATAAAAGAATAGAGTAAAACAGAACAAAATAGAATAGAAAATAAAAGAACAGAATAAAATAAAATAGAATAGAAAATAAAGGAATAGAATAGAGTAGAATAAAAAATAGAATAGACTAGAATAAAATAGAATAGAACCATCTTCTGAAATTTGAATTTTGAATAAGATAAAATTTAAATTTGAATGGAATAGAACAGAAAAAAATAGAATTGAATAACAGATTGAAAAAAATAAACTATTATAGAATGGAATAGAAAGAATATAACAATATTACCTTTTTCCAAAATTAGAATTTGAAATAGAATAAATTTGATTTTGAATGGGAACGCTATTTGAATGCAATTCAAATGGAATTCAATTTGAATTTCGATAGAATTCGTAAAATTTGAATTAATTAGAATTCGAATGAACAATAAACAAATTCAAAAAACAAATTTAATGAATTGAACTGAACTAATTTCTGTAAATAACGAATCAAAGCTAATTTTTTTCTTTTTTTTAAACATTGTAAATGTTTATTGATTTTTTTCAAATAATACAAAGTTCTGCACATGTCTACACACAAAAGCAATTTGTTAAATCTGTTCCATAAATGAAAAAAAAAAATGCTTGTGGATCCTGCCAGAAATCTTGTGCACAGAATTCCATTGCTCTCAGCCTGTGTTGGGCTCTTATCGTACACATCATGGCCCTAGGAGGAGCCTAGAAGACTACAGAACACTTATTCATGCAAAGCCTTTATCCCAAAAGAAAAGAAAAAACTGTTAGCTTTAATGCCCCGTACACACGTTCGGAAATTCCGACCACAAAATCCGTCTGATTTTTTCCGACGGATTTTGTCCGACACTGGTGTTGCATACACACGGTCGGACAAAGTTGTTGGAAAATCCGATTATCCTGAACTTGGTGACGTTCGTTGCGTACGACGGGACTACGTAGAGGCTAGTAGCCAATAGCTTTGGTCTCCTAATTTGATCTGAGAATGCGTGGCACTTCGTCCGTCGGAATTCGCTACACACGATCGGAAAAAGTCCGATAGGACTTTGTTGTCGGAAAATTTGAGAGCAGGAGATAAAACATTTTCAGTCGGAAATTCCAACGGAAAAAGTCTGATGGAGCCCACACACGGTCGGAATTTCCGACAACATGATCCGATAGGACATTTTCCGTCGGAAAATCCGACCGTGTGTACAGGGCATAACTCATTATAAAGGGTGGAGTTTGGCTTCAGTTTGTAAGTGTATTTAAATCTGCTAGTACATCTAACACTTAGAACAATGCTGCTGTCCTAAGGTTCCCCCTCTGCTCCTTCATCCAGAGTGGGGGGGGGGGGGGGCACTCTAATACAGGAGGTGTGTAACTGGCCGGACCACCAGGCAAAAACAGGGAAAAAAAGAAAACAAACAAGCAAAAACAACAGACTTGCTGGCTGGATCACCAGATGAAAATAGAAGAAAGAAAACATTAAAAAAGAAAACGAATGCAGCCATCACATTAAATGATTGGTAAGCTGCAATATATTACGTTTGGTTCTGGGTTTACCCATGCTTTAACCGCTTCCCTACTGACCGCTGCAGTTATTCTGCGGCAGCTTGGCTCCCCTGCGTGAACCGTCGTAGCTATTCGTTGGCTCCCGGGCTCCGGATAGCAGGACGCACGGGCCCGGTGCACTGCGGGGGTGCCGATGCTCGTGGCCGATGGTCGTAATGACCGCCGGCCACGAGCGATTGTGAGCAGGAGAGACAGAACAGGGACGAGTGTGTATAAACACACACTTCCCTGTTCTGAGAGGAGTGACAGATCGTGTGTTTCTATTAGCTAGGAATCACGATCTGTCACTTCCTATAGTCAGCCCCCTCCCCGTTCAGTTAGAATCACCTCCCTAGGACACACTTAACCCCTTGATCGCCCCCTACCGCTAACCCCTTCACTGCCAGTGACATTTTTTACGTAATCAGTGCATTTTTATAGCACTGATCGCTGTATTAATGCCAATAGTCCCAAAAATGTGTCAAAAATGTCCGATGTGTCCGCCATAATGTCGCAGTCACGATAAAAATCGCAGATCGCCGCCATTACTAGTAAAAAAAAATAATAATAATAAAAATGCTATAAAACTATCCCCTATTTTGTAGACGCTATAACTTTTGCGCAAAACAATCAATATACGCTTATTGCGTTTTTTTTTTACCAAAAATATGTAGAAGAATACGTATCGGCCTAAACTGAGGAAAAAATCTTTTTTTTTATATATTTTTGGGGGATATTTATTACAGCAAAAAGTAAAAAATGTGGTGTTTTTTTCAAAATTGTCGCTGATATTTTGTTTATAGCGCACAAAATAAAAAACGCAGAGGTGATCAAATACCACCAAAAGAAAGCTCTATTTGTGGGGAAAAAAGGGCATCAATTTTGTTTGGGTGCAACGTCGCACAACCGCGCAATTGTCAGTTAAAGAGACGCAGTGCCGAATCGCTAAAAATGGCCCGGTCAGGAAGGGGCTGAAGTGGTCAAATATGGATTCTTTATTTCTCCCGCTAAACTTCGCACTCCGAGGATTTGCCCTGCAGAGCAACAACAATCGGGCAAAACACTGGCAGGGAGTCACATGACAATGTGGGACTTTTATATATTAATTAGGAAGTGATTTAGGAATCGGATGCTGGAAAACAAGTACAGGTAAGTTGACAGCCCCTTTAATATGTAATCATAAACAACAACAACAACAACAACAACAAAAAATAAAAAATTGAATTTTGGTCTTTAGAGGAAAGATGCCATTTTTCTGCTGAAAGTAGCCTTTGGACGACAGATCCCTCGAAGTCTTTAATTATAAAGAGGCATTTATTGTATTTTCCAAAACACAGCAGGAAGTGAAGAGCAGAACACACCCGTCCCCAGACAACAGGACCGCATTAATAGTAATTGTCCTCTGTCATGATTCATGAATATTTCTGGGTGTCTGTGTCGGGGAATACAATAGACTGTGCATGCTGACCCTGTGCACAGCTACCAATTAGAGAAGCCTTGGAGGAAAAGCATTAGAAAGGGGTATTTACATCTGTTCTGCTGTCAGGTATTTACAGTGCCTTGAAAAAGTATTTATACCCCTTGAAATTTTTCACATTTTGTCATGTTACAACCAAAAACATAAATGTATTTTATTGGGATTTTATGTGATAGACCAACACAAAGTGGCACATAATTGTGAAGTGGAAGGAAAATGATAAATGGTTTTCAAAATTTTTTACCAATAAATATCTGAAAAGTGTGGCGTACATTTGTATTCAGGGGCCTTGACGGTGACGTCATCACGTTCGTTTCCGAGACGATGGATGGGCGCAAGATTCAGGAAGTAGAACGAGACTGTACGGAGATACCGCATTTGATGCTCATCCATTCCGCTGTATTATTCGGCTATCTGATGACCTTTTTTTCTGTAAGTGCAACTTTTTTTTTTCATTAAAAAAACGTACCTTTATATACTACACTATGGGAGTTCTTTTTGTTTCATATCTCTGAATATCCCCCTCAGTACACGGGAGTCCCAGAGTGCCGATAGGAGTATCCACAGGGTTGAGGGAGACCTTACTTCCCGAGGCTGGGTGAGACTGCTGTGGCAGTCATCACCTTTTGGTAAGCAGGCAATATACATACTTCTGGTGGGAACGTGGATGCACTTTGTATACCTGTAAGTAGTAAACCTCTTATGCCCCATACACACGGTCGGAAAATCCGACCACCAAATCGATCGGATTTGGTCCGACGGATTTTGTCTGACACTGGTGTTGCATACACACGGTCGGACAAAGTTGTCGGAAAATCCGATCATTCTGAACGTGGTGACGTTTGTTGCCTACGACGGGACTACGTAGAGGCTAGTAGCCAATAGCTTTGGTCTTGTAATGTGATCTGAGCATGCGTGGCACTTTGTCCGTCGGAATTCCCTACACACGATCGGAATTGGTGTGATCGGACTTTGTTGTCGGAAAATCTATCCAGCAGGAGATAGAACTTTGTCCGTCGGACAATCCGAGGTAAACTGTCCGATGGAGCCTACACACGGTCGGAATTTCCGACAACATGGTCCGATAGGACAGAGTCCATCAGAAAATCCGACCGTGTGTATGGGGCTTAAGAGCAGGATTTTTAAGGCAACAAAAAAGGAATAATAGATTTATAAAAGATTTTTTAAATTTATTATATAGACAAAAAAATATTTATAACAAAGATATACATTTCCACATAAAGGATAAAAACAAGACAGATGTTCAGAGATGATAACCATGAGAGTAGGTGAAAATTCCAAGGAATTTTGTCTATATAATAAATTTAAAAAATCTTTTATAAATCTATTATTCCTTTTTTGTTGCCTTAAAAATCCCGCTCTAAGAGGTTTACTACTTACTACTTTTGGGGATGATGGCAACTATACATGTCCTGTGATTAGAGTTCAATTTATTAACCACTTCAGCCCCGGACCAATTGGCAGCCAAAGGACCAGGCCCCTTTTTGCGATTCGGCACTGCGTCGCTTTAACTGACAATTGCGCGGTCGTGCGACGTGGCTACAAAACAAAATTGGCGTCCTTTTTTCCCCACAAACAGAGCTTTCTTTTGGTGGTATTTGATCGCCCCTGCGGTTTTTATTTTTTGCGCTATAAACAAAAATAGAGCGACAATTTTGAAAAAAATGCAATATTTTTTGCTTTTTGCTATAATAAATATCCCCAAAAAATATATTAAAAAACATTTTTTTTCCTCAGTTTAGGCCGATACGTATTCTACATATTTTTGGTAAAAAAAATCGCAATTAGCGATTATTGATTGGTTTGCGCAAAAGTTATAGCGTTTACAAAATAGGGGATAGTTTTATAGCATTTTTATTAATATTTTTTTTTTTACTAGTAATGGCGGCGATCAGCGATTTTTATTGTGACTGCGACATTATGGCGGACACATCGGACATTTTGGACACATTTTTGGGACCATTGTCATTTATACAGCAATCAATGCTATTTAAATGCACTGATTCCTGTATAAATGACAGTTGTAGTGAAAGAGTTAACAACTAGGGGGAGGGGAGGGGTTATGGGCTGTGACGTGTGTGTGTTTTTTTCACATTAGGGGGGCGGGGCTGACGTCTGACGTCGTTAATCGGCTTTCCCGATGACCGGGAACAGCCAATCAATGACAGGCAGAGTAGGAAGCGCGGGGAGAGGTTTGTTTACACATACTTCTCCCCGTTCTTCAGCTCCGTAACCCGATCGCGGGACACCAGCGGCGATCGGGTCCGCTGGTCCTGCGGCCGGGGTCACGGAGCTCCCGACCGGGTCGCGAGCGCGCCGCTGGCGGCGCACGACCCACGGGCAGGCATTTAAAGGGCCACGTACAGGTACGTGGATTTGCCTGCCCGTGCCATTTTGCTGACGTATATATGCAGTGGGCGGTCGGGAAACGGTTAAGCACTTTGTATACCTTTGGAGATTTTTACACGGATGTCACAATTATTCCTTTATTCGATTGATGTGGACACTTTATTGATTTGGACACTTTATTTTATTTTGGATTATTTCTGGATTCAACGCATTTATTATCCATTATCCTTTTTTTTTTAATATAATCTTTATTTAACAAACCATTTTTTACATTTTATCTTGACCATCATTTACACTTCTTATCTTATCAAGCAGTACTATAGGGTTATATTATTACATACATATTTTTATATATCCATGACCTCTATTACTTTAGCTTTGTTTCTTACTCTTGTGCTATTTTGTAACCCTACCATCTATCTTTCCCTTACATTCTCATACCCCCATATACTACACATTCAATCACAGCATTCACACCTCTTGCCTCATAAAACAAAAAACAAAGAGAGAAAAAAAAAAAAATTTCTAGAAGAAAAAAGACCCTTGATCCACCCCCCACTCTTTTATTCCTCTCTCTTCTATTTTACTTGGGTTATCATCTTATATTGTCAATAATAAAGACGATGATGTCCTATATTCTTCCCATTTTTACCATACTGCTATTATTTGGCCCTTTAAGTCTTTTTCAATCGTGATCCTCTCTTCAAGGGAACGCATCTCGCTCATCTCCACTATCCATTCATCTATTGTAGGTGTTGCCCTATTTTTCCATTTTCTTGCTATAACCGTCCTTGCTGCCGTTAAAAAATGTTTATCCTTTTTTGATGGGATTTTTCTTTAGTCTTCTTTTTTTCTTTTTTTGTCACATTTTTTCTTTTTCATAAATTTGTCACTCATATATATTGATTCACATTTATATATAAGTTTTTTTTTTATCAGCGCTGCATTTATTTTATTGTTATATGTTTATTCAGAAGTTTTCCAGTACTGGACTTTTTTGATGCCAGCTGCTTAATCACTTTAACATTTTCTATTATTATCATTTTTTCACTTAGTTATAGCGCAGTGTTCGCCTTAGGGCTTCACATTTTTTTTCTATTTGTATTCAGCCCCCTTTACTCTGATACCCCTAACTAAAACCTACTGGAACCAATTGCCTTCAGAAGTCACCAAATTAGTAAATAGTGTCCACCTGTGTGTAATTTTTATCTCAGTATAAATACAGCTGTTCTGTGAAGCCCTCAGATGTGTGTTAGAGAACCTTAGTGAACAAACAGCATCATGAAGGCCAAGGAACACACCAGACAGGTCAGGGATAAAAGTTGTGGAGAGGTTTAAAGCAGGGTTAGGTTATAAAAAAATATCCCAAGCTTTGAACATCTCACGGAGCTCTGTTCAATCCATCATCCAATGGAAAGTGTATGGCACAACTGCAAACCTACCAAGACATGGCCGTCCACCTAAAATGACAGGCCGGGAAAAGAGAGCATTCATCAGAGAAGCAGCCAAGAGGCCCATGGTAACTCTGGAGGAGCTGCAGAGATCCACAGCTCAGGTGGGAAAATCTGTCCACAGGACAACTATTAGTCGTGCTCTCCACAAATCTGGCCTTTATGGAAGAGTGACAGCTGAGGAGGCTGTTGGTGACCCTTATGGGTGCCCCCTAGTCTGGGGGGGGGGTGTCCTGCCTTGGGCTGGGGCTCAGGTGCTGGAAGGATCCTGCTGTACCACACAGGAGGAAGCCCTTGCTGGAGGCACGGAGCAAGAGAGGACAGTGTGTGTAGATCAGCACTGCTGGGGATTAACAAGGGGGAGACTGCCACATGTAACCAGTCTCCCTGAGGACAGCGGTGTGCTTAAGTTTTCATCCTTCCCTAGGAGATCTCCTGAGAGTCAGCCCGGTGCACTGGTGAAGAGTGAGTCTAGAGGACTGGTGTAGAGAGGCAGCCAGGAAGGGCTGGTGAAAGAGGCAGCTGCAGCCAGGTGGGTTGGCAGTGCTTGAAGAGGCGGTGCTTGGATAAGTAGCCACAGGGGAGGAGTACCAGCTGTTCACTGAAATTCTGCTACACAACAAGGGGCTAGGAGTTCCTGCCCATAAAGGGCTATTGCTAAATCTAAATGAGAGCCTGTCAGATCAACTAACTCAGCTGAAGCCAACAAGCAAGTATGTGCGGGGGGGAAAAGTAAAGGACACTGTACATAGACTATATATAGGAAGATGCCTAAAGTCATTGCCAAAGTTTTGCTGAAGTCAAGTGGGCATCCTTTAACCTCCCATCCCTATCCAAGATATTAACCCTCAATAAATAAAAAAAACACAAAATCACGGACTGTTCTCTGACTCTGGAGTGTCTGTGAAAATCCAGGGTGCCTGGCTGTGCGGAAGTGGGGGATCCAACTCATCAGCAGTCCCTACGGGGGTGTGCTACAGGTAAAAAACTCAGCCTGTCTCTGTAAAGGTCTGAGCTGGTCCAATGTAACTATGTAAAAAATATCAATTCCTGCAACTTATCTTTATATATAAAAAATAAATAAAAAATGAGTTATGCCGCGTGAATGGAAACAAACAACACATGGAGGGGGGTGTCTCAAATATGACTGCGAAGGTGGAAATACACTTTAATGATGTGTTAATAATAAAGCGCTGCATTCATTTGTGTCTTTTATATCTGCATGGAATTTAGCTTTAAGTAAGCCTACATGATAGAAATATATAGTGATTAAATCATTATTTTGATAAACAAAAATACATTTTTGGAGACATTCACAAAAAAAAAAATAAGCAGAAGACTGTCCCTTTTTAGTGCTATGTAAATGCAATCAAATATTCTTCTGTAGACTGGATCGCTGAGTTTGCTTAATAACACAATGTAGAGTATATTATGAAGTCAGTATGCAAACTTCATAGAAGACATTTGTGAAATATGATTTGCCTATTTCATCAAAGAGTTGTAGATGCCAACTTGCCACACCTAAAGTTCAAGTATTGTGCCCAAAAAACAGATATGAACAAATGGACACCAACACTTTTTTCTGTTTAACCATTTGAGCTCCAGAAGGTTTTACCCCTTCATGACCAGGTAATTTTTTGCGATCTAGCACTGTGCTACTTTAACTGGTAAGTGCGCGGTCATGTAACACTGTACATAAATTACATTTATAATATTTTTTTTACACAATTAGAGATTTCTTTGGGTGGTATTTGATCACCATGGGCACTGAAGTTTGTTCCCTTTTCACGTGTGCACGCAAATCTAAGGTTTGACATGTTATGTATCTATTTATTATCTTTTCTATTTTACCCAAAACATGTTTGCATTTGTGTGCCCTAAGATATATTTTTTACAGAAATGTTGTGTTTCCTAGACCCTTGTGGTAGTATTGTGTGACATAAAAAATTGGAAATACCACTATGTTATTCTCTAATGCCCCGTACACACGGTCGGATTTTCCGAAGGAAAATGTCCTATCGGACCATGTTGTCGGAAATTCCGACCGTGTGGGCTCCATCGGACTTTTTTGGGATCCTGCTCTCAAATTTTCTGACAACAAAGTCCTGTCGGACTTTTTCCGATCGTGTGTAGCGAATTCCGACGGACAAAGTGCCACTCATGCTCAGATCACATTACAAGACCAAAGCTATTGGGTACTAGCCTCCACGAAGTCCCGTCGTACGCAACGAACGTCACCACGTTCAGGATGCTCGGATTTTCCGACAACTTTGTCCGACCGTGTGTATGCAACACCAGTGTCGGACAAAGAGGGCTTTGGGATAATGCACTCAAAAAGCCCTGCTCCTGTCTCAAATGACCTGGATCGTCAAGTCCCTTGGATAGTGATCAGACAGAAAGTAGACCCAGGGGAATTAGACAGTCTCACAATAGTGAAAGTACCATATACACTCATATGTTCCTAGTGCATATCAGCACTTATATACAGTAGATGCAACAGGCATAAAGACAAAATGGGTCCTATAATGTCCGCGGACAAGGTAACATCACTGAAAACCCCCCAATGTTTTGTCATTTGACTTCCTCTGGGGCTCCAGATTACATTTTCTCTGACTTCCTCTTGGTTTCTCTGACTTCCTCTGGGGCTCCAGAATACATTTTCTCTGACTTCCTCAACGTTTCTCTGACTTCCTTTGGTGCTCCAGAATACATTTTCTCTGACTTCCTCAGGGTTTCTTTGACTTCCTTAAGGTTTCTCTGACTTCCTCAGGGTTTTTCTGACTTCCTCTGGGGCTCCAGAATACATTTTCTCTGACTTCCTCAAGGTTTCTCTGACTTCCTCTGGGGCTCCAGAATACATTTTCTCTGACTTCCTCAGGGTTTCTCTGACTTTCTTAAGGTTTCTCTGACTTCCTCTGGGGCTCAAGAATACATTTTTTCTAAGAATTGGCATTGACTTCCTCTGGGTTTCTCTGACTTCCCCTCGGGGCTTCAGAATACATTTTCTCTGACTTCCTTTGGGGCTCCAGAATACATTTTCTCTGACTTCCTCAGGGTTTCTTTGACTTCCTTAAGGTTTCTGACTTCCTCAGGATTTCTTTGACTCCCTCTGGGGCTCAAGAATACATTTTCTCTGACTTCCTCCGGGTTTCTCTGACTTCCTCGGGGGCTCTTATATTTATACAATATTTGTTTTGCCCATATTTTGTTTTGGTTTAAATATTCTAACCAATAAAAGTTTTTCCTTAAAAAAAAACCTGGAGTTCTGATTTAAATCCCAACTCTGTGCACGGGAAAAGTAAATACCTTTACAGTGCCCCCCCCCCCAACACACTGCAAGGGTTAAATGATTGTTTTGCCTGGGTAGAAGAATAATCCATAATACCTACCTTGTTCCTCGCTCTGGCAAGTGTAAGTAAGGGGTAGACCAAGCTTCTTCCTCTACCCCCTATATTTAACAAATATTTAACCCTTGCAGGGAGGCCCAAAGCAAAGGTTTATTTTTCAATAATGGAATTGGGCTTTAAGCCTAAGAATATGTAAAGCCTATGTTTACCTGAAAATTAAAAAATACAAAATAAGTGCAAGGAACATTACTTACCTACAGTTTGATGTGTCCATTGTGCTTCTGTCCCCTAGTTCGGTAGTAATCTTTCTCTATGAATGAAGGAGGTGGACCTATTAGTCAACTGCCTGTTCTCCATTCATAGATTTTGTTTCATTCATAGAAACTGTAGTATGGTTGCTATGAATGTAGGAGCTGGGTGGCATAATAGGGCAATCTGTATGAGAATCCGTGACAGCTCCTCAGTTGTTCAATTAGGCTGTATTCACACTTTTGTATATCCCGCTCGTGAATTTGGTTTGATCGGTTTGCGGGGGATTTCACGTGTCACACATAGGGCACCCCATTCACTTCAGGCTACCCCTTTGAGCGTTTTTCGCCCAAAAAGAAGCTCATGCTCCTTTTAAGGTGACAAGTGTACCACATTTTTAAAACTGGGGTTTTGCTGCAGTTGCCACACGATCGCGTTTCACGATCATGGTAGAATCGCATCACATTTGGGGTTTGGGAATCCCAAATCACAGCAGAACATGCAACATGCTTTTGGATATCGTTATTCTTTTAGGGAGAAGTATGGCTAAAGCTATTTTGGCTATACTTCCCCTACAAATCAGAGGAGTGGAGCTTGTTCTGCAATTCTGTGATCCATTTTCAGCCGACAGCGGGCTTAAGCCCGCTGCTGGGTGACGTCACAGTGCCGGTCCAGGCTCTGAAAAGATCCCATGTGTTTGGGATTAGGGATGGGCCGAATGGACCCCTGTTCGGTTCGGACCAGAACTTTCAAACACTGCGAAAGTTCAGACCCCAATAACAAACCCCATTAAAGTCAATGGGACCCGAACGTCAAAAATCAAAAGTGCCCATTTTGAAGGCTTATATGCAAGTAATTGGGCATACAATGGTTATAGGGGTCTGGGTCCTGCCCTGGGGGACATGTATCAACAAAAAAAAAGTTTGTGAAAAATTTCATTTTTAAATGAGCAGTGATTTTTTCATTTTTAAAGTTAAAGCATAAAATTGAAAAATTCCTTACAATATAGTGTCTGGGGGGCCCCCTTAGTCTGCCTGTAAAGTGGCAGAGCTGTACCATGTCTAGAATTTGCTGCAGCAATAATTGCATTTATAAAGCCCAAAAAAATTAAAATTTTCCTGCAAGCTTCCTTTATTTTGCTCAGCAACAGCTGTGGAGCCAGTGTGTATGATGAGACCACAATGTAGTGCACTGGGAACAAGATTAGAGATTTTTTGGATACTTTGACTTTGGATAGAAGTAACGAGTGTGTAAAAATTGGTCTTTGGGTGTCGGTGGCGCTTTCCCACCGTAACCCTATAAAGATAATCTTTATGAAAGCAATAATTGGCCTTGCTGTAAAAAATTGCAATGGTATGCACCTGTCAAACAGGTGCAGAAAAATTGGTCTTTGGGTGTCCGTGGCACCTTCCCACCGTAACCCTATAGTGGCACACTTGATGAAAGCAAGAATTGGCCTTGCTGTAAAAAAAATTGCAATGATATGCACCTGTCAAACAGGTGCAGAAAAATTGGTCTTTGGGTGTCCGTGGCACCTTCCCACCGTAACCCTATAGAGGTACTCTTGATGAAAGCAAGAATTGGCATTGCTGTAAAAAATTGCAATGATATGCACCTGTTAAACAGGGGCTGAAAAATTGGTCTTTGGGTGTTGATTGTGCCCATGAAACCTATACCAAAAACATTCTTCCAGATGAAAATGATTGAACCCCCTCAAAGCTAAGCAGCCTCAAAGTCCTTTAGAGATTCCACATCCCAAAAAGACTTAATCAGTGACATCGGCATCAGGGTCTTCATAGCTGGTAATCCAGGACTGATTCATTTTTATAAAAGTCAAATGGTCCACGGAGTCTGTGGACAGATGCGTTCTATGATCAGTAACAAAACCTCCTGCAGCACTGAATGCCTGTTCTGAAAGCACGCTGGATGCAGGGCAGCCCAACAACTCAATAGCATACTGGGTAAGTTTTGGCCAGTGGTCTGTTCTCATGACCCAGTAACTCAGTGGATCGTCAGCTGGAAAGCTCTTCATCTCTGTTTTGGCCCCGAGGTAATCGTCCACCATGTGATGCAGACACTGCCGATGGGGTGTGGAAGCTAACAGCCCTGGGCGGCAGGGACTAAAAAAATTCCGAAATGCCTCACTTAGGCGGACGCCTTCTCCAACGCTCCTCACGTGACCAACAGGAGACTCAAAACAACATTTTCCACGACACTGTAACCTACTGGAGTCAGGAAAAACATTCAATAAAATCATCTTTAACATGTCCTCAAGAGATTTTATCTTCTGCACTCTCTGTGGGGACGGGATGAGTTCTGAGACCTTCCCCTTATAACGGTAGTCAAGGAGGGTTGCGAACCAGTAATCATCCTTCTCCTTTATGCCACGTATTCCTGGGTCCTTTCGCAGGCTTTGAAGCATGAGGTTGCCCATGCACCTCAAATTTGCAGAGGCATCTGGAACTTCTTCCACCCAGCCACGTACTACTCCCACTACTTTCCTGGGGTTGGAAAGCCATCGATTGCAGATTGACGCATGTCTTCCTCTTCTTCGAAGCCTATAAAAGTGCCAGAATCCTCCTCCTTATCCGAAATCACACTGAAAATGGCTGCCATTGAAAGAATACTTTTATACTGTGGGGCGGGAATGAGCCATGATTGGATAAAGTCATGATGATAGTGTCCAATCATGACTCTGACAGTGCTCAGTGCCTTGATTGGCTGAAGCTTTCACTGCTTCAGCCAATCAGGGCTTGCAATGCACTGTTCGGAGCCGTAATGCATTGTGGTCGGTTTGGTGGCAGAACAAACGGTCGAACAACCTATTTGTTCGGCTGTTCGCCAAACGTCTGAACAGCGAAAGTTCGGCCCGAACTTATGCTCATACTGCTCAACTGTTCTTCCATCCCTATTTGGGATCCACCCAGAAGCCTGGACCAACAACTGCCTCAGCCTCTGAGAGATCTGCTGAGAACCTGAGCTAGCCCCTCCACAGCCCAGCATGCACTCCAGTGAGCATTGGGGGGGGGGCAGAACAGAGAGCCGAAGAGCTACAGTACCCAGCTACTTCTGTGTTTTACCACTTTTATTGACTTAATTTTATTTTTATATACTTTGTCAACTTTGACTTTTATATACTGTATTTTTGTTGAGCACCACCTACACCTCAACACAATTATCTATCACATCTCTTGGGAGCGCAACACCACATATTGATTTTTTACATACATGTTTCTGGGTATCGTTTGACCTTTCGGTGTTGCTGCATACCACCCACTCACACCATTTATCTATTCCCATAGTAGCGCGGAAATACTAATACTTTTATTTCTCTGGACCAACAACTGCCTCAGCCTCTGAGTGATCTGCTGAGAACCTGAGCTAGCCCCTCCACAGCCCAGCATGCACTCCAGTGAGCATTGGGGGGGGGGGGGGGCAGAACAGAGAGCCGAAGAGCTACAGTACCCAGCTCTCTGCTCAGAAAATTCAGAGAACTGAGCAATCCTTGATTGCTCAGTTCCCAGTGCAGATCTGGCAGGGGACTAGGAGCGTATACATTTTTTTTTTGGAAAGTCTATATTTCTTTTTTAATGGCACCCCAAACATGATGCAATTCTGCCGTAATCATTGCTTGGCAGTCGTGGCAAAATGCAAGTTTTAAAAACGCGCTACATGTGTCGCCCAAAAGGGGGCCTGAGATTGGCCCATGAAATGAATGAGCTGTGCGCAGGATCATGGATATATATGCGATCCTGCACTTTCAAGTAGTGGGTACGAGTGTGTGCCACTGGCGGCTCGCTCCTGCTGTGATTCTACACAGTAGGAGCCAATCACCAGGTCCCGCAGATTCGATGTGTGCCGGCACCTGCTAATCGTTTGGTACACAGGCAGAACGGAAGGCAGAATACCGTTCTGTCAGTAAGGAAGGCATGGATTCTGTGTTCCTGCAAAGCAGTGACATGGATCTATGCCTTCCCTTAGTAAAAGCACCTCCTGCACTACAGTAAAACACTGGCTAGGCACACATTTAACCCTTTGATCGCCCCTGGTGTTAACCCCTTCCCAGCACGTGTTATTAGTACAGTGACTGTGCAAATTTTTAGCACTGATCACTCTATTAGTGTTTTTTGTCAATAGTGTCAGTTAGTGTCCCGACTGCCCCCTGCAATATCGCAGTCCCACTATAAGTTGCTGATTGCCACCATTGCTAGTAAAAAATAAATAATTAAAAATTCCATTATGCCACGTACACACGGTCGGAATTTCTGATGGAAACAGTCCGATGGGAGCTCTGCAACAGATTTTCCAACCGTGTGTATGCCCATCGGTCTTTTTCTGTCAGAATTTCCGACGGACTTTGGATTGAGAACCTGTTCTCAATTTTTCCGACGGAAAACCTTTCTATCAGATTTTCTGATCGTGTGTAGGCAATTCCGACACGCAAAATTCCGACGCATGCTCAGAAACAATTCGACGCATGCTCGGAAGCATTAAACTTCCCTTTTATAGTGCTGTCGAACGTGTTTTATGCCGCTGTGTTACAGACCGTCGGAATTTGGTGTGACCGTATGTAGGCAAGGCAGTTTGAGCGAAATTCCGTCGGAATTCCGACGGGAAAACCATCAGAGCTTTTTCCGACAAAAATTCGGACCGTGTGTACGCGGCATAAGTATATCCCATAGTTTGTAGACACTATAACTTTTGCATAAACCAAACCAATCAATATGAGCTTATTGGGAAATTTTTGTACCAAAAATATGTAGCAGAATACACATTGGCCTAACTTGATGATGAAATTGGATGTTTTACATTTTTTTTATAGGATATGTTTTATAGCAGAAAGTAAAAAATATTGTTTTATTTCAAAATTGTCGTTTTATTTTTTTGTTTATAGCGCAAAAATAAAAAGAAAACAGAGGTGATCAAATACCACCAAAAGAAAGCTCTATTTGTGGGGGGGGGGGGAAAGGCCAAAAATAGGTATTTGGGTACATCATCACACGACCGCGCAATTGACAATTAAAATAACGCAGTGTCGTTATCGCAAAAAATAGACTGGTCATAAGGGTGGGTAAATCTTCCAGAGCTGAAGTGGATATATTAAGTATATCATGTTAAGTATTGTAATAATTATGATGACTCTTAATGCCTGGCAACCTGCTGAAAGATACATTCATAGTTTGGTCTACAGTCTTTTTTCTCAAGTTTTAAAAACAAAATTAACTTGCAGATCCTCGATTATTGCCAAGTTGTCATTTGAACTTTAAAAAAAAAAAAAAAAAAAAATCCTATTTGACATTATTCAGCGTTTTTTTGTAGATGCTAATCAGACCCAATTTTTCTTAACTGGTAACATCTGAACTGGGAATCCCTACATTGTTTTTTGTTCTTCTTTTATTACATGATGATCACCACTTTCAGACTCACTTTGTATGCAAGGTCATCAATGATTTCGGATGAATACATTTTGATTGTGAAGCGTGCGATCGTAATTAGGTGTCTATTATGCATTCATTCTATTCCATGTTTATCATACATACTGTACATTCATCATCTCATTGTGCGTTTGTATGCTTCATATTTTGCATATACTAATGGAGTTCTAAGTGGCTAAACTTTGGAGATAAAAAGTAATTTTTCCAACTTAAAGATGTCCCCTCATTTTCTTAGTCGCTTTCTCTGGTGCATACTTGCAGCATCATCAGCAAACATTATTACAGTTTTCTTATTATTTTTCAGAATTCTTGAAAACGGTGTTTAAAGGAGATGCAAACCCAATCACTAAAATCTCATATAAGCCTTAGAGCGGTAGTACATTTTGCCAAAGAAAAAAACCCTGCAAGGTAAAGGCATAATGTGCTAGCATACTAGAACATTATGAAAGACTTACCTTGAAACAAAGCCCTCCAGCGGCACATGGTCACCGCTGCCGAGGCTTCCATCTTCACATGGTCTTCCATCCGGGTTCCCAGGCTGCGGCTGCTTGAATGGCCGAGCCACAACGACGTCACTCCCGAACATGCGCACAGGAGTCATGTGTCATGGTTATGCAGTAATCTTCCTCTGTTTGCTTACCTCTCCTCATGTGTTCAGACTTATGCCCCGTACACACGGTCGGATTTTCCGACGGAAAATGTCCTATCGGACAATGTTGTCGGAAATTCCGACCGTGTGTAGGCTCCATCAGACTTTTTCCGTCGGATTTTCCGACGGACAAAGTTTTATCTCCTGCTCTCAAATTTTCCAACAACAAAGTCCGATTGGACTTTTTCCGATCGTGTGTATCGAATTCCGAAGGACAAAGTGCCACGCATGCTCATATCAAATTACAAGACCAAAGCTATTGGCTACTAGCCTCTACGTAGTTCCGTCGTACGCAATAACTTTGTCCGACCGTGTGTATGCAACACCAGTGTCGGACAAAATCCGTCGGAAAAAATCCGACGGATTTTGTGGGATCGGAATTTCCAACCGTGTGTACGGGGCATAAGAGGCCAGCCACTTCCACCTGGTGGTTTTTATAAGCTCTTCTCTAAGCATGGCTCCACCCCAGGCCCTATCAGGGAACCCTATATTAACCTGTGCACTGCAAGCCAGTGGTGCTGATCAACCATTGTGTATCCGTGGTGTATTCGGCTTCCTGTTTCCAGCTTGCCGTGTGCTCTATGTTTGTCTCTGTTACCGTCCCTGGCGTGTTCTCAACGATTCCTGTCTGCTTGTGATCCTGACCTTTTGGCATGTCCCTGACCATCCCTGTCTGCCTGTGACCCTGAACCTTTGGCGTGTACTCTTTTGTTCCTGTCTGCTAGTTGCCCTGACCTCTGCCTTATCCCCTTACTATCCTTGTCGTTCCAGCCTGCTGCTTCCTTCTCCTGTAGTCTACTGTGAGCGTGAGCTGTGAGACCCTAGGGGCCGCGACCTGGAGCCAGACTGCAGCGAAGTCCATCCTCACCACTAGAGGCTCTGGCGAACACCTGCTGGCTCTTAGACTCCGCGCCCTGGGGAATCTATGCTCTAGCTCGCACTGGGATCTGTGTCACTGATCCAGTATACCTGTGTCCTGAATCTCCCTGGGTACAATCCGCAGCAGTCAGTCCTAAGGTCCACTACCTAGCGGTGCACTTCCGACTCCTACTGAGTGCACCTGTCACCTGTTCTCAGGTGACCTGACATCATGTTTACGGCACAGGGCTCTGAATGAAGCCACGGGTATGCTGTTTTTTCAGAGGGCATGCGCCAGTGACGTCACCGACTGGTGCTCCCTAGAATATCTCCTAAACGGTGCACGTTTAGGAGATATTCATTTAACTTACAGGTAAGCTTTAATATAAGTATGGTTGTCACTATCAGGAAGCCTGCATTGAGAAATACCGCGCAGGCATCATTGGCGTACATGTGGACAGTGAGTGGATGCAAATCAGCAACACTGAAGTGCAATAAAGCATGAAAAGATGTGAAAAAGGTAATTTATTGAAAACAAACAAACTATATGTTTATGATATATGGTGCTTTAGCAAAGTAAACATTATTAAGTTAGGGCAGTCATACACAATCAGGGTTCCATAGAACCCCAGGGTTCCTCCAGAGGTTGCTAGGGGTTCCTTTAGCTGTGGTTCCCATCTGATGGTGCTTGCATAGTTCCAGAGCAGGGGCGGACTGACCATTCGGCCACTCGGGCACTGCCCAAGGGCCCTCGGCCACTAGGGGGCCCCATCAGGGTTGCCAGCCTTAGTAAAACCAGAGACAGTATGTACAAATCTGAAATGTCCCTTACCGACATCCTTTTGGTCTAAAAATCCAGAGATTATAGCTGCCCCACCTCTCCAGTACCTTCTCAGCCAATAGAAACATGTCTGTGTATACTGTGCGTGTGAATACTGTGTGGCCCCATAATCTCTGATTGCCTGGGGGCCCCATAATCTCTTATTGCCCGGGGGCCCCATAAGTTGTCAGCCCGCCCCTGTTCCAGAGCCAACACCTCTTGGCAAAGTCAGCAGCATGGAACCAATAATCTTTTTAATTTATGTCAAATGACAACACAAATTAAAATATAACTATAGGCAAAACTATTTTTTTTACACTTTGGATGACCCCTGTCATTTTTTATGCCATCTGTGTCTCTTTGGGGAGGTTTACCTTCACTTCCTGTCCCATAGCCAAAATAGGAAATGAGAGGAAATCCCTGAAAATTAGAGCGGCCGTACAGGGACCCTCCCACATGGCCACGCCATTCATTCACGGTTTGCTGTGAATGAATAGACTACAAGTTCCATCAGCCATTGCAGCTGACGGCTTGTAGTTCTCAATAAACCTGGGGGAGGGCACTGGTGAGCGCACTTGTAGTTCATTGGTCTTCCTGCTCTCAAGTAACTGCCTGCCTGTATCGGAGGTACAGACAGACAGCTATCCTGAGAGTCTGCAGGAGCCTGCTGGCTCCTTAGCAAACAAGAATAAATGCAAATTTTTTTTTTCCTGCAAAAAATTGTGCACTTTTTTTTTTTGTTCAAAAGGTGAACTTTAGGATCAAATCCATAAAAACACAAATATGCAAATATGAAAAACACTAAATGCAAAATGACTCTAATCAACATTACAAGTTAAAAAGTTGTTTTTGTTATAAAATTATAACCCCAATTAGAACCCCAAAAATTCTAAAACATTTTTTCTAACACCCTAGAGAATAAAATGCAATACTTTATGTCACACCGTATTTGCGCAGCTGTCGTACATGCGCACTTTTTTTGGAAAAAATACACTTTTTTGAATTAAAAAATAAGACAACAGTAAAGTTAGCCCAATTTTTTTTTTTTATATTGTGAAAGATAATTGATACCCAACATGTCACGTTTCAAAATTGCGCCCGCTCGTGGAATGGCGGCAAACTTTTACCCTTAAAAATCTCCATAGGGGACGTTTAAAAAAATTCTACAGGTTGCATGTTTTGAGTTACAGAGCAGATCTAGGGAATTATTGCTCTCGATCCACCGATCGTGGTGATACCTCACATGTGTGGTTTGAACACCGTTTTCATATACGGGCGCTACTCATGTATACTCATGTAGGTGCGTTTAAAACATATTTTTTTTCTTATTTATTTTACCTTTTATTTTTTATTTTTACACTGTTTTTTTTAAAAAAAAAAAAAAAATGGTGTCACTTTTATTTCTATTACAAGGAATGTAAACATCCCTTGTAATAGAAAAAAAAGCATGACAGGTCCTCTTAAATATGAGATCTGGGGTCAAAAAGACCTCAGATCTCATATTTACACTAAAATGCAATATATATAAAAGAAAATTGTCATTTAATGAATAAAAAAATAAAAATAAATGGCCCTTTAAGAGCTAGGGGTGGAAGTGACGTTTTGATGTCGCTTCCGCCCTGCATTGTTATGGAGACGGGTTCCCCTCACTCATCTCCATGCCCAGCAAGGGTGAAGATCCGATCGCCTCTGCCGATGCCGGCGGCTCCGGTAAGCGGCGTAGGGCACCAGTAGCCGCAGAGACCACTTTTAACTGAAACTGGACCGTTCCCTGAAGAAGAGGATACCGGGGTTATGGGCGCTAGCTGCTGCCATAACAACGATATTCCTCTTCAAACAGCCGATGTAAAATGACGGTGGGCGGTCCAGAAGTGGTTAAAGACAAAAATAATTAAGGATTAATGATTGGCACATAACAATCCTGGTATTTGGTCACACAATTTAAGTACCACAGAAACATTAATATGAAATAATGCCACAACCCATCCGCCAGCCCTGATGCCCCGTACACACGGTCGTATTTTACGACGGAAAATGTCCTATCGGACCATGTTGTCGGAAATTCCGACCGCGTGTAGGCTCCATCTGACTTTTTCCTTCGGAATTTCCGACGGAAAAAGTTTGAGATCCTGCTCTCAAATTTTCCGACAACAAAGTCTATCGGACTTTTTCCGATCGTGTGTAGCGAATTCCGACGGACAAAGTGCCACGCATGCTCAGATCACATTACAAGACCAAAGCTATTGGCTACTAGCCTCTACGTAGTCCCGTCGTACGCAACGAACGTCACCACGTTCAGGATGATCGGATTTTCCGACAACTTTGTCCGACCGTGTGTATGCAACAACAGTGTCGGAATTTCCGACCGTGTGTAAGATGCTATTGTCATATTTAAAATCCCCCAAAATGTTTAATATTTATAAGAAAAAAAAAATTATTCAACGCCTGCAAACAACCACCCCCCATGGCAAAGCTACTTTCCCGTGGTGAAAATGGAATAAGCGCTTGCCAGGTTCTCTATTTGCTAATGCTGCCACATCAGGCTAATCATTATAGTATTAGTCAGAAATAATAGAATGATTTCACTGTAAGAGAGGAAGGACATTTGCCTGCCCTACATCAAAATGCAAAACAATAAACTATAAACTATTATTAAGTGTTTTGTGATCAAATTGCCGCCGCGAAAATCACTGCGGGTCATTTGCATTGAATTGATACAAGTCTGCAAGAGCAAATAAAAATGAGTTTCACCTATGCAAAATCTAATCAAGAGACCTCGATGTAAACTCTGAAATGTTGGTCTTCTGTTTCAATGGAAATCAAGTCATTTACATGTCACAGGTGTGTAACTTTACCCCAAAAAACATCATATGCTGAAATAAGTTGATTGTTCTCACCAAGTCCTCACAATCTAAACTGTGTCATCAATGCCCCATAGACATACGATGACTGTTAGATGTTACATATATGGGTGGAACTAGACCAGTGATGGTGCAAGCTGCCTGCCCTGGATCAGCGTCATGAATTGCCATGGTGCGGACGAGCTGGTCACAAACATCATAGCAAAGAATGGGTTCCCCCAGGGTGCCGCGAGTGTGGGACCCAGTTTGCCCTGAATCAGTGTCATGAGTCACATGGTGCGGATGGGCCAGCCACCAGGACCATAACAACCAATGACGCTGTAGGGCAGTACACATGGCATCATTCTTTGCTATGATGTTTGTGACCAGCTCGTCCGCACCATGGCAACTCATGACGCTGATCCAGGGCAGGCAGCTTGCACCGTCACCCCACGCATTCAGTAGAGGATGGAAGTTGGGCTCCTCCTAACCTGCTCTACCTCCCACCTTCTGCCATGCTGCTGGAGCCAAAAAGTAGGGTTCTGATGTAAAGAGGACACTGTGTGATGGGGGCCTTGTGATGGAAGAAGCTCTGTGATGGAGGAAATCTGATGTGTTGGGGGGACTCTGAGGTATAGGTGGGATTTCTGATATGATTTTGGGCCACTGACGTGAAATAGGGGGTGATGTGATGGAGAACTTCTAATGTGAAGGGGAGCTTCTGCATTGAAAGGGGAAGCTCTGATGTAAAGAGGGGCTTATGATGAGTTGGGGGGAATCTAATATGAAGGGGAGACCTCTGATGTGAAGGGGGACCTCTGATGTTAAGAGGGGCTTTTGATGAGTTGGGGAGAACTCTAATGTGATGGGGAGCACTCTGATGTGAAGGGGGACCTCTGATGTGAAGAAGGGCTTCTGATGAGTTGTGGGGAACTCTGATGTGATGGGGGGACCTCTGATGTGAAAGGGGGCCACTGACGTAAAGGGGAGCACTGATGTGATGATTAAGCAGGACCTCTGATGTGAAGGGGAGCTTCTGAAGTGAAATAGGAACCTCTGATGTGAAGGTGGGACCTCTGATGTGAAGAGGGGCTTCTGATGAGTTGGGGGGAAATCCAATATGATGGGGAGACCTCTGATGTGAAGGGGGACCTCTGAAGTGAAGAAGGGATTCTGATGAGTTGTGGGGAACTCTGATGTGATGGGGGGACCTCTGATGTGAAAGGGGGCCACTGACGTAGTGGAGCACTGATGTGATGATTAAGCAGAACCTCTGATGTGAAGGGGAGCTTCTGAAGTGATAGAGGAACCTCTGATGTGAAGGTGGGACCTCTGATGTAAAAAGAAGCTTCTGATGAGTTGGGGAAAATCTAATATGATGGGGGGACCTCTGATGTGAAGAGGAACCTCTGATGTGAAGGTGGGACCTCTATTGTGAAGAAGGGCTTCTGATAAGTTGTGGGGAACTCTGATGTGAATGGGGGGACCTCTGATGTGAAGAGGGGCTTCTGATGAGTTGGAGAGAACTCTGATGTGATACCAGGACATCTGAAGGGAGGCTTCTGACGTGAAGTTATTCTCATCAAGGTGGTTGTGTGCATCATCCCAGGCTCAGGTTTCCCATTGATAAGTTCCATTTACCTTTTTTACATTTTAGACTGGGGGTGCCATAACATTTTGTACACTTTAAAAGGGTGCCGTGACTGACAAAAGGTTGATAAACAATTGAACTGGACACACCCAGGTGAATATAATAAAAAAGAACCATTACAAGAACCATTCAAAACACTCAAGTATCTTCAAGTCTTACCTACTGTTGAACTTTTCTGGATGTTTTTCTCGCATCATGTGAAATCTGTGAGCTATTGATGCATCCTATAAAAAAAAAATATATATATTTTTACAATCATTTCTAGGTTTTCTGGTAGAAAGGTGGGGTTGTCATGCAATTTAACTACATGATGATGATTTACATACTTGGAATCTATCACATTCATTCTGTGGATTCACATTGTGCAGAAGCTTCAGCGAAGGTGGACTGACCTGATGTAACCACAAACAGCATGGTGACATCATTATTTCTCTACAGCTGCAGCGATGCAACTATTGGAGCAAGCCCCATAGCGTTTATCAGTGGATACCCAGGTTGCAAGACTTATACAAAAAGGGTGCTGAACTCCTGACATATATAAGAGACACAAATTAGTGCATCCCTTTGTTTATTAATATATAATTATATATATATATATATATATATATATATATATATATATATATATATATATATATATATATATATATATATATATATATATATATATATATATATATATATATATATATACACACAGTATCTCACAAAAGTGAGTACACCCCTCAAATTTTCGTAAATATTTTATTATATCTTTTCATGTGACAACACTGAAGAAATGACACTTTGCTACAATGTAAAGTAGTGAGTGTACAGCTTGTATAAAAATGTAAATTTTCTGTCCCCTCAAAATAACTCAACACACAGGTATTAATGTCTAAACCGCTGGCAACACAGGGGTCCATGCCATAAGGTGAGAGTGATTAGTTAGACCGGAGGTGGAGGGATTGTCACGCTACTGTGGAAAAAAAAAAAAGACTTATGTCAGTGCTACAGTTTGAATTTAAAACGTATTTGTGTGAACTGTGAAGTTAAGTCATGGATTGTGGAAACTAATTAGTGTCGGGTGATTGTATATAGTGTATACCAAATTTACCACTGACTAATGCAGAGTTGCAATGCAAGGAGATCAGCTAAAAGTAGTTGGATCTGTATGTGTGTTATAATTAATCAAAATTAGTCGATTAATCAATTTAAAAAAAAATCGATTAATCGAACACGAAAATTTTAATCAGTAACAGCCCTAATATAAATATATGTGGATCCTATCTAAAGGGTACCACTATAGTTCTAGTTGTTGGTATCACAAGTGATGCATGTGTAAATGTTAAACTAAAACTAAAACTATAAAAAAAATATTGCAAATAAAAACATTGAGTGCAAAAAAGAAGTGCATAAAACTTTGCATACAATATTGGTAAATCCGTCTATCAAAATTAAATGTTAAAACCACATATGTTATTTAGTGGCTATGACATTCAAATGGAAAAAAAAAGTGACATCTTTGTAAACAGATTAATTTACATAAATTGTGATATGGTTATGATACCTATAACCTCAAATTATAGTGAATGTCGCATATCCACAATAGATGAATTGTGCAATCCATCAGAAAAAAGTTGTGAAAAAGTCCAAACTGGTGTGATGAAGCAAAATGTCAGGATAGTTATCCGAAAGGGATGGTTGATTAATCCAAGAGCCACAACTGGAGGCCACCACTGTGAGGGGTTCCACCACCACCAAGAAATGGGGAGGCTTGCCGGAACATGTGGACCTAATTGGCGTATGCCTAATGGATGCATTCAGGCAGGGGTGTAAAAACACTTACGTACACACGGCCGGAATTTCCGATGGAAACAGTCTGATGGGAGCTTTTCAACGGATTTTCCGACCATGTGTATGCCCATCGGTCTTTTTTCTGTCGGCATTTCCGACGGACTTTAGATCGAGAGCCTGTTCTTAATATTTTCGATGGAAAAACTTTCTATTGGAAATTCCGATCGTGTGTAAGCAATTTCCGACGCGCAAAATTCCGACGCATGCTCAGAAACAATTAGACGCATGCTCGGAAGCATTAAACTTCCCTTTTATAGTGCTGTTGAACGTGTTGTATGTCGCGGTGTTATTGACCGTCGGAATTTGGTGTGACCGTGTGTAGGCAAGACAGTTTGAGCGGAATTCCGATGGGAAAACCATCAGAGCTTTTTCTAATGAGAATTCCGATCGTCTGTACGTGGCATTAGGGGGAATTTCCACACCACTCTCTCCAAAACTCTCATTAAGCGATTTGAGGGACCAATCCACTTCCACCATCAATTACATCACACCAGTTTGGACCTTTTCACAACTTTTTTCTGATGGATTGCACAATTTATCTACTGTGGATATGGGACATTCACTACAATTTGAGGTTATAGGTATCATAACCATATCACAATTTATGTAAGTTAATCTGTTTACAAAGATGTCATATATTTTTCCATATGAATGTCATAGCCACTAAATAACGTATGTGGTTTTAACATTTAATTTTGATACACGGATTAATTGGCTTCTGTCTAAATTGGCCCTAGTATATAGATGTGAGTTAGGGACCTTTGATTGTAAGCTCCTTGAGGGTAGGGACTGATGTGAATGTACAATGTATATGTAAATTGACAGTGCTATATAAGTACCTTAAATAATAATAATAATATCGATACACGGATTTTCCAATATATACGTTTTCTGCACTTCCTTTTTTATTTGCAATATGTTATTTTTCGTTTTCGTCTCAACATTAACACATGCATCACTTGTGATACCAACAACTAGAACTATAGTGGTACCCTTTAGATAGGGTTCCCCAGATATTTATATTCATTGGATTAGAGCTGAACCATTTTTTGGAGCTGAAACATTTTTTTTTTTTTTTTTTTTTACTACTTTTATACACATTATTGTCCTTTGTGGTGCTGGCTTCTTTTTTGTTCTTACTGGGACAATAGCACAGTATTTTTTTTTCTTTTTTATGTATTTAGCTGTTTGCCTTGAGTTCAGCGTTAAAGAAATTAGGGTAAAATTAAATATTTCATCCCATGCAGAAATGATCAAAGCAGTGTATAAATGATGAGCTTGCATCCAACATTTGTTCTTACAATCATAGCTACATCTGTATAAGCTACAAGTGCTATGTTCTCACATACATTAACCCTACACTCATTATGCATTCAATGACGCACATGCACAACTTCAGACAATGGTGGAACACATGTAAGGCTTCGGGACGAGAGTAGCATCTTTTGCATTGTGCTTGTACAAAGCCGCAGCATTTGTGAAGCTATTGTTTTAAGTTCACCACTTTTTATCTGCGCTGTCTATAAAAACAAGTGTATCAGTAAGCATGGCACCAAAGTTATTGTTTTTTTTTCTTTCTAGGCCATGTTTTTCCCTCTGTTCCTCAAGTTCTGCAGCCTGAATTGGGCTGTGACCTATAGCGGCACTTACTGAAGTTCCAAGAGCAACACTGCATTATGGGAGATCGTAGTAGAACACGAGTGCTGCCTTGATGCCACTTAAGAGAGCATTTGATTTTTCCTGATTCCAACCTGATCATAACCCCGCCCCCCCCCACCCCCCCCCCCCCACCTGTATCACGCTTCTTCTACTGCTGTACATAGCATCAGCATCATAGAACAGTTTCCCCATTGAGTAATTACTAGGGGTGGTCCCGATGTTCAAGTCGAGCGTAAGTTTGTTTGTTCGTAGAACAAACGGACATATGGGGAGTTCGCAGGAGAATCGCCGGTGTGCCCCATAATGCACTGCGAGATCACAGTGCATTGACAGCTGCTGATTGGCCAAAGCATACACCTGACCTGTATGCTTTGGCCAAGCACAGCCCGATGTGCTGTGAGAGCCCTGATTGGCCAAGGACAGGGTGCCTTTGGCCAATCATGGCTCAGGGGCTAAGTCCACACCCCACACTATATAAGGCTGCTGCTTACACGTTGGCTGTATATAGTGAATGAATGGAGATTAGGCAGGTAGTTAGTGTAGTTAGACCCCTTTCACACTGGGGCTGTTTTTAGGCGTTTTTCAGGCGCTTTAGCATTAAAAAAAGCGCCTGTAAAGAGCTTGAAAGAAGCCTCATCTGCAATCCCAATGTGAAAGCCCGAGTGCTTTCACACTGAGACGCTGCGCTGGCAGGGCGTCAAAAAAAGTCCTGCAAGCAGCTTCTTTGCAGCGCTTTTGGAGCGGTGAATACACGGCTCCTAAAGCACCCCTTCCCATTGAAATCTAAGGGAAGCGCATGCAAAACGCCCGAAAAGCGCCTGAAAAGCGTCTGAAAAGCGCCTTTGGCAGCATCGCTTTACGGGTGATTTTAATCCTCTATTTGGCCACTAGCAGGGGTTAAAAGCGCCCCACTAGCGCTCGAAAAACGTTGGTAAAGCGCTGCTAGTTTAAGCGGCGCTTTGAGCTTTTTTTGGGCGCTGGCAGTGTGAAAGGGCTCTTAAAGCACTCAGGCTTTCACATTGGGATTGCAGATGAGGCTTCTTTCAAGCGCTTTACAGGCGCTTTTTTTAATGCTAAAGCGCCTGAAAAACACCTGAAAAACGCCTAAAAAACGCCCCAGTGTGAAAGGGGTCTTAGGCTACTTTCACACTGGAGCGGTGGGGGCGCTGGCGGTAAAGCGGCGCTATACTTAGCGCCGCTTTACCGGCGTTCTAGCGGCGCATTTCGGCCGCTAGCGGGGTGCTTTTACCCCCCGCGAGCGGCCGAAAAAGGGTCAATACCGTCCGCAAACCGCCGCTGCAGCGGCGTTTTGCGGGCGGGTTCGGAGCGCTGCCCCATTGTTTCCAATGGGAACGGGCGCTATAGGAGCGGTAAATATACCGCTCCTACAGCGAGCCAAAGATGCGGCTTGAAGGACATTTTCCAGCGTCCTGCAAGCGCACCGCTTCAGTGTGAAAGCCCTCGGGCTTTCACACTGAAGACACAGCAACAGCTGTTTCGGGTCGGTTTGCAGGTGCTATTTTTAACGCAATAGCGCCTGCAAACCGCCCCAGTGTGAAAGGGGCCTTAGTGTAGTGTGCAGGAGACCAAGAGAATTGTGCGCTGCATTTGGAGATTTCATAATTTGCGCGTCACGAATGTTAACTCTCCATTACGAACGCTAGTTTACAAGACCGACCGATTCTGGCTCGTCCTTGCTTTCGAGCATGCGTGTTTGTACTTTGGACTTTTGTCCGACGGACTTGTGTACACACGCTCGGAAAAACCGACAACACACATTTGTTCGCGGAAAATTTGAAAACCTGCTAGCCAAATTTGTTGGCGGAAAGTCCGACAATTGTCTGACGGAGCGCATACATGGTCAGGTTTACCGACAACAGGCTGTCAACAAACATTTCCCCGTCGGAAAAGTCTGATCGTGTGTACGCGGCTTAACAGATACAACTGGCCCTTTGATGGCAACTATAATGATGAAAATGAGTTTGACACCCCTGCTTTAGGGGGTGTGCTACAGACACCCTGCTAACCCCGCACCCACTACTCTTGATTTGCCTGCATTGCATAGAGAAGCACAGCAACCCAGTAATCTTTCCAATGGGTATCAAG
This sequence comes from Lithobates sylvaticus, assembly GCA_028564925.1. Lineage (NCBI taxonomy): Eukaryota > Metazoa > Chordata > Amphibia > Anura > Ranidae > Lithobates > Lithobates sylvaticus. The sequence goes on from CM053030.1 coordinate 504,231,417, forward strand.
TAAGCCATGAAATGAAAATGGAAAGAATTTATTTGAAAATGTGATTAGCATATTGATGAGGAGGGAAATGATGAACCAGAGAAGACAAAAAAAAAAAAAAAATAAGCAGATTAAACTTCAACTTTAAGACAAATAGCCTGAAAATATTCCTTCAAAAGCATCAGCATCAATTGCAACTAAAAATCCATATCGCTATTCCCTGCACAGCCGTTGCTTCCCAGACAAAGGAAGTTTTTCATTCATGAATTATTTCTTATTAATACACCGTCTACGAAACAGGAAGCGTTTTTTTGCGCTGGAGATTTGTGAGCAAATTACATAGATTATTAAGGACAACTGCAACACGAGCGCGGCTTTTCACTCTGCCGTATAACTGACAACATTATTTTCAGATCAATCTCTATACTGCTATGGTGGTTAGACTTAAAAGGGAAACTATGGCATTTTAAATGTTCACATGTGAAATTGATCAGCTTAATGTAAACATTCTTATCAATACATGTTAAAGTAGAACTCTAGACTTTTTTTCTTTTCAAAGCTGAACGCCAGGCAAGCATCTAGATACACAGATTCAAGTTTTTTTTTTATAGGAGGTTGAGTTGAGAGTTGAGTTGCATCTTGATATAGGTGCTTTACCTGCCAAAGGATTTGTATTTCTATACATCCAGTCCTGAGATATACACTGCTCTGACATATAGCACTACCCCATCTGGCAGGGCAAGAGAACTGATTTACCTCTGCTGAGGGTAATGCCGCGTACACACGAAGGGACTATCCCGCGGGATTGTCCGCTGGACTCAAGTCCACCGGACAATCCCCTCGTGTGTGGGCGCCGGCGGACTTTTTGGCGCCAAAAGTCCGGCGGACTAGGTTTTAAGTTTTGTTTTAAAATTGTCCGCTGGACTTGGCAGTCCGGCGGACAATCCCACCGTTAGTAGGCTAGTCCGCCGGACTTTTGAAATGAACGGACTTGCCGCTCATCGGAAAGTCAGTTCATTCCCGCGGACTTTTTCCAGCGGATTGTCCGCCGGAGAAGTCCGGGGCGTGTGTGGGTAAGTCACACGCTCGGAAGTCCGGGTGTGTGTGGGGAAGTCCCGCCGGACTAGGTCCGGCGGACAATCCGCCGGACTAGGTCCGGCGGACAAAGTCCGAGCGTGTGTACGCGGCATTAGTGACACTCACAGGTCTTGTCCATCCCACAAGCCCATGACTGGACAGTAAAAGGAGAAGCGGAAGATTGATGAGTTCATATTTATGATGCTCGAGGGTTGATGACCTACTGAAAAAAAAAAGAGACATGTCCCGCTTGTTCACTCGTCACCCGCTGAATGGAAAGTCTGCAGATGACAGCTGTTGTATCCCCATAAATTCTAATATGGGGAGAGAGAGCAGAGTGACAGAGAGTCACTCTGCTCTCTCTCCCCATATTCGAATTTATGGTCAATGACGTCACCTGGAGACCCCGCCCCTTGTATACAACAGCTGTCATCTGCAGACTTTCCATTCAGCAGGTGACGAGTGAACAAGCGGGACATGTCTCTTTTTTTTTCAGTAGGTCATCAACCCTCGGGCATCATAAATATTGTGGTATGATTGACAATGGATTTACAAGAGACTTTTTGGGGCTTTTTATTTTTTTAGGGCCGGTTTACACCACTATTTCCGTGTTCTGGATGCATTTCTGAAAGCGCATTTCTGGTGCGTTCCTGTGCATTTTTTTAATGCATTCCAGTGTGTTTTTCCCCCCTCTATTTTTTTGCTTTCTAATTGAGGACAAGTGAGGAAAATTGTGCATTTTGCTATATTTCAGATGTGTTACATGCAGAAAAAATGTGTTAATCACATTTTTATTGAACATTTTATATTTACACAAATTCCACTCACAGCCATACAAAGTAAATGCACATAGACCTATTATATTATAGTTGTTAGTACATAGTTCAACATTTTCCTCTATAACAGTTCATAAAGGCTAAAAAAAAGAGCCAAAACCATATATTTTGTCAATTTGAAAGATTATGAAAAAAGCGCTAATATTTTTTGGACTTTAAGAGGCACATAGGTAGTAGATCTAAAAGGTGATAAAGATTTATTTGACAAAATAACAAAAATATATATATATACAGTTACATGTAAAAACAATAAAAAATAGTACTAGTGGGGACTACACAGGGACAAATCTGACATCCTACAATAAGACTTATGATAGAATGTACAATACAAAACCAATAATTTGACGATAATCGTAATAGATTGGTTAAAGGTATGCGGAGTCTTGTAGCGGTAGTGAGTCAGGTGTGTAGGTCCAGACTAGTTGGAATATTGGCTCGAAATATAACGGTGATTATGCCGTTAGTGGCGGCACCAGCGTGCATTGCTCGGGAGTGACGTCATCGCGGCTCTGGCCAGTCACAGCGCCGGAGCCGCGATACCCGAATGTCACTCCGGGATAGACGGCGGTGTCGGAGGAGGCGAATGAGGGCTGATGCGGGGGCTTCGATCTCATGTAAGTAATTCATAATAAGCTAGTATGCTACGTATACTAGCTCATTATGCCTTTGTCTTGCAGGGTGTATTTTTTTTTCTTTACTTCCTCTACTTCCTCTTTAAATGCTGTCATTGCGTTTTTGATGCAGAATAAAAATACCACTAAACTGCATCTGGTGTGAACCACCAACCCCCAATAAGGTCAAATGTTTGGGTGACTTCATTTCTAGAGGTTTTTGTTTGTGAATGAGTAAGTGTACTATGTTCCCAAGGGGATTCCCCCCTTCTCATGCTATCTTCTGACACCCCCCCCCTTTGCCTATTAGCTTGGAAAATGGGAACTTTTAATTTTTTTTTTTTTTTATATAATCTTTATTTATGATAACAAACATGACATGTTATGAGGAAACACATACTAAACATTTTCCGCAATATGCTGTAAGGCAGAATTCAATTGTTAAGATTCAAACTATTAGCAGTAAGTCATGGTTCTTTTCCCGGTGCTATTGGGACTTTTCCCAGAGAGGGGGAGTAATCCACCTGGCTGGTATAATTGTCATCTAGTCTTTGCCGGGGTCCAAGTGCTCAATTCTGGAGAAGTGCCCCCGCCTGCGTGCCCTCATTGGGGAGAGTGGCTGAAATAGCCTCTGTCTGACCCTCTCCGGCCGGAGTCCAGTCCATGGACACGCAGGAGTGGGGCTCCACCCTCTGAAGTGCCCCGTCTCTGCTGCAATAAGGAGAGGGGTCGTCTGTGTGCTAGTCCGACGGACTAAAACCGAAGCTAGGGCAGCTATTGGCTACTGGCTATGAACTTCCTTATTCTACGTCACCGCGTTCGAAACCGCCAGACTTTTGGAGTGATCGTGTGTCGCCAAGTCCGTTCGCTTGAAATCCCGGCGGACCTCAGCTGCAAAGTCCGTCGGATTGTTCACCGGACTAAGTCCGCCGGAAAGTCCGATCGTGTGTACGCGGCATTAAAAAGGCAGAGAAAGTAGGAGAGAGAAGAAAGGGGGAAGAAGACAAAGCCTCCTCCACCTGGCACGTATCCAAGTCCCTACTGGGCACTTTCAGGTACTGGCTCACGACCAGCGATCAGTTTTCCAAGGGGAAAGGTATATTAAAGCGGAAGTAAACCCATCGATTTAACGGCTTCAAAAAAAGGTTACATTCCCGGCATGCCGTAGAATGCTAGCTGTCACATTGGTTGTGCTCTCAACCAATCTGTCAAACCATCCAATGGCTGGAGTCATAACTGATCACATGTGCAGCATCATGGCAGTTTAAGATTAGACAGAGACCAAGATGGCAGCTTCCTTGGCTGAAAATGATAGGAGGGTTTACTTCCGCTTTAAAAGTGATGGTCCTCATGGCTCCGGGGGGAACTTTAATTTGACAGATTCAGCTACTTTCCATTGGGTTCAGGTTTGGAATACGAATTTCTCTGAAGTTTGCTAAACCGAACCCAGGGAAGTTCAGCACATCATTACTACTGGCTATACCAGTGATGGCCAACCTTGGCACCCCAGATGTTTTGGAACTAGATTTCCCATGATGCTCAACTACACTTCAGAGTGCATGAGCATCATGGTAAATGCAGCTCCAAAACATCTGGGGTGCCAAGGTTTGCCATCACTGGGCTATACCATACCCTGGATAAATGAAAACCTTCACACACATCTAAGCCCTGGTAAGCTGCAACATGTTACATTTTTATTCTTGGGTTTAGTTTTGCTTTAAAAGAATGAAATATAATATATGAAACTGTACATTAACTTTAAGTTAGTTCATTCTGAAAGCAACTGACAACTCCACGAGAACTTTTGCAGATAGGCCATTGTTACATTTATGACTAGTCTAGTGAAAGTGATGTCATGGCCCCTTCCAATGAGGACCAGCTGGTGTGACACGCCGCCTTTGAGAGGATAATGAAGTCCCACAGCTGCCAGCTCAATCAGCTGGATTTTAGATCCACAGTGAATGAGCGATACCTACTCTCTCCTCCACAGAATCCATTCTAATGAGGACTAGCTGTCTTAAAACCAACAACTATACAGTTCAGAGAACAGCATAAACAATTAAAAAATAAAGACATGGAAACATCTGTGGGATGTATTGAAACGTTGCATGCTCAAGATGAATACATATTTCATAAAATAATAAATGGTTATATCTACAATTTGCAGCAAAAAAAAAGAAAGAAATATAAGCAAAAACTATCTTAAAAAAATGTAAAAAAGGATTATTGTGTTAAATAGATTTTTTTTAAGTTATATGTCGATTTAGCGAATTTTTTTTTCATAACTACTATATAGAATTTGCATGTGGTACAACATTCAGCTTTTTATACTGTCGCGCAATCACCGTCCTCCCACCGTCATGAACGTCCAATGTGGGACACCTACATTGTGCAGTCTAGAACAGCCTTTCTTAAGCCCCATACACACGGTCGGATTTTTTCATGGATTCTGTCCGATCGGACAATGTTGTTGAAAAATCAGACCATGTGTATGCACCATCGGACAGTGTACGTCGGATTGTCCGACGGACAAAGTCCTATCTCCTGCTGGATAGATTTGCCGACAACACGGTCCGATCACACCAAATCCGATCGTGTGTGCGGTTGTCCGACCGGACAAAGTGCTACGCATGCTCAGATCACATTACAAGACCAAAGCTATTGGCTACTAGCCTCTACGTAGTCCCGTCGTAGGCAACAAACGTCACCACGTTCAGAATGATCGGATTTTCCGACAACTTTGTCCGACCGTGTGTACGCAAAACCAACATCAGACAAAGTATGATGGACAGGATCCGACCGACCTGGTCCGCGAATAGTCCGACCGTGTGTATGGGGCTTTAGCCTGTTTAACATGGGGAACCCTTCAAATAATTTTTGTTTCTCAGGGAACCCCTGTTTATTACTATATCTAATTACTATCTACTACTATTACTATAGCTACAGTTCCCAGTACATTAGCATGATGGTCAGTTTGAGAAATGCTCCTTAAATTTGTGGTCAGTGGGAATAATGTTCCCTATATTGGTGGCCAGTGGGAAGAATGCTCCCTATATTGGTGGCCAGTGGGAAGAATTATATTTACATTGGTGGCCACTGGCCAGTGGGAAAATGTTTCTTACATTGGTGATCAAGTAGGAGGAACGCTCTTTACATTGGGGGTCAGTGGGAAGAATGCCCCTTACATTGGCGATCAGTGAGAAGAATGTTTCTTACATTGGTGATCAGTGGGAAAAATTCTCCTTACATTGGTGGTCATTAGGAAGAATGTTCTCCTTACATTGATGGTTAGTGGGAAGAATGCGCCGTACAATGGTGGTCAGTGGGAAGAATGCTTCTTATATTGGTGATCAGTGGGAAGAATGTTCCTTAGATTGGTGATCAGTGGGAAGAATGGTTCTTACATTGGTGGTCAGTGGGAAGAATGCTCCTTACATTGGTGGTCAGTGGGAAGAATGTTCCTTGCATTGGTGATCAGTGGGAAGAATGCTCCTTGCATTGGTGGTCCTTGGGAAGAATGCTCCATACATTGGTGGTCAGTGGGAAGAATGCTGCTTACAATGGGGGTCAGTGGGAAGAATGCTCCTTACATTGGTGGTTGGTGGTAAGAATGCTCCTTACATTGGTGGTTGGTGGTAAGAATGCTCCTTACATTGGTGGTTGGTGGTAAGAATGCTCCTTACAATGGTGGTAAGTAGGAAGAACAATTGTTACAATGGAGGTCAGTAGGAAGAACAAAATTACAAATAGCTAAAAATATTATTGGTTTTAGAGATTACTTAAGAGGCAGAAATTGCTCATTACTCAAGAACCCCCTAGCAATCTTTAGAGGAACCCTGGTTGAGGAAGGCTGCTCTAGAAGAAAAAAGACTGGGCGTGTCACATGACTACAGATTGAGGTGAGCATTTGGGTCATATTTTTTTTTCTGTGGACAAAATTCAGCTTTAATGCTAAATTCCAGCCTTCCCTTCAAAATGTCACAGTTGTACAGGCTCCTCTCCTCTACTGGATTTACTTACTCTGATTTCTTTCCACACTGTTTAGCTCCTGTGCAGAAAGTCATATAGTCAGATAGCACCCACCTCAATTCCTGGCTGGAGGACGTCCAGCATCATCTAGCAGTGTCGGGTCATCCAGTGCTAAAATGTCAAATTGCCAAAAGCAAATCCAAGTTTAATTTCTTTCAGACTCCTATGGCAATGCATTTTAAGAGTTCAAAAGTTCCCTCTCCAGTAGGACTTGGTACTGTTGAACAAAGTGTGTACCGGACTTTTACAATTTGAGGGATTCTGAGGCCAACAGGTTTCTGCGTCACAGCTCAGCTTCTGGTGCACCAGTTGGGTTTCACGTGGACCCAGGAGGTGTGCAGTGCTGTTCTCTGCCTCCTGGCTGCCACTATTCCCGTTTGTGCGCCTAACCAGTGTTTATGTGTACTGTCTGTGGTGCTTTTACTAAGGGAAATCATATATTTTATTCCCTGCTTTGTGGGGCAAAAAAATCCATTACTCCCCCTGCTGACAGGACAGAGATCTGCCTTTTTTTACATAGGCAGAGCTCCGTCCTGTGTGTCTTCCTGACGATCGGCATCTGCTGTGTATTATCACACCACAGCCGGCTCACCAGCCATGCATGCATGCGCCCTCTACCCGGAAGTGTCGGATCACATACCTAATATGTGATCATGCGCAGAATAGCCACCTTGCCGCCGTACATGCAAGTGATGCCTTTTAAACACGGGCCTAATATCATGTGTACACCAGCCTGCCCAACAGAAGGGGCAAACTGGAAAACCAGCATCAGATCAGCGCTGGCAGCCAATGGCTGTGAGCGCTGACCGGTGTGTTCTGGCAGGGGGCAGTCTCCCTGTCAGAACACAACAGATCAGCAGGGAGATCGCTGTACTAACAATTGATAGTTAGTACACCAAGCTACTCTCAAGCTCATATTTTTTGTGTTCAGCCCGCTGGGTTGAAAAAAAAAACACACGGTCGGATTTTCCGACGGAAAATGTCCTATCGGACAATGTTGTTGGAAATTCCGACCGTGTGTAGGCTCCATCGGACATTTTCAAAGTTTTATCTCCTGCTCTCAAATTTTCCGACAACAAAGCCCTATCGGACTTTTTCCGATTGTGTGTAGCGAATTCCGACGGACAAAGTGCCACGCATGCTCAGATCACATTACAAGACCAAAGCTATTGGCTACTAGCCTCTACGTAGTCCCGCCGTAGGCAACAAACGTCACCACGTTCAGAATGATCAGATTTTCCGACAACTTTGTCCGACCGTGTGTATGCAACACCAGTGTCGGACAAAATCCGTCGGAAAAAATCCGATGGATTTTGTGGTCGGATTTTCCGACCGTGTGTACGGGGCAATAGTGTTTACAAGATTTAACACTATCCAACAAAAATGTTTTAGCCCAAAAAAAAAAAATTGTAAATTCTTACTCATACCGTTTGGCCTGGTGATTGGCCCGTCGTTCCAAAGAACTCTTGGGAGAAGGTTACTCGCCTCCTCCCTCCCCCCATACTTGAAAGCACTGGGTATAACCAACAGCACTGTTTGAGCAATGGAGTGGAGGTGAGCATGGTAAGTATGGAGGATGGGGGGGGGGGGGGGCATTTTTAGAAGAGAATGTGTCACTTTGCTCTAAAAGCATAAAAATTGTGAAAGCAGCCATAGGTGGTGGACCTGTCCCATAACATGAGATAAGAGTGATAAAGGCCAAGGTTTAACTATGGGGAGGGAGATGGGGGGGTAATATCCTGTTATTGGGGGGGGGGTAATATCATGTTATGTGGGTGGTAATGGAGATGGTAATTCCATTAGTAGATTAGATTAGTTAGTAGAAACAAATCCCAACAGACCAAAGGCTGGAATTAAAGCAAACGTTAGTTAAACAAAATACTGACATAAGGGGGGTGATCCTTTTTCCAACTCATTTAATTTTTTAATCTTTCACTTGGATGTTATAAGTTGTACTGAGTAAATACAGCTGGATAAAACAAAAACAGTGTCTGTCTTCATTTCAGGCTTCAAAGCAACAAAATGTGATTATTTTAGGGGGGGGGGGGTTGTTTTCTATACCCACTGTATATATTCAGTTTAACGTGATATTCTCAGAATATAAACAATATTGGGTGATCTCAGGTCACCATTAAGAATCTTTATTGTATTCATTGCATGAAATTGCTGTTATGTCGCTTCATGCAGCAGATCATTAGTAAAACCCTAAGAAGCTTCATGTTATCGACAATCTATCAGAATGATAATGAAATGAGATCACATCCAGATAATGTAAAACAAAGGACAGAGACTAATAAGAAACAATGTGTTATTGAACAGATATTCACCAATCCTTCTAAAAATTAATCATAGGATAATAAGGGTATGGATTTTAATCCTCCTGAAATTAAAAGCCTGTTAACCTTTTTTTTTTTTTTTTTTCCTAATGTGGAATAAATCTTTGTCTTGCTGAATAGGTTTTATATGTTTATTTGTATAATTCTTATTTTCATCATTGTTATTGGCACAAGCTGTGACGCTGCAGGTTCATGGGCAGTGATGTCATCAGGGCATGAGTGATGACATCACTGTGTGTTGGAAATGGTGGGAAGATAGTAAGAAATAGCACTAGATGGATATATTAAATATAGAGATAAGTAACTTGATATGAGATAGATAGATAGATAGATAGATAGATAGATAGATAGATAGATAGATACAATAGATAGATAGATAGATAGATAGATAGATAGATAGATAGATAGATAGATAGATAGATAGATAGATAGATAGATAGAGTAGATACATAAGAGAAATAGAGGTCAGATATAATAAAGATAAAAGTACGTCCCTTAGATAAATAGATATATCAAATGTTGAGATAAATTGCTGAATAGGTTTTATATGTTTATTTGTATAATTCGTATTTTCATCATTGTTATTGGCACAAGCTGTGAAAACTACGTGATGCTGCAGGTTCATGGGCAGTGATGTCATCACTATGTGTTGGAAATGGTGGAAAGATAGTAAGAAATAGCACTAGATAGATATATTAAATATAGAGATAAGTAACTTGATATGAGATATATAGACAGACAAATAGATAGATAGATAGATAGATAGATAGATAGATAGATAGATAGATAGATAGATAGATAGATAGATAGATACAATATATAGATAGATAGATAGATACAATAAATAAATAGATAGATAGATACAATAATTACATAAGAGAAATAGATGTCAGATATAATAAAGATAAAAGTACGTCCCTTAGATAAATAGATATATCAAATGTTGAGATAAATAAGTAGAAAAACAGATAGATAGATAGATAGATACAGTATTGGCCAGTCCATACTGTAGATAGATAGATAGACAGATAGACAGATAGACAGATAGATAGATAGATAGATAGATAGATAGATAGATAGATAGATAGATAGATAGATAGATAGATAGATAGATAGATAGATACATTTTTACTAATGTGGAATAAATCTTTGTCTTGCTGAATAGGTTTTGTATGTTTATTTGTATAATTCTTATTTTCATCATTGTTATTGGCCCAAGCTGTGACGCTGCAGGTTCATGGGCAGTGATGTCATCAGGGCATGAGTGATGACATCACTATGTGTTGGAAATGGTGGTAAGAAATAGCTCTAGATAGATATATTAAATATAGAGATAAGTAACTTGATATGAGATAGATAGATAGATAGATAGATAGATAGATAGATAGATAGATAGATAGATAGATAGATAGATAGATACAATATATAGATAAGAGAAATAGATCAATAAAGATAAAAAGATGTCCCTTATATAAATCGATATATCAATTTTTGAGATAAATAAGTAGAAAAATAGATAGATAGATATATAGATAGATACAATTGATAGATAGATAGATAGATAGATAGATAGATAGATAGATAGATAGATAGATAGATAGATAGATAGATTGATACAATAGTTGTCAGATATAATAAATAGATAGATAGATAAATAGATAGACTAGATAGATACGATAGATAGATATGATAGATAGATAGATAGATAGATAGATAGATAGATAGATAGATACATACATAGATAGAATAGATAGATAGAATAGATAGATAGATAGATAGATAGATAGATAGAATACAATAGATACAATAAGATAGATAGATAGATAGATAGATAGATAGATAGATACAATAGATACAATAAGATAGATAGATAGATAGATAGATAGATAGATAGATAGATAGATAGATAGATAGATACAATAGATAGATCGATAGAATAGATAGATATAAATAGATATATCAATTTTTGAGATAAATACGTAGAAAAATAGATAGATAGATAGATAGATAGATAGATAGATAGATAGATACGATAGATAGATACGATAGATAGATAGATAGATAGATAGATAGTTGTCAGATATAATAAAGATGAAAAGATGTTTCTTAGATAAATAGATATATTACATTTAGAGATAAATAAGTAGATATAAGATACTGTAGATAGATAATAGTTATGGGATAGATAGATAAATAGATAAAAGATAAATAAAAAGGATGCATATTATTTTATACTTTGTACATTTACACCTACAGAATGTATTTGGGGAATGATTCATTTTGCTCACTGACTTGCCTTGCACTGGAATGATGTAATATTGACCCTGATCCAAGTCCTACCAATAAAATAATAGCGGTTATATCTGGGACTTGAATTAGAATCATTCAGACAATATAATTAAACTAATTATTGCTGCAGTCTGACCTCAGGAAGTGTAATGTTAGGACTATGCGATTAATATATGTAATCAGGCATACAGAGTGCGGCTGTCATTTCAGAGCGTTCCTCAGAACTGCGTAGGCAGGTAAATGAACTTTTGAAAAAAGTTGGGTTGGGGCGTTTAGTGAAATGCGTTCTGGAGAGGAAGGTGTAAAAAAACCTTCCAATAACTTTTTAGTTTACTGTTAGCCATCTTGAGGGTGTCACTCATACGCTGACTCACTGTGACCAGAACTCCACCCACAGGAGAGGTCCCTCCGATGCTTTTCACCCTCTAGTGGGCTTAATAGTTGAGGATTAGGGGCGAAACGTGTTAGTCCTCTCCTGCTGGTGGAGAGCGGAGCTGAAGCCATCCTACAACCTGGTTTAGTTTTGGTCACAGTGAGTTGGCGTATTTTGTGTGATCAGTTGCCATTTTTCTGTAGCACCTTGTAGCCTGATTTATATGATATGCACCAGTCCATTACATGCCATGTTGGTTGATATCAGTGATAGGATCATTAGAGTGGTACTTTTTTTTTTTTGTTTGTCTACAGAAATCTTTGCAGCTATTGTGACACTGTATTACGTATCTGGTGATGACTGGAATGTTTTGGAGGCCTCTCTTGCACCTCCTGCCCAACACTCCTGAAGGTGGAGACAGAGAGTGTGAGGGCACGGAGTGGCACGAGTGCCGGAATAGCTGGCTGGTGAAGTCTGCACTTAGGTGGAAGGAGCTGGCAGTTGTAGTCCTAGGAACAGGATACTGAAGCAGCTTGGCCCCAGAGCAGGAGATGGTAGCAGAGCCGATATGCAGACAGCGATCAGCGGCCACCGGGTATCAGGGCACCGAGTCAGCAGACAAAGCAAGTCCAGGAAGCAGGCCAAGATAGGTAACAGCCGGGAAGCACAGTACAGAATCAGCAGGCAAAGATAAGTCCAGTAAACAGGCCGAGGTCAAAGAGATCAGGTGAACAAGGTTAATGCAGAAGCAAAGGCAGAGTCCAGCAGAAAGCCGGGTCATACACAGGTAAGCAGGTTCAATGGATCAGGTCACAGGAATGCAGGTACAAGCTGAAGACCATTCAGGAACTGCTCATGGTGGCAGGCCAATTTAAATAGGCAGCTGGGCGCCAAGTTTGCACGACAATTCACGTGAACAATGTGCACGCGCATGTCAATGTGCACACTGGCCCTGTCACTGTGGTTGGAAAAAGGACACAGGGTTTGCACGTATGCAGAATGTGGGACTCTGGAGTATCTATTATGAGCAGAGATTTCCAGATTTGGTATTCCCGGATTGGGCTCCATCGTTTTGAGCCTTCAAAAAGTGTCTCGGGAGGAAAGAAATCTCAAACGCAGTGTCCAGATCTTATTGTAGACCAGCAGGGTGTGTGTCCAGGTGCACACAGCCCATATAATGAAGGACTGGAAATAGCTCAGGGCTCCAGCCAGATGGTAGTTGTGCTCCCGTCTGAAGGAAGGTTTGTGTGTTCCTGTCTGGCAGGGCCATCTTAATAGCATCATGGGCCCCTGGGCAAAGTAATGCTATGGGGCCCCTACAAGCTTGCCCCAATTTACGCACCTACTCTCAAGAATGAAAGTACAATATTTCTACTTTACAGCGTGTCACATGCTACTGTCCCCTGGCACCAGATTCAGCATGTCACTTGCCACCCGTCCCTTGCCACCAGATTCAGCATGTCACTTGCCACCTATCCCGTCACCAGATTCAGTGTGTCACTTGCCACCATCCCATCACCAGATTCAGCGTGTCACTTGCCAGTGTGCCACCTTCCCGTCACCAGATTCAGCGTGTCACTTGCCACCCATCCCCTGTCACCAGATTCAGCGTGTCACTTGCCACCTATCCCGTCACCAGATTCAGTGTGTCACTTGCCACCATCCCATCACCAGATTCAGCGTGTTCCTTGCCACCTTCCCGTCACCAGATTCAGCGTGTCACTTGCCACCCATCCCGTCACCAGATTCAGCGTGTCACTTGCCACCCATCCCGTCACCAGATTCAGCGTGTCACTTGCCACCGGTTCCACTCCAGAGACACCGCCGATCTCCCCACTGCTGACAGGAGGAGGGGGATAGGCAAGAAATAGAGCTCTCTTCTGACAGCGGCGGCTCGAGGGGGGAGGGGCAGCAGAGTTTCTTCTCTTCAGACCTGCTCGTCATCGGCACTTGAGCTTCGGCGCCACCCTCTGCCTTAGCTCGCTCAGTCACTCAGGGAGGCTCAGGAGAGGTGGTGACAGCCCAGCTTGCAGGCGGAACCAAAGATGCTGCCCCACGCTGGACTGCCTGTGCCCACTGCTAGTACTATTATGTCTGCACCCCCCTGTGATGTTTGTTGTCCCCTCATTGACCTGCCATACACAGCGAGCATAGTTGCCAACATTTACATTTTTTTTTTTAGAGGACTGGGTGACAGCAGGGGGACTGGGTGACAGCAGAGGGACTGGGTGACAGCAGAGGGACAGGGTGACAGCAGGGGGCTAGGTGACAGCAGGAGACTGGGCATCAGCAGGGGACTGGGTGACAGCAGAGGGACTGGGTGACAGCAGAGGGACTGGGTGACAGCAGGGGACTGGGCGACAGCAGGGGGACTGGGCGACAGCAGGGGGACTAGGCGACAACAGAGGGACTGGGCGACAGCAGGGGACTGGGTGACAGCAGGAAGAGGACTGGAAGAAATTGGGTTGAAAACCTACAGTGAGGACAGTGCTACAGGAAAAAACTGATACCATCTTGATCTTTGTTAGCTAACAGAACTTTTTTACTTATATGTAAAAGTCTAAACATAGAAGTAATAAAGTTGACAAAGCCCAAGGTGGTATCTGTTTTTCCTGTAGCACTGGCCTGAGTGTAAGAAATCAAGCAGAGCAGTTTTCAACCCAATTTCGCTTGTGGCTGCATAAAAAAGAAAACAGCATTTTTAGAGCCTTTTTTTTTTTTTACCTCCATGTTGCTCTGCCCAGAAGTATCGTGCGATCATCCCAGACGCCTGCCGCTCTGCCCCCCCCATGTGAATAGCGAGGTATAAGAATATACGGCAGAGACAGACTCAAGATAAGCCGGGGTCAGTTAACAGCCGAGCATCAAGGTACTAAATCAGGAAGCAAAACACAATCTGAGGTCACAATGGGTAGGCAGGAATCCAAAGGTGGGTCAAAGGCAACCCAGGTTGCCTTTGTCAGAAAAAGGGCATGCAAAAAGGGCATGCAATGGTCTTCTCGTAAATGTATTTTTTTAAAAGTCACTTTAAATTGAAAACACGTAGCCTGCCCAGTCCATACTAGGCCCCACGGGGCGAACCTCGCGGCAAATTTTAAAGAAAAAAACGGCATGGGGTCCCCTCAAAATCCATACCAGAACCTTATCCGGAAATGCAGCCCATCAGGTCAGGAAAGGGGGGGGGGGGGCGAGCGAGCACATGAATTATACCAGGACACATGCCCTCAACATAGGGGGGTGGACAAGGGCCTCTCCCCGACAACCCTGGGCTGTGGTTGTCAGGGTCTGTAGGTATGGGGCTTATCGGAATATAGAAGCCCCCTTTAACAAGGAGGCTCCCAGATCCCACCCCACCCCCCCATGTGAATGGATAGCGTGTACATCATACCCCTACCCATTCACCGAAAAAGTGTAAAAAAGTTATAACCACAAGAAACAGTTTTTGATTAAAAGTTCTTTATTAAAAAATTAAAAAATTGTGTCCCTCGATGTAAATCCATCGTTAATCACGATGCCTGCTGGACCCGAAGAATAGAAAAAAAATAAAAATGTTCTGACTCTTGGGTGGCCTCCTGTGGACTGCCCGTTTTGCGCTCTGCTCTTATATAGGCAAGGGTCGGAGCCGCCTGGTGGCACCGCCCCCTTCTGACGTCACGTGACATCAGAAATCCTCCAGAAAAAATCCTCCATATTTCCCTCTACACATAATACTGTTATTAAACCACTGGTGATATACAGTCACTTATGGTACTGGGTATCACCACCAAGTATATCATTTATGCTAAACTCTGTCTTTGATGTTTTTTTTTATGGAAAGATACGAGCCTCATGAAGGTTCTTTTTTAACCCTTGAACAATAAAACCTATATTTTTTTAAATGAAAACATTGTTTGATTATATTGGTTGCCATGGAAAAGTCCCAAAAAAGAGGTATATTGATGTAGCGGCCATAACCCTCGATGGGGCGGCCTTGACTTTTGGGCTTACCGGTTACCTCCGCTTGGCTTGTAAACGAATGTCCAGGGGTTCCCAGGGTTAGTACCCAACAACTTTGGACGCTGACACCACAAAAGTCCTTTTGAAAGGTTTTTATTTGCAGGGGTAACGAACACAGTCTCAGATGGGAACAGAGGGCAAGGGTGAAGAAACTCGGGCACCTTGAACTGTTGACAATAAAATGTCTCTAACAAAACCCAGAGAGTAGCCACTCGCAGCTGGGCACTTCAATGCCGTACAAATCTCTAGCCAGAGATTATGGCAGCCAACATTTGATCCGGAAACTTGTTAAAAGTCTCTAGCACGGAATGAACTTGCAACCGAAGGGGTAAATAAGAACCTTTCCCCAGTACCTGGAACTCTCTCCGTTTCCTTGGCAGTACTGTGAAATTGTGGAATTTTTTGTGTCCATAACAACCCATCAACCAGGCTCTTCTTAAGATGCCAGCTTGTTGGTCCTCCTCCGAAGAGTCCTCCCCGGTCGCTTACACGAGCTGCGGTGCCCCTCCAGTGATGAGAGCACACCAGGACTCCTTGAATCCTCCCTCAGTTGCTGCGCCTCGGTCCAGCCGATTCTGAGACTCGGGAACAGATGGATCCTTGCCCCAGACTATGCGAGTCTGTGGGGCTAGTCAAACTAACCATGTTGCGGGACGGCAAACGCTCCCAGGCCCGGGACACTTCGCGGGGCTACTCCGGTCCAGAACCAGAAACAGGACAGCTATGGCCGAACCCCGAACACGTGACTTCAGCACCTTAAGTACCCTTCCCCATTCTACACAGTGGAGCCAGACTGATTGGCTCCGGGGAAGACTGATACCTAAGACGTCCAACCAAGCCTGATTCTGGGCCTGTCATGTGTACTTCACTGTACCCATGACCAGGCAGAACCCTAGTACAGCCCAGCCAAACTGATGCCAGTTAACCTACACAATTAACCCTCAGAACCCCATTACTGTTCTGAGGGAAAAACTCAATTTCTACATATAGCGGACACCTTGTAAAAGTGTCCCCGCTACACTGAGATATGTTTTTTCCACAGAGTTAGCACACATTTCCGTGTCCACCACCACCAATAAAGTCCTGAGATATAGAATAGAATAATAAGAGGGTGGGGGGGGGGGGGTAACTCTGTACCATCTACCGTAAAAATGAAATATCAATTTCGAGCTTGCTGACCCTTTAACTTCAATTCGCCAAAATACAGCAAAGCCATTATCCTTACTTTGCAGTATTTTACATACTAGACACTGGAAATCCAATCACTTTCACTTATTACTGTCAGGATTTTTAGACCTCGTCGCTCTTTCTGCGGAATCAGAATATTCTGTCCAAAAAGCTGAAGATTAACAAAAAAAATAAAAAAGATTTAAAAAAAATAAAATAAAAGGAATTTTTCAATTAAAAAATATTCAGATGGTTTTGCTTTAAAATGTGCATTACTGTATAACGTAAAAACCTCTAAAAAAAAATGTTACCTGCCAAAAAGGGCTTCCACAGTCCTTTCACGTTTCTTAATAAAAGAAGTGGACTCGCCTATAATTTTAATAATGCATTCACCCTATATCTCCAATTATACTAATGCTGACACGGGTATTCATGCAACGCATATGTCAATGTCTCGTATTCGGTGATGGGGGAGCCGCTTGCAAATGAGCTGATCTTACATTTAGGTCACATTAGATTTCGATTTTATAGATATGATATGAGTTCTTACGGCAAACACAAATGTGCCTTCATTAGTTAAAACCTGCACAAAATGGATTTATTGGCTTCTTTTTTTTTTTATTCTTTCTTTTTAATTGTTGCTTGCACATATTATCATATTATTATCATTTTTTTATACACAGCATGATAGACAAGTGGTCAAATCAAGCCATGAGCTTGGTACTGGTTTATTAGCCCTCTTCTGATAGCAATGAAGTAGCAAAAAAAAAAAAAAAATGTAAAAGAGAAAAAGAATTATATAAAATAAATAAAAATAATATTTAAAAAAATATTAATGCACCTCCGTCACCCTTGTAGACACCCCATATAAAAAGCGCAGCACAGGGCAAGCACGTGCATGTAAACGTGTCGTGATCATCAGGATGAGAGCAATAATTCTAGGGCCATAATTCAAGCTTAAAGCAGGATTCCACCCTAAAGTGGAACTTCCGCTCATCGTAAACCTTCCCCCCCCCCTCCGGTGTCACATTTGGCACCTTTCAGGAGGGAGGGGTGCAGATACATGTCTAAGACAGGTATTTGCACCCACTTCCGGGCATAGACTCCCATGGGAGTCTATGCCTCTTCCTGTCCCGCCGCGCTGTCTGCTGGGACACACACGGTCCCAGAGACAGCGCGGAGCATTCCTATTGAATTGCGCGACTCGCGCATGCGCAGTAGGGAACCGGGAAGTGAAGCCGCAAGGCTTCATTTCCTGATTCCCATACCCAAGATGGCGGTGGCAGCATCCGAGGACCGAGGGACGGTTCGGCCTCGGGTGCCGACATCGCTGGACCCTGTGACAGGTAAGTGTCCTTATTTTAAAAGTCAGCAGCTGCAGTATTTGTAGCTTTCAAAAAAAATAATTCCCCGCACTCTCTCTTTAACTCTAAACCCGTAAAGACTTTTAAAGTGTTGCCTATGGAGAATTTGTAGTACTATTTTATAAAATTTTTTGTGATTTCGCAGACATTCACAATTTTTAGCCTTCAAATGTTTGGTAGCCATTTACTCAATGTAACCTAATCTTTAATATTTTAATAAAAAAAAATGGTTATAATATTTTGTTTGTATGCAATAAAATTTATTTTAGTGTATTTTTTTCTGTAAATTTGCATTTGATAAATAGCTAATGCAAATATCATGCAACATACATTTTTTTAACTATCACAATTTTATTCACCAGGGTCTCTGCTTTCAGAAAATATATACTATTGGGAGGGGGGGGGGGGTTACAGAAATATCTATCAAAAAAAAATTGATGATTTTAACGTGTGCAAAAAGATAAAAAAAATAAATTGCCTTGGTAGACAAGTGGTTAAAGTATGACATCCTTTTCATGCTGCTGATACAAAAATGGAGAACAAAAAAGGACCAGTCGAACTTTAAAGGCAGATTGGACAATATAAAAAAAAATCATATTTTATTTTTAGAAAATTTATATTGTGGTCCAATCTGCCTTTAAAATCTGACCTACTTGTCCTTTTTTGTTCTCCATTTTTGTTTCAAATTATACTTACGGATGTGGCAAGGGAGTGATCTTTAGTAGTTTAGTAGTCCCTTTTATATTGTAAAGCGCTGCGTAAACTGTTGGCGCTATATAAATCCTTTATAATAATAATAATAATAATAATAGTTGTATCTTTTCATGCCTTTCCCTCTGTGAGAGCTTAAAGTGTACCTGTACTTAAAGGTACTGTATAATATAATGGCTTTAAGTTATTATTATTTTTATCATTATTATTATTATATATATATGTATTTAGGTTCATGTGTTTTACACTGTTTTAAATCTTTATATTTTTCTATGTTTATGGAATCTCAGTTATTACTTAAAGTGCATGTCCTGACATGACCCAAATTTACCCCAACATCCCCTCATAATTATTGTTTCTTTTATCTATTAGTAATGTTATTACTGCCGGTGCATGTGAGTGTGTGGGCAGGTCCTTGGGAGTTAACACAGCAGCATAGTTTTGCAGGAGAAAAAGGAAATCAATGTATATGGAGTTGGATAGAGAGGGGTGGGGATAGGTTGAGTTCTGCTTAGGAAGAGATGCTGATACTGAGATACGCCCCCATTGGAGAACATTTTTGGCAGATTAATAGTCTTTTGTAGCATTTTTCCAGCAATACTTGTAGCATTTGTTTGTGTTAATGTAAATGTAATGCAATGATGCACTATTTTTTTATTTATTTTTAATCTTACATATACTTTAATATATGACAAATGAGCACTATGAGTTTTTAAAAGGACAGAGTAACAGTAGTTATAACATTGCAGATGTTGGGGTTGATTTACTAAATGCTATTTACTTTGCCAGGGAATTTCCCTTATTGGATGAGGTTAAGCTTTTCTGATCTCCAATCATGTGCAAGCAAAAATACAGTTTTTTTTTTTTCTTGAACATGATTGGGTATTCTTTGCAAAATGTGAATTTCACCCCCTTTTACAGCTAAGTGAAAACTCCCTTGCAGCCACTTTGCCTATTAAATCAGCCCTATTTGGGATATATGACGTCCTTCATATAAAGTTTTGTGAATGAGGTGGAGCTGAGTTTACTTTGAATACCTTATCATGTGAAAGGGAAATGAAAAAAAAAAATTGATGTTTGCTATATAATATAATTATTATATATTACATATGAACAATAGTTATATTATATTATTATTATATTTATTATTATTATTATTGTATAAGTAAAGGGAAACTTTATTTTTTACTTTTGGATAGAGTGGATAGAGTGTTTTATTGCTGTCTGCGCCTCCTTTAAGAAGGTTGAGCCTAGAGCTGCACGATTAATCGTTAAAGAATCAGATCGCAATTCTTTTCCCCTCGCAATTATAACAATGCATTTTCCTGAACCTATGCAGAGTTCTCTGCTGACAGCTGTCTAAAAAACAAAAAACAAAACATGCAGCCTGCCAAGTTTATGACAACATCGCTTAGACTACACTTCATCCTTTTAAATTAAAGGAGTGAACTTTGGTCTGTAAATGAGGGAAGTTTAACCACTTAACGACTAAATCTTTTTCTGACATTTGTTGCTTACAAGTTAAAATCAGTATTTTTTGCTAGAAAATTACTTAGAACTCCCAAACATTATACATATATATATATATTTTTTTTTTTAGCAGAGACCCTAGAGAATAAAATGGCGGTTGTAGCAATATTTTATGTCACACTGTATTTGCACAGCGGTCTTACAAACACAATTTTTGTGAAAAAACACTCTTTAATGAATTTATAAAACAGTAAAGTTAGCCCGATAATGATAATGTTACGCCTCGAGAATTGTGATCTTTATTCTAAGCAAAAAAATTGTAATACTCTTTTTGCCCAGAATTTACCATTATCATTGAAAACGAAAATAAAAGAAAATACTTACATTTTGGGTTGTCCCCAGAAATGTAATAGAGGGGAAATTGTCCAATGGGGACACTAGTTCTGGTGATCTAGGGGTCCTCAAGGATTTCCTCTAATTTGCAGGGATTTCCTCTGACTTCCTGTTTGGCTATGGAACAGGAAGTGAAAGTAAATCTCCCCAATGTGACACAGATGGTGAAAAAAATATCTGATAGGGGTAAAAACCCTTGCTTGCTCTATCCAAAATAAAAAATAAGGAAAATTGTATCAAATACTTACCCAAATTTTCCTTTCCTGACGCCAAACCATGGCAGCATACTAATTATAGGCTCCGCCTCTCTTCCACTCCCTCAGGACCAGTGAATAGCATAAATTAAAGGCCTAGTTAGGCCCCACCCCATTCTTTGTAATTAGCTACATACCGAAACGTACAAGGGTGGGTCCGTATGCTGCCATGGTTTGGCATCAGGAAAGGAAAATTACGGTAAGTATTTGATACAATTTTCCATTTTCCTGACGCCACCATGGCAGAATACTAGTGATAAATAACTAGAAGACAGGGTGGGTTCTACTTGTTGAATCAATATTTAATTAGAATGGGACAGAAGACGGAACAGCCCTTCCTCCGCAGTCCACTAATGGCAAGACCCCCAGATCTACTCCGTACCGATTGAAAGGTATCCTGGGGTGACCATGATACTTCCCTACAGATGGATTCCATGGACGCCTTTGAATGGGCAGCCCATGAGACCAAAACCGCTCTGGGAGAGTATGTATCCACTGCTGAAGGAGGTTCAAGACCCCTCACCCTATATGCACGACCAAACCTACTAAGTCCAGGAGGTAACCTCTTTTCCCTGAAAAGACGAAAGGCTTATTACATGATCTGAAAAGGGCAATTGTGGATAGGGCCATCAAGGTCCAATTTGTGTGAGTGATCCTCTGGGAAGTTAGGCAATGCCCCGATGACTGTTAGATGGAGGGCTGTCGCTACCCTTGATACAAGATGATCTACCGGACACAAGTCTACTCCTTCTGGAAAGAAAATAATATATTTTTCTGAAGCTCTCAGAGCTTGAATCTCAGACATGCTTCTTGCGATAGATACTGCCTAGTAGATAATGTCACAAACTGAACATTGTTCTGTTGGAGCAAATGGTCGAACTGATTTGAACTGATTTGAAATCCAGCAACACCGATAGATTCCACTGGGAAAGATCCTCCTTCATTGTGGTCGAAACCTCCTGTCTTCAAAATTTGTGCAAACAAAAGGATTTCCGATACATTTAAGCCTTGTTATTGCCAACCTAGTCGACACTTGCAATCTCAAGGAATATAGGCTAGGGCTCATGTCTGATCTGGTCTACAAGAAGTCCAGAACAGCTGTCACCGGAGGTGCAGTAGTGTCAATATCTCGCCCTGCTGAGAAATAACGCAAACTTGTTCCAGATTTTGGCATAGATGTTGTTAGTAAAGTGTCTTCTCACATTCCACAAGGTAGAGATCATCCTGGAGCAGGCTAGGTTTTCAAGCTTCCCCTATCATTCGTTCCTGTTTGCAGCCACGGCCTGCGTTTGTGCAAAGGGGAATCGCCTCATGAGATGAATGGCCACAAAAACTCAAGGCCCTCATTGTCAAAATGGAGGCATGGATATGACTACCGTGTTCACTCTCGACAGCCTCAAGAGGAATCTCATTATGAGAAATGTTGTTGGAAAATATATGAGCTAGATTGCAGATCCATGGAGAAAATCAAGGCATTTGTCCTCTCTGCCTTGGGGTGCGGAACTGATTCAGACATCCTTCTAAGTTTGAAATTGCTGTGAGAAGCAATGTAGTCTGTCTGTGGTTGGCCCCACCTGTGGACCAGCTCATAGAAGCCTACAGTATAGGGCCCACTCGTGCTCTGGAAAGTTTGCATGATGGTCAGTCTGTCTGTGTGTTCAAGTCCCCTAGGACGTAAACTGCTTTTGGAATTTGCAGGTGATTTCCTGACCCCAACAGCATGGGTGTCCCCTTTCTGAACAGCATATTGCCACAAGTTCCTCCTTGGTTATGAATATAGGCAACTGCTGCCATGTTGTTCACCTGCAGAAAGACTGATCTTCCCTTGATTCTGTGTAGTAAGGCGAAAGGTGCTAAAGAAACTGCTTGGATTTCTAGGGTATTTAAGACTACCCCGCTTGGCTGGGAATCTCCCATTGGACTGTACCAACAGTTTCTAACAGTGTGCCTTCCAGGCTATCTTTGCCGAGATAATTTGTAATTGTGATCTAGTCTAATGGTTCTAACAGGGCGACTTCATCAGATTCTCCCTCTTCAGCCACCACAGTATACTCCTACTCATACTGAGTGACAGTTGATAACTGTGCCAGACTCTGTTTCCTCTATCGTGCTAAGAATCCCAGCTTAAACTGTTGAAGTCAGAGTGCCCGAGGGTATATTGGTATGACGACAGTGTGCTCCAAAGATTAAGGGCACTGAGAAATGGTCAAACAAGTGGAGATTACTGTCTTCAGCATTCCTTCTTTGACTTCCACCGTTTTCCGGTGGAAGCCGAACAGAGGAGTTAGCAGAGTACCTCCAAGCATACTAACTGTTAAGTTATAGAGAGTTAATAAACTCAGCAGACATGTGCAATTTGTTTTTTTTTTTTTTCGTTTTTCGTTTTTTTTTTTTTTTTTTTTTTCGTTCGTTCGTTTTCGTACGAATGAACGAAACGTTCGAATCGAACGAATCCGAATAACGAATCGTTCGAATCGTACGAATCCGATTAACGAATCGTTCGAATCGAACGAATCCGAAAAACAACGAAAACCCGAAAAAAAAAAATTAGAAACAACGAATGTACGAATGAAGAAAATCCGAAAAACAAAAAAAGGAACAACGAAAATGAACGAAAAAAATTCGTACATTCGTAACTTTTTTTTTTGTTGAATTGGTAATTTTCCGTGTCCCTTACAATGGTGCTGCTTAACGTGCTTCAAATAGATTGAACAAAAAAATTCGTACATTCGTAACTTTTTTTTTCGATTTGTAACTTTTTTTTTCGATTCGTAACTTTTTTTTTCAATTCGTAACTTTTTTTTTTTTTGTTGAATTGGTAATTTTCCGTGTCCCTTACAATGGTGCTGCTTAACGTGCTTCGAATAGATTGAACGAAAAAATTCATACATTCGTAACTTTTTTTTTCAAATCGTAACTTTTTTTTTCGATTCGTAACTTTTTTTTTTCGATTCGTAAATTATTAAAATGTAATAATAGCATACACATTACATAAAATTCTGAATTATGCTCCGATTATGAATCTACGAATGTTACGAATGTACGAATAAATACGAATGCGTCCGAATTTCGAATAAATGAATAAACGAAAATTAAACTAACGAAAAAACGAATCAACGAAAAATAACTCTTACGAATGTACGAATCGTTACGAATACGATTACCGACGACTTACGAATATACGAATCGTTACGAATCAACGGAAACGAAAAAAACAAAACGAAAAAAACGAAACGAAAATAAACCAATTTTTTGTTGTGCACATGTCTAAAACTCAGGGTGTTTATGAGAATCTCTTGGCATGTCAGCAATTGTTTCAGACCTCTGGATAGAAGAATAATGTTGTCCAGGTAGCGGCGCACCCGAGATAATTGAATAAGAAGTACAGCATATAATCTCATGCCACCCTCTTCAATAACAATGATATTTGAGTGTTACCTGTCAACTGCAAACTCCTCCAGGCAGTCTTCACTCACCAGCCTAGGTATTGCGCCACAGGCTCTGCAGGACTTTTGCTGGGATGGTAGCGTTGCTCTAGGAAGAAGCAATAAGACGTCATCCTTGGAACTTTCCCCTTGAGTGGGAGCCTCTAGGGCTACATTCCTCCAAAGAACATCCTCCTTCCATGGCTCTTGAACTTAGAGAGCATGAGCATGCACATGCGGGGCTGAAAAAATGTCAAAGCAATCTGCAAAGGGAGGCACTCTTTTCCTGAAACTTACCACATAATGGTCTCCCAACTTTGAATTGGAGGGTCTTTTGTATAAATGGTGACTGACTCATGGTTTGAGGACAAATAGGATGGCCAGCTGAAAAAAACAAGGATAGCTGAAAAGGAAAATAGCATCAGAGAGCAAAAGGTTTAGAGATGAAAGAGAAAAATATACATGGTAACAAAAAAAAAATGAAAAAGTGTTCCTTTTTTTTTTAAACAAAAGTCTAATGCCGCGTACACACGGTCGGAATTTCCGATGGAAACAGTCCAATGGGAGCTTTTCAACGGATTTTCCGACCGTGTGTATGCCCATCTGTCTTTTTCTGTCGGAATTTCCGACGGACTTTGGATTGAGAACCTGTTCTCAATTTTTCCGACAGAAAACCTTTCTATCGGATTTTCCGATCGTGTGTATGCAATTCCGACACGTAAAATTCTGACGCATGCTCGGAAACAATTTGACGCATGCTCGGAAGCATTCAACTTCCCTTATATAGTGCTGTCAAAAGTGTTTTATGCCGCTGTGTTACAGACCGTTGGAATTTGGTGCGACCGTGTGTAGGCAAGACAGTTTGAGCGAAATTCCGTCGGAATTCCGACGGGAAAACCATCAGAGCTTTTTCCGACGAGAATTCCGACCGTGTGTACGCGGCATTAGGGAAATAAATAAATTATTGCCCATACATAAACATACGAATATGTGCATACACACACAAGGTTTTTTTTTGTGTGCCATACCTGAAACAAACAGCAGGGGGCATTGAAGGAAAGCTCACCTGTCCCAAAAAGCAGAGGGAAGAGCGATCCAGAGCCAGGCAAAGGAGGCTCTGCCTGGCCAAACCTTCAGGGCCGTTTGAGCCCCTCTAATTATCCCTGGAGATCTATAGATCTACCCTGTGACTCTGACCCTCATTATTAACAAGAGGGCAGCTTTTCCCAAAAGAAAAATGGCGGCCGGTACTCCGGCCAGCCAGTGTGCATGTGCAGACCGGCGCAGCCCAATGATGTCATCAAGAGTGCCCCCAGCACAGAGAAAACAGTCCAGCACAGGATAAAACAAGCAAAAGGGCAAACATAATCCAAAAATGGAGCCAAAGAAGACACAGAAAAGGAAAAGATGAAGGTAAAAAAGGGGAAACATATAGGGAGACAGAAAAGAAAAAGGGATAGGCAGCCCTGTGAGATACAAAGAACCAAAGGAGTGAAATTAATGAACTAGCTGGCCCCCCATGCCTCAGCCCCGCAGACACTTACTTGCTGGCAGATTTTGTTCCTAAAGAGGAAAAACTGCAGGACCCCATCAAGACCCACAGAAGGGGTTCCCAGGCTGTTTAGTGCAATTTAGCGGCCCGAGCGCTGGGAGAGGCTGAACCCAGCCGGATGCTGCACGGAGGCAGAGGTGGGGACATAGTACTGCTTACTCTTCACTGGTGCGTGGAGGTATGAGAAAAAAAAGAAGAAGAATGGGTGGGACCTAACTAGGCCTTTAATTTATGCTATTCACTGGTCCTGCCATGGTGGCGTCAGGAAAAAGTTTTGTCTATAATTCTACTGTAATAATAATAATAATAATCACCATCATATAAGTAAAAAAAAAAAAAAAAATACATATGTAAAATAATAATAATAATAACATTAATAATCTTATTCGTAATGATATAACTATTATTTTTTATACCAATAATAAATAATAACTGATAGACAATAAAATAAATATTTACCTGTATTGTTTAGTAATAGATGTTGTTGTTAGTGGTATATTATTAGTAAACGTTAGTAATTCTCTACAGTCTTTTCTGTCGTTTTACGAAGATAGCAGTTTACTAGCCAACAACGCATGCAGTCATTTTATCATTGTGCGCTATTTGGGAAATTTGTTTATCACACACGATTACTTAGCACACACACATTATTCTCCTTATTATATGATTGATTTTTGGGGCATTTATATATAAGTCATTTCAGAAAAGTGATTGCAAGGGTTTTAGTTTGTTATTCCTCCATTGTGTTGTCGCTAGCTTCTGATTGGTGTGTGGTCATGTTTATGAGGAGAGCAGAAAATGGAGCCATTAGAAGTTTGTTAAATAGCGAAAAATGCCGGCAACACGAATGTTGCTTCTTAGAAAACTTTTATTGAAGCACAACAAGCAGTGCTATATCTGAAATGCTAGCGCGTTTTGGCCATAGCCTTAGAAGTTTGTTGTGTGTAAACAAGAATAAGGAAAAAATTGACAGGGTGGCAATGCAGGAACACAATTAAGCCCCATACACACAGTCGGATTTTCCCATTTATTCTGTCTTATCGGACAATGTTGTCGGAAAATCCAACCGTGTGTAGGCACCATCGGACAGTGTACGTCGGATTGTCCGACGGACAAAGTCCTATCTCCTGCTGGAAAGATTTTTCGACAACAAAGTCCGATCACACCAAATCCGATCGTGTGTATCGAATTCCTGACGGACAAAGTGCCACGCATGCTCAGATCACATTACAAGACCAAAGCTATTGGCTACTAGCCTCTACGTAGTCCCGTCGTAGGCAACAAACGTCACCACGTTCAGAATGATCGGATTTTCCGACAACTTTGTCCGACCGTGTGTACGCAAAACCAACATGGGACAAAGTACGACGGACATGATCCGATGGACCTGGTCCTCGGATAATCCGCGCGTGTGTATGGGGCTTTAGGAAGCAGGAATAGAGCATTGTGACGTTGTAACAACAAGTTCCTTGAAGAAGGACCTTCGTGGCAGGAACACTAGGTATTATTTTAACCACTTGCTGACTGCCGCGCTGATATACATCGGTTCAATGGCAGCGATGGGCAAATGGGCGCACCTATACATCACCTTTAATTGGCGGGGCTAGCGAAGCCTGCCGCGTACAGCGTGACCGTGCCCGCGGGACCCGCGGACTCGATGTCCGCCGGTGTCCTGGAAATCATGTCACAGAACCGCAGAACGGGGAAGTGCCTATGTAAACAAGGCATTTCCCCGTTCTGCCTTGTGACATGGCAGAGATCACTGATCCCTGTCATCGGGAGCAGGGATCGCTGTCATGTGAGTTGTAGCCCACCCCCCCCCCACAGTTAGAATCACTCCCTAGGACACACTTAACCCCTTCATCGCCCCCTAGTGTTTAACACCTTCCCTGCCAGTGTCATTTATCATTATCATTTATCACATCGCCGCCATTATTAATAAAAAATAATTACTAATAAAAATGCCATAAAACTATCCCCTATTTTGTAGACGCTATAACTTTTGCGCAAACCAATCAATATACGCTTATTGCGATTTTTTTTACCAAAAATATGTAGAAGAATACATGTCAGCCTAAACTGAGAAAAACATTTGTGTTTTTTAGGGCTGTGGAAATTAAAGATTAATTCCTCGATTAATCGTTAATTTTTTTGATCAGTCAAAATTCTTTAGTTTGGTACTCACCTCTCCGCCGGCTTTCGGGTCTTCAGGGAGTTCTGTCGGAGATCCAGTGACGTCACGGACATCGATGTCACGGACTCCTCCCCCCTTCCCCAAGTGCCTCCGTCTGCTAACGAAGGGAAGGGGGGTGACGTTGAAGTTCTGATTGAGCGTAACGCGTATGGGGGAGGAGCTATGAATGACGTCACCCACTGCTGCCCTACGGAACTAACACAATTGTCGGCTTTACATGCTGTGTTTTTATCATCTTTATGTGAGTAGTTTGTGTTTGAACACAAAAATTAAATCTTATACTTAAGCGGTGAGCACTTAGATCTTTTCTTTCTACCCATGACCTGCGACCTTGCTGAGATCTAAGGAGACGTGAGAGAAGTTTATGGTCCGTGTTAACCCTTTTGATACCCGCTTGCATGACCACCTGATTGCACAGGGGTCCATGCCATAAGGTGAGAGTGATTAGTTAGACCGGAGGTGGAGGGATTGTCACGCTACTATGGAAAAAAAAATGACTTACGTCAGTGCTACAGTTTGAATTTAAAACGTATTTGTCTGAACTGTGAAGTTAAGTCATGGATTGTGGAAACAAACTAGTGTCGGTGATTGTATATAGTGTATACCACATTTACCACTGACTAATGCAGAGTTGCAATGCAAGGAGATCAGCTAAAAGTAGTTGGATCTGTATGTGTGTTATAATTCATTGAAATTAGTCAATTAATCAATTTAAAAAAAAACTATTCATCGAACACAAAAATTTTAATCAGTAACAGCCCTAGTTTTTTTTTTTATATATATTTTTGGGGGATATTTATTATAGCAAAAAGTGAAAAATATTGTGTTTTTTTTCAAAATTGTCGCTCTTTTTTTTGTTTATGGCGCAAAAAATAAAAATCACAGAGGTGATCAAATACCACCAAAAGAAAGCTCTATTTGTGGGGAAAAAAGGACGTCAATTTTGTTTGGGTGCAGCGTCGCACCACCGCGCAATTATCAGTTAAAGCGACGCAGTGCCGAATCGTAAAAAGTGCTCTGGTCAGGAAGGAGGGGAAATTCTTCCGGGGCTGAATCGGTTAATGAAAGCTGCAGATTTGAAATGATTATAAAAATGACTTTTTGAATTACATTAAGTTGTTGAAGCCTATTTGAGATTTTAGTGATCGAGTTTATGTAAACTTTAAAAAGTTTCCTTCTAATTTTGCAATTTTTGTTTGAAATTTAAGAGTGCAGCAAACATGATATTGTTTCTGAACCCTCTACGATCATATGAACGCTCTACGATCATTCAGCATTGCCGGGATTCTTATATAGTCTGTTGCAGCACATTGTAAAACACATAGTAAAAAAAAAAAAAAAATCATTAACATTTAATTGTTTACACTGTGTAAGTTTCTAACAAGGTTCAAGTATATAGGTTATTGTGTTCTTTAATTCTTTGTTACAGTCTGGAGAGGGAAAAAAAAAAAAAAAATAGTGTCACACAGCCAGAGATTTAAACTGTTGCCCCATTTTTTAATAAGATTATCAGTCAAATGTAATATTGCCTTTGACAAGTAGCTAATTTGTAATGAACATTGACATGGAAATCCCACAGAGCCACCACTGAGATTTGAACTTCAGCATGACAACATTGTCTGACTATTTCCACATTGAAATGATGTTTGTCCTTTTCTCCAAGTAAAGAACGAGGCGTTTGTAAATTCTAAAGAACATTACATGATTAAGACTATCATTTTTATTCATGAACACTTAATATTTCTTTCCGTCTGCTCTTTTTTTTTTTTTTTTTTTTAAGTAGCCACGCGAGAAGGGTATTTTGTCACTGTAAACATCTAGTTTCTTCCTCTCTTGACAGTTTAATGTTGTTATCCTTTAATAAATTTGCTGGAAATTCATATTTGCTTTCTTATAGATAGTTATTTATAAACTGTGTTAAAAACTGGAGTAGTTCAGGGCTCTTAAAGAGCAAGTACAGTAACAAACAGTGAGGTTGATTTACTATAACTGGAGAGTGCAAAATCTGGTGCGGCTGTGCATGGCAGCCAACCAACTTCTAACTTCAACTTGTTCAATTAACCACTTCCCGCCCGCCGGCCGTCAAATGACAGCTGGGCGGGGCGGCTCTCATTATGGGTGGACTTCATATGACGGCCTCCCAGAACGACCGCTTTTGCGCGCCCGTGGGGGGTGCGCTTCGCGGGGATCGGTGGTGCGGTGTGTCAGTCTGACAACGCTACACCAATCTCGGTAAAGAGCCTCTGACGGAGGCTCTTTATCACATGATCAGTCATGTCCAATCACGGCTGATCACGATGTAAACAGGAAGAGCCGTTGATCGACTTTTCCTCACTCGCGTCTGACAGACGCGTGTAGAGGAGAGCCGATCGGCTGCTCTCCTGACAGGGGGGGTCTGTGCTGATTGTTTATCAGCTCAGCCCCCCCTCGGATGCCCACCCAGGGCCAACAGGATGCCCACCCAGGACCACCAGGAATGGCCACCAAACTGGACCACCAGATATGCCACCCTAGACCACCAGGGAAATGCCAATCAGTGCCCAGGCAGCTGCCGATCGTCTCTCCTCTACTCGCGTCTGTGAGACGCGACTGAGGAAAAGTCGATCAACGGCTCTTCCTGTTTAAATTGTGATCAGCCGTGATTGGACACGACTGATCAGTGCCCAGGCAGCTGCTAATTAGTGCCCAATGCCTGCCAGTGCCATCAGTGATGCCTAGCAATGCCATCTATCAGTGCCGCATATCAGTGCCATCAGTGCCACGTATCAGTGCCCAGCAGTGCCGTCTATCAGTGCCACCCATAAGTACCCATCAGTGCAGCCTATCAGTGCCCATCAGTGTCCCCTATCAGTGTCAACCAGTCCCACCCATGAGTGCCCATCAGTGCTGCATATCAATGCCGATCAGTGCTGCATATCAGTGCCATCCTACCAGTGCCCATCAGTGCCGCCTATCAGTGCCCATCATCCTTGCCCCCTCATTGGTGCCACCTCATCGGTGCCACCTTATCAGTGTCTGTCAGTGCCGCCTTGTCAGTGCCCATCAGTGAAGAGAAAACTTACTTATTTACAAAATTTTATAACAGAAACAAAAGAAAAACTTATTTTTTTTTTTTTTTAATTTAGGTATTTCTTTATTTGTTTAGTAAAAAATAAAAAACACAGAGGTTATCAAAAACCACCAAAAGAAAGCTCTATTTGTGGGAACAAAATTATAAAAATTCTGTTTGGGTACAGTGTAGCATGACTGCACAATTGTAATTTAAACAGCGACAGCGCTGCAGTTATGCAGCAGGACAATGACCTGAAACACAACAGCAAGTCCACCACCAAATGGTTCAAACAAAGCAAAATTTAGGTTTTGGAGTGGCGTAGTCAAAGCTTGGACTTAAATCAAATTGAGATGCTGCATCATGACCTTACACTGGTCGTACATGCTGAAAAACCCTCCAATGTGGCTGAATTAAAACAATTCTGCAAAGAAGACTGGGCCAAAATTGCTCCACAGCGATGTGAAAGACTCATTGCCAGTTATCACAAACGCTTGATTGCACTGGTTGCCGCCAAGGGTGGCACAACCAGTTATTAAGTTTAGGGGGCAATTAACTTTTCACATAAAACCAGGCAGGTTTGGACAGCTTATCAATAAATAGCTTTCAATAAATGAAACCATCATTTAAAAAATGCATTTTGTATTTATCTTTGAGTAGTAATAAATACAATTTGAATAATAAAATTTGATGATGATCTGAGTCATATAAGTCTGGCAAGTATGCAAAAAAAATTTACATTTAGAAAGGGGGCAAATACTTTTTCACACAACTGTATGTTGTATTAAGACACACCCAAAATTCTATTTAATCCAACAAGGTACACTTTTTGGCACTGTGCCCTACATGCACCGCTAGTCAGTGTCTCTCTAAAGTTCCCCCCATTCTAATGCAGCGTACACACGGCCGGAATTTCCGATGGAAACAGTCTGATGGGAGCTCTTCATCGGATTTTCCGACCGTGTGTATGCCCATCTGTCTTTTTCTGTCGGAATTTCCGACTGACTTTGAATTGAGAACCTGTTCTCAATTTTTCCGACCGAAAACCTTTCTATCGGATTTTCCGATCGTGTGTATGCAATTCCGACACGCAAAATTCTAAAGCATGCTCGGAAACAATTCGACGCATGCTCGGAAGCATTAAACTTCCCTTTTATAGTGCTGTCGAACGTGTTTTATGTCGCTGTGTTACAGACCGTTGGAATTTGGTGTGACCGTGTGTAGGCAAGATAGTTTGAGCGAAATTCCGTCTGAATTCCGACGGGAAAACCATCAGAGCTTTTTCCGACGAGAATTCCGACCGTGTGTACGCGGCATTAGGGTCTAATGTTGGGAGATATGCTGTCTTCTGTTCCCTTGTGCTGCTCCCTCACTCCTACCAGGTAGAGCACAGACCTTTTAATTTGCCTCAACTGCCTGTAGCCAGTGAATACATAACCCCGCCCCCTCATTACACACTGCCAATCACTGGCAGTTCAGCACAGTTCATTTTTAATGCCAAGTGACATCCTACACACTGCGTTGGGCACCCTAGTTACTTGCCTGATGAATGGGCCTTTGCGTGGCTCCAAAACTTTGCCGTAAGTGTACTAAGTGACCACAAAAATAAAGCTTTGGACCCTTTTGAGGAGTCCTTGGTGTGCTGATGGCATTTCATCACTCTGATTGCCTACCTTTTTCCAGTCTGTGGTCATTACAGCACCCTGCATTACTGAACAGCCATTTTCAGCAACATGTGCGTGGGGAATATTGCGTCTGGCCATCGCATTGTGGGGTGCATGGGAGGATGAGGGAACGGTGGGCAAAATGCACCTTCAACTGTGTAGACAAAAATCCTTGCACTCGCTCTGCAACCAACCAATCTGAGATTCTGTAAGAGCAGTCACAGTCTTTATAGCAACCTCTGGTGTCTAACCCTAAAACCACAGCTCTAGGCAAAAGGTTCCACACACAATGTCTAGAGACAGCTCTACAACCAGGTTCCCTGCATTACTCTTCAGGGAAAGGTGTCCCTCTCAAGCCCAGCTTCCTAAGGCAGTGTCATCCAGCACATTTTTGGAGTCCAGGTTCCTCCGGGCTCTCCGCCAAGCACATGCATGCAGAGGACTAACAACAACAGCTCTTCGGTAACACAGGCTGCATCCCAGGGGCAGATGCCCCAGAAGAAAGAGCTCTAATCAGACACTCTGAAAATATTTATCTTCTCCCCAGCCACACCTTCTGGGCACCCCTGCCCAGTGATTGGCTGTATTCAGATAAATATTCATAGCCCAAAAATTGATCCCCCCCACCCTTATTCTAACTCTGGAAGCTTCTTCCTGAGGTAGGCAGGAGCAATAGACCTGACCAGACCTAAAAAATAAATGTATCTAGCCTACGGCAGAGCACTTCAAGTGTGACATGAAAGGTAACCTAATTCTTTTTTACAGCCCCCTATGGACCCATTACCCAAGCTGATGATAAAAGTTGTGTAATGCTTATCTGTTGATAGGCTTCTAACACAGTTGTGGTGGTGGGTCATGTGGTCACCAACAAAGAGTGCAATTCAGGCATTAGTGGCTCAACCAAAACACAGAATTAACTTTTTGACATGAAGAACACTTGACTCAATATTGTGGCCTTGTTTGGGTGCTTGTGCAGGGCAATTACAGTATAGGATCAGATGACAGCGTTAAACTGCTAAGGGCAAGGTTGTCACACGTTCCTGTCATCTATGGTGTCTGAAAATAGAATAGACCCACAAGAAGATGAGATAGGAGACGTCCAGAGTGATGATGGAATCAATGAGTAATAATAATGCTTATTATTGTTATTATACAGGATTTATATACCACCAACAGTTTGCACGACACTTTACAATATACTGTAAAATCCCAATAAAATACATTTATGTTTTTGGTTGTAACATGACAAAATGTGGAGAATTTTAAGGGGTATGAATACTTTTTCCAAGGCACTGTAGATAGTACTATAGAAGGTAGCTGGACATGCAGGCATGATCTGAGTGTCCTCCGGTATCTAGGTTGTTAAACATGAGCAGCCGCCCCAGGTTCTTGTTTGACCACGAGTAATGTGAGTGAAGAGAAAGGGAAATACGCATCTAACTACCAGATATTTTTTGTACTTACTGTTATTTCCCACAATAAGCCCCAGGTTAGGTTAGCAATGGATCTAAAGACTGTCATCCAATGCCTATGGGCACATGAAGGCTAATTTTATCCTCTCCCAAGACTTAGATCAGCACGTGGTCGGAACACAATAGTGCCAACTGTCATTCCACTTGACAGACAGTTCAGTCATTTCCAATCGGCATTGACATGAAGCTCCAGCAGAGCCACTGCTGTGATCTGAACTTCAAGCTTATAATGCCACCATGTCCAGATTTGAATGGCATTGTTCTTTTCAAAGTATGGCACAGAACACTATGAGGCAGATTACTGCTTCAGTACGTTATTCTTTTTTTTCTTTCTGAGTGGGAATGATTCTCGCTCCTGAATCCTGAGTTATGGAAGAAGATGTCTATTGTCTCAAAGCTGCTGTTGCGTTTCACTGTTTTCAGAACTGACCTGTGCTGTCCACATGGACCTCTCTGAGATTGTTTCTAGGCTCCTGTTCATGTGATTCATGTCCCAGTCTTGCTACAAGCCTTGACCTCTTTCTTAATCTTGCCTTGTGATTATGTACCTTGTCTTGCTGCCAGGGCCGGATTTTCCACAAGGCCACCGAGGCCAGGCCTCGGGGTGGCAGTGGTGCAGGGGCGGCGCCGCTCCTGCGGTGACTTCTCAGCTTTCACGGCCGCCCCCTGTACTAACATAGCCCCCGGCGGGCGGCACTCAGTGTTGCCAACCGCCTGTAGATTTATGGGCAGCCAGTAAATTTAAGCCCTTTTTCCAGGGGGCCTGTTAAAGTCCGTTACGGCACCGGTGCCCGTAAAAAAGATGGCCCTGTGCTGCCCTGACCTGTGGAGAGGTGAAAGGGGCACAGGAGGAGGACACAGCACACTGATGATGTGGAGAAGTAATATGATGGTGGACAGAGAAGTTACTGTGAGGGGGTGAGGAGGACACTATCATGCCCGCAGCCTCTGTCCACCTCCTGTAGTATGTGCGCAGCCTCTGTCCATCTCCTGTAGTATGTCCGCAGCCTCTGTCCACCTCCTGTAGTATGTCCGCAGCCTCTGACCATCTCTTGTATTATCATGTCTGCAGTCTCTGAGGGGATCCTAAAAAGGAGTCAAGAGTGGGAGTGCCACCAGGATGGGGGTTACGGGAAGAGACAGACATGAGAGAGGAGACTATAGAGTAAAACCAAAGCCGCCAAACTGGAGCTGTCTGACTGATCCCTGCACAGTGCACCTGAGAGGAGGTCAGTGACAGCGCCACCAGGCCAGTCTGAGGTCTATTGTAACAGTCATCGATAAAGGATGATAATGGTGGTGTGTGTGTGTGTGTGGGGGGGGGGGCGGCATTGAAGGACCCGGCCTTGGGGCGGCAAAGGGAGTAAATCCGGGCCTACTTGCTGCTGTCAGAGCTGTTGCCAGTGTGGGTATATCCGAGGGCCGCAAACCTGGGAGCTGTGTGCAGCAAAACCCATCACTAATTGCAGGGTGCTCTGATTACCACTTTAAGCCCAGGCCTTTTTCTGACATTTGTAAGTAAAAATCTGTTATTTTTTTGTTTAGTTTTGCTAGAAAATTACTTAGAACCCCCAAATATTATATATTTTTGTATCAGAGACCCTAGAGAATAAAATGGTGGTCGATGCAAAATTTTATAGCACAATGTATTTGCGCAGCTGTCTTTCAAGCGCAATTTTTTGGGAAAAAAATACACGTTAATGAATTTAAGAAAAATCAAAATGTGATAATGTGAAAGAGGATGTTATGCCGAGTAAATAAATACCTAACATGTCATGCTCTGAAATTGCACACGCTCGTGGAATGGTGACAAAATAAAAATTAAAAATCTCCATAGGCGACGCTTTAACATTTTTTACAGGTAACCTATTTAGAGTTACAGAGGAAATCGTGTGCTATCATTATTGCTCTCACTCTAACGATCGTGGTGATACCTCACATGTGTGGCTTGAACACCCATTTACATATGCGGGCGCGACTTACGTTTGCGTTCGCTTCTGTGCGCAAGCTCAGACAGATGGGGCACACTAATTTTTATTTTACTTTTTTTGTTACACTGTCCCTTTCATTTTTTTGATCACTTTTATTCCTATTACAAAAACATCCCTTGTATAACAAATAAGCATTACAGGTCCTCTTTATTGAGAGATGTGGGGTCAAAAAGTGCAGCCCCAACAGTGCCCAGCAGGGATGCCAGTGAGTGCCT
The DNA here is from genome assembly GCA_028564925.1 of Lithobates sylvaticus. NCBI lineage: Eukaryota > Metazoa > Chordata > Amphibia > Anura > Ranidae > Lithobates > Lithobates sylvaticus. The sequence goes on from CM053030.1 coordinate 504,267,864, forward strand.
ACTCATTAGTGCTGCCCATCAGTGCCACCTATGCGGCCCGGATATCAGTGCCCATAAATGCTGTCTATCAGTGCCCAGCAGTGGCACCTACCAGTGTTCATCAGTGCTGCATATCAATGCCGCCTATCAGTGCTGTATGTTAGTGCCACCTCATCAGTGCCCATCAGTGCCACCTCATCAGTGCCGATCAGTGCCTGACATTATTAAATGAGAAAAATTTATTATTTATGAAATTTTATAACAGAAACGAAAAAGGATTTTTTTTTCTAAATTTTCTATATATTTTTTATTTTTATTTTTTTTAGAAAAAAAATAAAAACACAGTGGTGATTAAATACCACCAAAAGAAAGATCTACCGTATTTATCGGCGTATAACACGCACCGGCGTATAACACGCACCCCAAGTTTAGGAGGGCATTTTAAGGAAAAAAAGTTTTAGGAGGGAAGTTTAGGGAAAAAAAAACACTTACATTTAAGCGTCATTTGCAGCTTTGCCCAGCGTGATTTGCAGCTTGCCCAGCGTCATTGCAGCTTGTCAGCGTCATTTGCAGCTTGTCAGCATCATTTGCAGCTTTGCCCAGTGTGATGTGCAGCTTGTCAGCGTCATTTCCATCTTTTGCGCATTTGAAATTGCCGCCTAGAAAGACCGCGCGGCCGAAAAAAAACGAGCGTCGGCGGAAAAGCCCGAGCCGTCTGTTCGGCTCCTGCTCTCAGTCCCGCCTCCCTGCTGTTTCGGAAGCGAACGCAGGGAGGCGGGACTGCGAGCAGAGCGGAACAGACGGCTCGGGCTTTTCCGGCTCCACTCGCAGCCCCGCCTCCCTGCTGTTTCGGAAGCAAGCGCAAGCACTGCGAGCAGAGCGGAACAGACAGATCGGTCTTTTTCGGCGGCGCTCGTTTTTTTCCGGCGGCGCTCGTTTTTTTTCGGCGGCGGCCGCTGTTTTTCGGCGCCGTTTTAATTTTTTGGCGTATAACACGCGTATAACACGCACCCACGACTTTCCCCCGATTTTAAGGGGGAAAACGTGCGTGTTATACGCCGATAAATACGGTATCTGTCTCCAAAAAATGATAAAAATTTTATTTAGGTACAGCATTGCATGACCGCGCAATTGTCATTAAAAGTGCGACAGCGCTGAAATCTGAAAATTGGCCTGGGCAGGAAGGGGGTAAAAGTGCCCTGTAGGCAAATAGTTAAGAAGGGGGAAAAAAATCCCTTTAAAGTGGTGGGACACCCTGAAAAAAAAACTTTAAAAAAATGGTAATAACAATTTAAAATGAAAAAAAAAAAAAAATATTATTTTTTTTTTACTTACCAGAAATGGCTGTTGCTAGGCAGATCGTCCTAATCTGCCTCTTCCAGCGCCGCGGTGATCTTCTCTCCTTCCATCTTCTAGTGAATGGGGCGCGGTGTGTTATGGGAACTGTGTCCCACAACACATTGCGTTCCCCATTCACAAATTAGACTCGCGCATGCGCAGTAGGCCGCGCGCCGACTCGGGCATGCGCAGTAGGAAACGGGAAGCCATTTCTCTTACTGAGGATGGCGGCGCTGGATCCGGATCACCGAGGGACATCTCGGCCTCCACGACCGACATCGCGGGCGCCCTGGGAGGGTAAGTGTACTTATTAAAAGTCAGCAGCGACTTTTTTTTTTAGCTGCTGACTTTTAATAAGTACACTTACCCTCCCAGGGTGGCCGCGATGTCGGTCGTGGAGGCCGAGATGTCCCTCGACGATCCGGATCCAGCGCCGGATTTTTGAGCTGAAACACCGAAACAAGCCCGAGAGGCGGAAGTGAGGTCAGACGTCACTCCGGTCATCCAAGGGCATAGAGCTCAGTGGGGGCTATTTTTTTTTTAGCACTGATCACTGTATTGGTGTCACTTGTCCCCAAAAAGTATCACTTAGTGTCAGATTTGTCCGACGCAATGTCGCAGTCCCACTCTAAGTCGCTGATCGCCGCCATTACTAGAAAAACAATAATAAAAAAAAAAAAGTCTATAAATATATCCCATAGTTTGTAGATGCTATAATTTTTTGCGCAAACCAATCAATATATGCTTTTTGGGACTCTTTTTACATATTAGCTTAACCACTTCAATACAGGACAATTGAATGACAATTGCGCGGTCATGCGACGTTGCACCCAAACAAAATTTACGTCCTTTTATCCCCACAAACACAGCATTCTTTTGGTGGTATTTGATCACCTCTGCGGTATTTATTTTTTGCGCTATAAACAAAAGAAGAGTGACAATTTAAAAAAAAACACAATATTTTTTACTTTTTGCTATAATAAATATCTCATATTTTTTTTTTACAACTATTTTTTCCTCAGTTTAGGCCGATACGTATTCTACTACATGTTTTTGGTAAAAAAAAAAAACACACAATAAGCGTATATTGATTGGTTTGCGCAAAAGTTATAGCGTCTACAAAATAGGGGATAGATTTATGGCATTTTTTTAATTTTTTTTTTTTTTACTAGTAATGGCGGTGATCTGCGATTTTTTTCAAGACTGCGACATTGTGACGGACATATCGGACACTTTTGACACATTTTTGGGACCATTCACATTTACACAGCGATCGGTGCTATAATATTGCACTGATTACTGTATAAATGTGACTGTCAGGGAAGGGGTTAACACCATGGGGGGGGGGGGTAGGGTGGGGTTAATTATGTTCCCTGGGAGTGATTCTGACTGTAGAGGGAGGGGACTCACAGGGGGAGGAGACTGATCGGTGTTCCTCTGTACTGGGAACACACCATTGTGGCGTCATATTACTATAGCTGGGATGTGAAGTGGTTAAATTGATGGAGATTTTTTTTTTTTTTTACATTTTTTTTATTGGGTATGTTTTATAGCAGAAAGTAAAAAAATATATATTTTTTTTTTTTTCAAATTGTAGGCCTTTTTTTGTTTATAATACAAAACATAAAAACCGCACCAAGGTGATCAATTACCACCAAAAGAAAGTTCTATTCATGGGAAAAAAGGCCATACCGTATATACTCGAGTATAGGCCGACCCGAATATAAGCCGAGGCACCTAATTTTACCACAAAAAACTGGGAAAACGTATTGACTCGTGTATAAGCCTAGGGTGAGAAATGAGCAGCTACTGTAAGTGGAAAAGAGGGTCAACAATGCCCATTTGCAGCCTCACTGTGCCCATTTGCAGCCTCACTGTGCCCATTTGCAGCCATAGGTCCCCTGAACTTCAAACTTGGTAGTTGAGGGTTCCTAGATGCCCCCTAGCTGCAGCCAAAGGGTCCCGAAATGACATTGCTGCAGATGGACACAGTTGACCGACTTTGGGGCCCTGTATCTAGGGGCCACTAGGGGCCACTAGGTGCTATGAACCCCCAATTTGGATATCTTGGATACCAATTTGGTTCCACTGGGTTTGCACACCAAATTTGAGGTTCCTAGCACCAAGTGGCCCCGAGATACGGGGCCCCAAAGTTGGGTCAGAAAAAAAGTCAAGCACTTTTCTTCAGCAAAAAATGACATTTTCCAACCCGACTTTGCGGCCCCGTATCTCTGGGCCACTTGGTGCTAGGAACCCCAAATTTGGTGTGCAAACCCAGTGGAACACTACAACATATCCAAATGGGGGGTTCCTAGCACCAAGTGGCCCCCGAGATACGGGGCCTGCAAAATCGGGTCGGAAAATTTAATTTTTTGCTGCAGAAAAGTGCTTGACTCAAGTATAAGCCGAGGGGGGCACTTTCAGCATGTGCTGAAAAACTCGGCTTATACTCGAGTATATACGGTACATTTTTTTGGGGGGTACAGCGTCGCACGACTGCTCAATTGTCAGTAAAATTGACGCAGTGCTGTATCGCAAAAAAATGGCCTGGTCATGAAGGGTGTGGGGGGGGGGATAGTAAAACTTCCGGAGGTAAAGTGGTTAAACAAGTGCCCGAAAGGGCTCTAACACAAAGGGTTAAAGCACAGGCAAAAAAAAAAAAGACAAACATGAGCGCAATCAGAAACAACAATATGTACGAAGACAAAGAAACACAAAATAATGTTTTTGGGCTCCTATTGTAGGTGAACGCTCGTATTTGCTGTTGATTGAAATCAAATCGAAATTCCAAAAAAAAAGTGCAGGAATGATGGGAAATAATTCTTTTTTTTTCCTCTTCTCTCTTCAAATATGTTCAAAACCAAGATAAACCATAGAGCGAGCTTTGATCTTTCATCACACTGACAGTTGTGTGTTTAGGAAATTTCCATATTGGAGCGTAATTCTTAGAAAGAAAGAAATCTGTTTTCTAAAATGAATTAAAGCTGAACTCCAAGAAAACATCTTTATGTGTGTGTGCATGGATTGTCCTATTCTTACACAGTCAAAGAGGAGACACCACCATCTCTGGTAGGGTTCAGGAGATAGGTGTGTGCACAGGGTATGCCGGATGTGCCTGGGCACACCCTAATCACTCCATGAGCTTTAGCATAATCGCTCTGTGTGTCAGCAGGAAGATGGGAAAGATCTCCCTCTTACCGGCTCTGCCATAAGAGAAGCGTTCACTTCGCTTTCACTGTGCCAGTAGGGAGATCAATGTGCCGGGGTCATATACAGTGGTGTGAAAAAGTGTTTGCCCCCTTCCTCATTTCCTGTTCCTTTGCATGTTTGTCACACTTAAGTGTTTCGGAACATCAAACCAATTTAAACAATAGTCAAGGACAACACAAGTAAACACAAAATGCAATTTGTAAATGAAGGTGCTTATTATTAAAGGTGAAAAAAAATCCAAACCATCATGGCCCTGTGTGAAAAAGTGATTGCCCCCCTTGTTAAAACATACTATAACTGTGGTTGTCCACACCTGAGTTCAATTTCTCTAGCCACACCCAGGCCTGATTATTGCCACACCTGTTCACAATCAAGGCATCACTTAAATAGGAGCTGCTTGACACAGTAAGGTCTACCAGAAGATCCCTAAAAGCTACACATCATGCCGAGACCCAAAGAAATTCAGGAACAATTGAGAAAGAAAGTAATTGAGATCTATCAGTCTGGAAAGGGTTATAAAGCCATTTCCAAAGCTTTGGGAATCCAGCAAACCACAGTGAGAGCCATTATCCACAAATGGCGAAGACATGGAACAGTGGTGAACCTTCCCAGGAGTGGCCGGCCGCCCAAAATTACCCCAAGAGCGCAGCGACGACTCATCCAAGAGGTCACAAAAGACCCCACAACAACGTCCAAGGAACTGCAGGCCTCACTTGCCTCAGTTAAGGTCAGCGTTCATGCCTCCACCATCAGGAAAAGACTGGGCAAAAATGGCCTGCATGGCAGAGTTCCAAGGAGAAAACCACTGCTGAGCAAAAAGAACATCAAAGCTCGTCTCAATTTCTCCACAACACATCTTGATGATCCCCAAGACTTTTGGGACAACATTCTGTGGACCGATGAGACAAAAGTGGAACTCTTTGGAAGGTGTGTGTCCAAGTATATCTGGCGTAGAAGGAACACTGCATTTCAGAAAAAGAACATTATACCAACAGTAAAATATGGTGGTGGTAGTGTGATGGTCTGGGGCTGTTTTGCTGCTTCAGGACCTGGAAGACTTGCCGTGATAAAAGGAACTATGAATTCTACCAAGAGATCCTGAAGGAGAATGTCCGACCATCTGTTCGTGTACTCAAGCTGAAACGAACTTGGGTTCTGCAGCAGGACAATGATCCTAAACACACCAGCAAGTCCACCACCGAATGGCTGAAGAAAAACAAAATGAAGACTTTGGAGTGGCCTAGCCAAAGTCCTGACCTGAATAACAAACAACCACCGCTCCAAGACTCTCCTTACAAGCGAATGCTCCTGCTCCTGTGTGGGAGCCCCAGGTGCTGGCTAATAGCACAATGATTAGAAATCAAAAGGAAGAACTCCGGACAGCCGCACACCGGGAAAATAAAATCCAAAGGGTTTATTTAAAAGCAAAAAGACACTACAATCCAAACACGGCAAAAAGGGGGGTACAGAGCTAAGTTCTGTACCCCCTTTTTGCCGTGTTTGGATTGTAGTGTCTTTTTGCTTTTAAATAAACCCTTTGGATTTTATTTTCCCGGTGTGCGGCTGTCCGGAGTTCTTCCTTTTGATTTCTAATCCTGACCTGAATCCTATTGAGATGTTGTGGTATGACCTTAAAAAGGCCGTTCATGCTCGAAAACCCTCTAATGTAACTGAATTAGGACAATTCTGCAAAGATGAGTGGGCCAAAATTCCTCCAGGACGCTGTAAAAGCCTCATTGCACGTTATCGCAAACGCTTGGTTGCAGTTGTTGCTGCTAAGGGTGGCCCAACCAGTTATTAGGTTTAGGGGGCAATCACTTTTTCACACAGGGCCATGATGGTTTGGATTTTTTTTCACCTTTAATAATAAACACCTTCATTTACAAATTGCATTTTGTGTTTACTTGTGTTGTCCTTGACTATTGTTTAAATTGGTTTGATGTTCCGAAACACTTAAGTGTGACAAACATGCAAAGGAACAGGAAATGAGGAAGGGGGCAAACACTTTTTCACACCACTGTATATACGTAGAAACACACGTGTTTGAGCATTAGGGTGCACACCTACAGTGCCTTGCAAAAGTATTCACCCCCTTGGCATTTTTTTCGTGTTTTGTTGCCTCACAACCTGGAATTAACATGGATTGTTTGAGGATTTGCATTGTTTAATTTACAGAACATGCCCACAACTTTGAAGATTTTTATTTATTTTTATTGTGAAGCAAACAGCAAATAGGAGAAAATAACAGAAAAAGTCAATGTGCATAACTATTCACCCCCCTAAAGTCAATACTTTGTTGAACCACCTTTTGCGGCTATCACAGCTCCAAGTCGCTTTAGATAAGTCTCTATGAGTCTTGCCACATCTGGGATTTTTGCCCATTCCTCCTTGCAAAACTGCTCCAGCTCCTTCAAGTTGGATGGTTTGCGCTTGTGAACAGCAATCTTTAAGTATGACCACAGATTTTCTATTGGATTGAGGTCTGGGCTTTGACTAGGCCATTCCAACACATTTACATTTTTCCCCTTAACCACTCAAGTGTTGCTTTAGCAGTGTGTTTGGGGTCATTGTCCTGCTGGAAGGTGAACCTCCGTCCTAGCCTCAAATCACACACAGAGTGCTACAGGTTTTGCTTAAGAATATCCCTGTATTTAGCACCATCCATCTTTCCCTCAACTCTGACCAGTTTCCCAGTCCCGACTGCTGAAAAACATCCCCACAGCATGATGCTGCCACCACCATGTTTCACTGTGGAATGGTGTTCTTTGGGTGATGTGATGTGTTGGGTTTGCCCCAGACATAGCGTTTTTTTTGATGGCCAAAAAGATCAATTTTAGTCTCATCAGACCAGAGCACCTTCCTCCATCCATCAGACCAGAGCTCCTTCCTCCATACATTTTGGGAGTCTCCCACATGCCTTTTCCCAAACTCATGTATATTATACTTTTTATTTTTACATTGTCCCTTTAATTTTTTTTTTTATCACTTTGTATCACTTTTATTCCTATTACAAGGAATGTCAACATCCATTGTAAAAGAAATAAGGATGACAGGTCCTCTTTATGGAGAGGTCTGGGGTCAAAATTATCCCAAAACTCTTCTTTACCTTTTAACCACTTGCTTACTGGGCACCTAAACCCCCCTCCTGCCCAGACTAATTTTCAGCTTTCAGCGCTCTCACTCTTTGAATGACAATTGCGCGATCATACAACATTGTACCCAAATTTTATCATTTTTTTCCCCACAAATAGAGCTTTCTTTTGGTGGTATTAGATCACCTCTGCGGTTTTCTATTTGTTGTTAAGAAAATTTAAAAAGACAGAAAATTTGGAAAACAAAACCAAAACGGTTTTATATTTTGTTATAACATTTTGCAAACAGGTGACAGCTGATCACGTGGTAAGGTGCCGGGATCTCATTGACTCGGTGATCACAGAGTGTGCCAGGATGCGCGGGGAGCGCGCAAAGGGAAGGACGTCTATTGATGGCCTCCCGGCAATGTAGGTCCACGCTGTAGCCGTCATTTGGTGTGTCCCGCGATCGTGTCACGGAGCGGCAGAACGGGGAGAGGCCTATGTAAACAAGGCATTTCTCTGTTCTGCCTAGAGACATGAAAGAGATCTACTGCTCCCTGTCATCGGGAGCAGTGATCTGTGTCATGTTCTAGTGAGCCCACCCCCCGCTACAGTTAGAATCACTCCCTAGGACACACTTAACCCCTTGATCGCCCCCTAGTGTTTAACCCCTTCCCTGCCAGTGTCATTTACACAGTAATTGGTGCATTTTTATAGCACTGATCGCTGTATAAATGACAATGGTCCCAAAATAGTGTCGAAAGTGTCCGATGTGTCCGCTATAATGTCACAGTCATGATAAAAATCGCCACCATCACTAATAAAAAAAATAAATTTATGATAAAAATGCTATAAATCTATCCCCTATTTTGTAGACACTATAACTTTTGTGCAAACCAATCAATATAAGCTTATTGCGATTTTTTTTTTTTTTTTTAAACAAAAATATGTAGAAGAATACGTATCCGCCTAAACTGAGAAAGAAATTTGTTTTTTTTTTATATATTTTTTGGGGGATATTTATTATAGCAAAAAGTAAAAGATATTGCTTTTTTTTTTCAAAATTGTCGTTTTTTGTTTATAGCGCAAAAAATAAAAACCGCAGAGGTGATCAAATACCACCAAAAGAAAGCTCTATTTGTGGGGAAAAAAGGACGTCAATTTGTTTGGGTGCAACGTCGCACGACCGCGCAATTTTTGGTTAAAGCGACGCAGTGCTGAATCGCAAAAAGTGCTCTGGTCAGGAAGGGGGTAAATCCTTCCGGGGCTGAAGTGGTTAAACTGAATTACCAAAAAAAAAAAAAAAAAAAATTCCATGAGTGTCTCATTGCTATGATGAAAGACATGACAGTAATGTAATGTTAGTGATGTGGATTTATGTTGGTACCCTGTAATGGGACAAGGCGGGGATTAATAATACTGTTCTCTCCACGCCATGTGTACTGCCTGGCAATCATTCAGCTTACTCTAGCTGAAAGATAAGAGTCTTTCTGTACTATTGCAGCCCATGTTAATTACTGTCATTGTCTCATCAGAGGTCTGTGTACAATGACAGATACAGATGACTGAGACACTGAATCCCTCTGTCAAGGACATCAGCTGATGAGAAGACTGTCATATGATATCTGATACAATCATTACTGCTTTACTTCCTTCGTTAAAAGATAGATAGATAGATAGATAGATAGATAGATAGATAGATAGATAGATAGATAGATAGATAGATAGATAGAATAGATTAGACATGTGCAATTCGTTTCGTTTTTATTCGTTTTCCGTTAAAATTCGTTATATTCGTTCATTCGTTATCGCACGAATGAACGAATGATTCGCTAAAAATTTTAACGAATAACGAATTATCGAATCGAACGAATATGAAAAACAACGAAAATCCGAAATAACCAAATTAGAAGCAACGAAACTACGAAAGAAGAAAATCCGAAAAACGAAAACAGGAACAACGAAAATCAAAATGAACGAACAAATTCGTACATTCGTACCTTTTTTTTTTTGTTGTTGAATTGGTAATTTTCCGTGTCTCTTACAATGGCGCTGCGTAACGTGCTTCGAATGGATTGAACGAAAAAATTCGTACATTCGTAACTTTTTTTTTATTTTTTTTCAATTCGTAATTTTCCGTGTCTCTTACAATGGCGCTGCGTAACGTGCTTCGAATGGATTGAACGAAAAAATTCGTACATTCGTAACTTTTTTTTTCGATTCGTAATTTTCCATGTCTCTTACAATGTAATAATAGCGTACACATTACATAAAATTATGAATTATGCTCCGATTACGAATCTACGAAAACAATGTTACGAAAGTACGAATAAATCAATCTTACGAAAGTACGAATGTAACTAAATCTACGAAAATACGAATGCGTCCGAATTTCTAATAAACAAAAATTAAACTAACGGAAAAACGAATCAACGAAAAAAGAACTCTTACGAAAATACAAATCGTTACGAATACGAACACCGATGACCTACGAAATTACGAATCGATACGATTCAACGGAAACAAACAGAAACAAAACAAAACTAAACAAATTTTTCTATTGTGCACATGTCTACAAAAGATAGATACAATAGATAGATAGATAGATTAGATAGATAGATAGATAGATAGATAGATAGATAGATAGATAGATAGATAGATAGATAGATAGATAGATAGATAGAAACAGATATCTAGATTAAAATATATATTTAAAAAAAGAGCCGTGCTATAAAACAGTGATAATCAAAACATATAAATCTAAATGAATCCAAGCGTTGGTTGAGTAATACAATGATAACAAAAATTAGGGGTCGACCAATTATCAGAGCGGATGATTATTGGGGGGCTGATATTTACATTTTTTCAAATAATCGGTATCGGTCATAAACTTTACCGATGTTACTGTTATTGCCGATATTGGTCAGACGTCCTCCCCCTGTCCCAGCGTGGCCCTCGTGGCAGTCTCTGTGAGCGGCAGAGATGACATCATCTCTCACTGCCCGCCTCGCATCACCGCTGTTCCGCCCCCTACAGCAAGGCCGCGAAGGCTGTTTTTGACAGCGCTACAGCCACGAGCGAGCAGAGAGATAGTCATCTTTCTCTGCCCACCGGCATGTGGAAGTTTACCCACTTGGACGCCGCTGGGGAGAGGCTTCCAGGATTAGTGTATGTAGTGACACACTGCATATCGGTGTCAGGTGACAGTGACAAGTGACACGCTGCATATGGGTGGGAGGTGACAGTGACAAGTTGCATATGGGTGGCAGATGACAGTGGCAAGTGACACGCTGCATATGGGTGCCAGGTAGCAAGTGACAAGCTACATATGGTTGGCAGGTGACAGTGGCAAGTGACACGCTGCATATGGGTGGGAGGTGACAGTGACAAGTTGCATATGGGTGGCAGATGACAGTGGCAAGTGACACGCTGCATATGGGTGCCAGGTAGCAAGTGACAAGCTACATATGGTTGGCAGGTGACAGTGGCAAGTGACAAGCTACATATGGTTGGCAGGTGACAGTGGCAAGTGACACACTGCATATCGGTGGCAGGTGACAGTGTAAAGTGACACGGTGCATATGGGTGGCAGATGACAGTGGCAAGTCACACACTGCATATGGGTGGCAGGTGACAGTGACAAGCTGCATATGGGTGGCAGGTGACAGTGACACGCTACATATGGGTGGCAGGTAACTGTGGCAAGTGACACAGTGCATATCGATGGGAGGTGACAGTGAAAAGCTGCATATGGGTGGCAGGTGACAGTGGAAAGTGACATGCTGCATCTGGGTGGCAGATGACAGTGGCAAGTGACATGCTGCATCTGGGTGGCAGGTGACAGTGACAAGCTGCATATGGGTGGCAGGTAACAGTGGAAAGTAACACGCTGCATATGGGTGGGAGGTGACAGTGACAAGTTGCATATGGATGGAAGATGACAGTGGCAAGTGACACGCTGCATATGGGTGGCATGTGACAGTGACAAGCTGCATATGGGTGGCGGGTGACAGTGACAAGCTGCATATGGGTGCCAGGTGGCAAGTGACAAGCTACATATGGGTGGCCGGTGACAGTGGCAAGTGACACGCTGCATATCGGTGGCAGGTGACAGTGGAAAGTGACACGGTGCATATGGGTGGCAGATGACAGTGGCAAGTCACACACTGCATATGGGTGGCAGGTGACAGTGACAAGCTGCATATGGGTGGCAGGTGACAGTGACAAGCTACATATGGGTGGCAGGTAACTGTGGCAAGTGACACAGTGCATATGGGTGGGAGATGACAGTGACAAGCTGCATATGGGTGGCAGGTGACAGTGGCAAGTGACATGCTGCATATGGGTGGCAGGTGACAGTGACAAGCTGCATATGGGTGGGGGGGACAGTGACAAGCTGCATATGGGTGGCAGGTGACAGTGACAAGCTGCATATGGGTGGCAGGTGACAGTGACAAGCTGCATATGGGTGGGGGGGACAGTGACAAGCTGCATATGGGTGGCAGGTGACAGTGACAAGCTGCATATGGGTGGCAGGTGACAGTGGCAAGTGACATGCTGCATATGGGTGGCAGGTGACAGTGGCGAGGCTCTCTGGGGACCCTGATGTAAGGGGAAGGCTCCCTGAGGACTCTGATGTAAGGGGAAGGCTCCCTGAGGACTCTGATGTAAGGGGAAGGCTCCCTGAGGACTCTGATGTAAGGGGAAGGCTCCCTGAGGACTCTGATGTAAGGGGGGTTCTCTGTTGACCCTGATGCAAGGCTGAGGCTCTCTGGGGACCCTGATGTAAGGAGGGGCTCTCTGGGGACCCTGATGTATATTGGGGGCTCTCTGGGGACCCTGAAACAATGAAACAAAAAATCAGTTTATACTTAAAGTGGAATATTTTTACTTATTTTTTTGGCGCAATTGTGTACAGTTTATATACTGTTTTTTGTGCGTTTTTACAAAATTAAAGTGGGCCGGTTTGGATAAAGTCCAGGGCCAAATTGTTGTCCCAGTCCAGCCCTGATCATGTTTAATTAAATCGGATTATGATTAGGGATGAACCAAACTGCCCTGGGTTTGGCGAACGTCAAAGAAGTACTAAAACACAGCTAAAACTGTGAAATGAAAAATGTACATCACAGAGATGCACCCCATCGCAGGCAGTATTGGGGCACCTCCCAGGCATGCTATTTAAAGGAATTGGACATTTTTAATGTTTCACTTTAAGCATTTAAAAATCACTGCTCCTGACCGAAATGTAAAAAATGTAAAAAAATATTTTTGCATTGGTACGTGTTGGTACATGATTCTCACCCTTCCCCTTCCTCCCATCCCTCCCAACAACCCCGCCACCCACCCCCATCTAAGGAATTTTTTTTTTTTGTTAAAACCCCTTGCCTATTAGCCCAGCAAATAGGCATTTTTAATTGATCGGATTTCAATAGGGTTTGGGACCCGAGCTTCTTTGAAATTTGCCAAACCCTGCTCAAACCAAACCCAGGGCTGTTTGGCTTATCCTTACTATCTACCTATTATCTATCTGTCTATCGGTCTGTCCATCTATCTCCCAATCCGTAGTGGTGTATCTCTCTATATCAATTTGTTTGCTTATACATTAATCTTCCATCTGAGATAATGTGCAGTAATGTCATCGTACCTTTTACAATGTTATCATGACTCATGAATCTTCAAAGTCAACCTATACTGTATCACGTAAACTATCTATCTATCTATCTATCTATCTATCTATCTATTTATCTATCTATCTATCTATCTTTCATTTAGATGAGCTCTTTCTCTCTGAAATCAATTCGGAGAAGGCAGGCGAGCATGCAATAATGAAATGGCTCTTTTTTGATGCACTCCGTCTCCTCAGTCAGCATGGGGTTGATGATGATAACTAATTAGGCTGTTAATGCTTTTGCACAAGACAAGATCCTGATTCCCAGCCAACAAGCCTTGTCTTCTAAGGGTGCTTGACAACCTTACCATCAGCTTACCTTTGTAGCTGGAACACAAAAAGAGTGACTACTTCATTTCCACTTCATCCTCGAAATACTGTATCTTCTTAAAGTTGAACATGAGTTAGTTATCTTCGGCGTGTGTATTGAATGTTCGCTCTGGGTGAAACGACCACAGAGAGCGATGATGTGTTTTTTTTTTTACTTTCAATACATTTTTATTCATTTTAACATGTCATACAGAATGTGGGCTTGAAACGTTTATTGCCCAGAATAGGTCACGTAACAATAAAAGGAAAAAACAAACATGAGAACAATGCTTGAGTGAACAAAACCGAAACATAACATAAGCCCAGGTGAAATGCACTAGGACAGCGATAAAGAGTTTGTTGTCAACCCCAAAATATTAGGTGTGCAGTGGAAGAGGACATCAACTGGACGCTATGAAAACAGGAGGAGAGGACTTGCCCCGGGCACCCCTGATGGGATCTTCCTGTGCCCCGAGCTTGCTCTCCCCTGAGTCCTCAACCCATATCTGGTAATGTCCTGGGGAGGAGAAGACTTGGGCAACCTCCCTGACTGCTTGGGTGGTTGCCCATTGGTGAAGTACGTGTCGGCCGATTTCACCTGTGCTTTTAGAACTAACATTATTATTAAGGTTAACAACAAAGCCTGGGGAATGCCCAGGAAAAAAACAAGCCTACTTACCACCAGCTTGCAGACAACCAAATTAACCTGTCTAACACTATGCGTTAAACACAGGGGTTTAGTCGGCACGCATTTGCAAACGCATGCGTAAGCCACAGAGCCTCGTCAAGGCACCCTGGATATCTGTGGTCCTAACACTAAACTAAGAGTGTCCCCACAGTGGAGGCACATACATTCTAATGGGTAGATGAGGGCAGGTGGACTGAAAGGGAGCCACCCCTTCTTAAAGGTACAGGAGCACACCAAACCCCCAGCAGATTGAACAATGGCTGCAAAGGTGTTGGTGCGTTGCTGGACCAATACAAACACTATGTGATAACAAAAACTCGCCACCGCCCCCATCTACAGCTGGCTATCGCAGTAAGAGGCATTGGAAGGCTAAAGCAGATAACAACAAAGCCTGGGGAATGCCCAGGAAAAAAACAAGCCTACTTACCACCAGCTTGGAGGTTAGCTGGAACTGACAGAGCTATCATGGGAAGGATAGAAAAGTAAGGAAGAAATAGAAAAGACTGAAAGGAAAGAGGGGAATAAAAGGGGGGGGGGGAGTGTGACACATTTTAGCTGGGTATTAGGGAGCTGTCTGAGGGAGCTCCAGGAATGAGGGAGATCCCACAGTGAGACGCCCATGGTTCCCAAACGGATTCAAACTTATGGGATGTGTCTTGAAGTATACTAGCTAGCTTCTTGTGGGTCATTATCCAAGAGATCTTGCGTATAATCGCTGAGAAGGAAATCTTCGGGCGTTTCCATGCCCCAGCAATGGTGAGCTTGGCTCCTAGCATAATAAAGTGAATCAGCCTTTGCTTGGGCTTGGAAACATTAGTAATATGAGCATTTAAGAGTGCTACTGAGGCAGTCCTGGGGACTGAACATTTTGTAACCTTGGTAATCAAAGTAAAGATTTTTGACCATAGAGGTCTAATTCTGGGACATTCCCACCAGATGTGCACCATGGAGCCTCTGAGTTGACACCCTCTGAAACAGCAGGGGTCTGCTGAGGGATATATTGATGCCAGTCTGGAGGGGGTCATGTACCATCTCATGAGAACCTTTATGTTTGCATCCATCAGAGATGTGTTGAGAATACCTCTATATGCTTAAGAGCCTGCTTGTTGCCAAGTTTCTAAGTCCCACTCGTAGCGATGATCTTTTTAAGCTGGCCATAGATGGATCGAAATATGAGCGGATCAGCAGGGACTGCTCAGTTTTTTTCGATTAGCCCAGCTTTAGTCTTGGCTGCTTATGACTCTACCTTTAGCCTGGTGTGTCTATTCTTGTTCTTCATAGTCTAGTATGGCTTCTTAAAAAGTTGGCTCTAGTTTTGGAGTTTAGTCTTTGGTTCCCACTAGGGCTAAAGCTGGCCATACAGAGACTAAAATTCGCCCGGTTTAGCAGGGACTGGTTGATATTTGATCAATGTGTGACTTCTGGGAAAGAAAAAAGTGCAGCGCTCAAACTATATCAAATAATACATATTACAGTGATACAAAATCCGTGAAAATATATCTGAAAAAAATGGTGAAAAAAATATATATACAATGGAAAAATAATATATATATATATATATACTGAAAAAATCAACAAACATAAAGTTCAAATAATATATATATGCTGAAATAATCAACAACCATAAAGTTCATAAATTCCAAATTCATGCGTGAATAAAGTGTCCATATAAATATAAAAAAAATGAATAAAATAAAATAAATATATTTATTTTATTTTATTCATTTTTTTTTTTTTATATTTATATGGACACTTTATTCACGCAAGAATTTGGAATTTATGAACTCTATGGTTGTTGATTATTTCAGCATATATATATTATTTAAACTTTATGGGGAGGGGAGGGGTTATGGGCTGTGACGTGTGTGTGTTTTTTTACATTAGGGGGCGGGGCTGACATCTGACGTCATTGATCGGCTTTCCCGATGACAGGGAACAGCCGATCAATGACAGGCAGAGAAGGAAGCGCGGGGAGAGGTTTGTTCACACAGGTTTGTTTACACAGACCTCTCCCCGTTTTTCAGCTCTGTGACCCGATCGTGGGACACCAGCGGCGATCGGCTAGGCTTTTAAAGGGCCACGTACCGGTACGTGGTTTTGCCTAGCCGTGCCATTCTGCCGACATACATCAGCGTGAGGCGGTCGGGAAGCGGTTAAGAGGTCTTGTCATGTTTTTTTCTGTTACAGGGGATATTTACATTCCTTGTAATAGGAATAAAAGTGACACAATTTATTTATTTTTTTTAAACTGTGCAAAAATAAAAAATAAAAGGTAAAATAAATAATAAAAAATAAAAAAAAATGTATAAATGCGCCCCGTCCCACGAGCTCGCGTGCAGAATCGAACGCATACGTTAATATCGCTCGCATATGAAAATGGTGTTAAAACCACACATGCGAGGCATCACCGCAATCGGCAGAATGAGAGCAATAATTCTAGCCCTAGACCTCTTCTGTAACTCGAAACATGCAACCTGTAGAATTTTTTAAAGTCGCCTATGGAGATTCTTAAGGGTAAAAGTTTGTCGCCATTCCACGAGCGGGCGCAATTTTGAAGCGTGACATGTTGGGTATCAATTTACCCGGCGTAACATCATCTTTTAATCAAAAAATTGGGCTAACTTTACTGTTGTCTTATTTTTTAATTAAAAAAAGTGTATTTTTTCCAAAACAAGTGCGCTTGTAAGACCGCTGTGCAAATACGGTGTGACAGAAAGTATTGCAACGACCGCCATTTTATTCTCTAGGGTGTTAGAAAAAAAAAGTATAATGTTTGGGGGTTCTAAGTAATTTTCTAGCAAAAATAAAAAAAATTTTAACTTGTAAACAACAAATCTCAAAAAGAGGCTCAGTCCTTAAGTTGTTAAATGTATTTTTTAATGCAAAAAATTAAATAAAAATACCCATTGATCCTGCAAGAAATCCATTGAGCTTATAAATTCCTGTGCTTGTGCTAAGCTTATCAGCACAATCGGTTCTCAATCTCTGTTTGCCCAGTTCAAAGCTGTGGACTACAGAACACCTTCTCCCCATATTATGAAGAAGAACTAAAAAAAACTGTACTCCTACCTTCTCCATAAGTTCAACCCTCACAGTTATTACCTTTTGTACCACTTGCCCCTCCTTTTTAGATTGCACGCTCCTATGAGCAGAGTCCTCCTAATCCTCTATTGAATTGTATTGTACCTGAATCATTTATTGTTATTTTGTCAAAGCAATGCGCAAACTGTTGGCGCTATAAAAATCATGTATAAAATAATAATAATATTTATAAATATACTATATATAAATATGTATTATATGTATATTGTATATATTAATTTCACTTTTCCTTCCCTCCTTTTTCTGCTTTTATATGCTTCTCTAGATATTTTATAATCATTTTAAAGTAATCATTATCTGTAATGTTTATAGTATGCTAATATCATTTTAGATAAATATTTTATTATATTAATGGGTGCAGCTGTGCATAGTAGCCAATCAGCTTCTAACTTAAAGGGATCGTAAAGTCTCATGGTTTTTCTCCTTAATGCATTCTATGCATTAAGGTGAAAAACTTTCTGTGCTGCAGTTGCCCCAGAGAGCCCCCTCCCCTTTTTCTTACCTAAACCCATCCATTCCAGCTGCTGTCTCCGTCCTCATTGGATAGATTGATAGCAGCAGGAGCCATTGGCTCCCGCTGCTGTCAATCACATCCAATGACACGGGATCGGGGGGGGGGGTCCTCGCTGTCTGTGTCAATGGATGCAGCAGCAGGACTTAGGAGCGCGCCCGCACAGGTGCCCCTATGGGAAGCGGCTCTCTGTGGGGGATCCCGATGAAGGAGAGGAGCCAGGAGCACCACCGGGGCACCCCAGAAGAGGCGGATCAGGGCTGCTCTATGCAAAACCCTTGCACAGAGCAGGTAAGTATAACATGTTTGTTATTTAAAAATAAAAATCGAACCTTTACAATCACTTTAAGCTTGTTCAATTAAGCTTTGACAATAAAACCGGAAGCTGATTGGTTTCTATGCAGCGGTGCACCAGATTTTTCACTCTCCAGTTTTAGTAAATCAACCCCATTGGCTGTTCTTTGGCAATGTTAACCGCTTGCTGACCAGCCGCCGTCATTATACTGTGGCAGATCGGCACGATCCCACGAGCCGTCGTAGCTATACATCCTTTAAGCGGGGGTGCCGATGCTAGTGGACGACGGTCGCGATGACCGCCGGCCACGAGCGATCGCTGGCACGAGAGGCAGAACAGGGACGTGTGTGTGTGTAAACACACAAATCCCTGTTCTGTTCTGTGAGGAGAGACAGATCGTGAGTTCCTAATAGCTAGGAACCACGATCTGTCTCCTCCCCCAGTCAGTCCCCTCCCCCTACAGTTAGAACACACAGTCAGGGAACACAATTAACCCCTTGATCGCACCCTAGCGTTAACCCCTTCCCTGCCAGTGACATTTATACAGTAATCAGTGCATTTTTATAGCACTGATCGCTGTATAACTGTCAGTCGTCCCAAAAATGTGTCAAAAGTGTCCGATGTGTCCGCCATAATGTCGCAGTCATGATAAAATTTGCAGATCGCCGCCATTACTAGTAAAAAAAATAATAATAATAAAAATTCCATAAATCTATCCCCCATTTTGTGGACGCTATAACTTTTGCGCAAACCAATCAATATACGCTTATTGCGATTTTTATTACCAAAAATATGTAGAAGAATACATATCGTCCTAAACTGAAAAAAATAATAGCTTATTTTTTTTTTTTAATTGTGGATATTTATTATAGCAAAAAGTAAAAAATATTGTGTTTTTTTTTCTAAATTGTCGCTCTTTTTTTGTTTATATCGCAAAAAAATAAAAACCGCAGAGGTGATCAAATACCACCAAACAAAAACTCTATTTGTGGGGAAAAAAGGACATCAATTTTATTTGGGTACAACGTCGCATGTCTGCGCAATTGCCAGTTAAAGCGATGCAGTGCCGAATTGCAAAAAGTGCTCTGGTCATTGAGCAGCCAAATCTTCCGGGGCTGAAGTGGTTAAAGAGGCTGTAAACCTCCATTTGCAAGTTGTACCGATAGGTAGGCCTAGAATAAGGCTTACCTATGGGTACTGTAAATATCTCTGTTTAGGAAATATTTACTTTCTTTAAGATTTTATTAGTGCATGCTGCCTGTGTCCTGCTGGGGAGATTTTCTTTCACTTTTTTGCCTAATTAGACTCCCATTTCTGTTTTTGTATCTCTCATTTTAGACAGCTTGCGCTGCTGTCAATCACATCCAATGACGCAGCGCACCGGGGGCGGGGCCGAGTGATACAGCGAGCTATAGCCGCCGGCTGTATCATGGGAGCACGCCCGCAAGTGCTTCTCACCATGCGAGGGAGCTCGCAATTAGGTGAGAAGCACTTGCGGGGAGGAGCCGAGACAGCCGCCGAGGGAGCCCAGAAGACCAGGGTTGAGCTGCACAGTGGAGGTAAGTATAACATGTTTGTTATTTAAAAAAAAAATTATGTTTCCTTTACAACCACTTTTTAACAAACGATAACGAACGTGCAGAATCTGAAAACCGAAAGATCCGACATAAACAAATGCTTTATTTTCGTTTTTGTTTCAACAACAGTTCTATATAGATAGGAGATTCGACATGACGCTGACAATAGTGATCTGTGTCCATTGAACCTGTGGCCGAATGTGTCTAGCCTAGCTCTATTAGTCCATGATTATTCTACATAAAGAGAAAAGATTTGACATGAAGATTCGACGCCGCGAGCGGACATTTATGGTCAAATTCTCCGCCCATAGGCTATAGAAGAATTCTAATGTTGGTTGACTAGTAATAATAATTAATAAATATAATTATTACTAGTGTCATACAACATTAGAATTCTACTATAGCTTTTAGGCGGAACATTCGACCGGAAATGTACGATTGCAGCGTCGTACAGTTTAGCTGCTCCGTTGAATCTTCTTAGAACATTCGACAGACACCATAAGCCTTCAATGACAGATTCAACCTTAATTATTTCGGATTTTCGGACAAATGCAATTTTTAACGAAACGCAATAAATAAAAATGATTTTCGGGAGAAACTATATAAATTTATTTTTCGGATGAAAAAAATAATTCCGAAACTAAATATTTCAGTGTGCACGTGTCTAGTGATTAGATTGAAAAACTCATGTATTAGTGGAAGTCCTAGGACATACTCTTGGAACACAGAAATGCCACCACCCTTGACTTTCAGTTAACACTAATGCCGCGTACACACGGTCGGAATTCTCGTCGGAAAAAGCTCTGATGGTTTTCCCGTCTGAATTCCGCCGGAATTTCGCTCAAACTGTCTTGCCTACACACGGTCACACCAAATTCCGACGGTGAATAACACCGCGGCATACAACACGTTCGACGGCACTATAAAAGGGAAGTTTAATGCTTCCGAGCATGTGTCGAATTGTTTCCGAGCATGCGTCGGAATTTTGCGTGTCGGAATTGCATACACACGATCGGAAAATCCGATAGAAAGGTTTTACGTCGGAAAAATTAAGAACAGGTTCTCAATCCAAAGTCCGTCGGAAATTCCGACAGAAAAAGACCGATGGGCATACACACGGTCAGAAAATCCGATGAGAAGCTCCCATCGGACTGTTTCCATCGGAAATTCCGACCGTGTGTACGCGGCATCAGAGTTAGCAGGCCTTGGGGGGGAAAACCCACGTTTCCACTGTACATAGTGGTCGTTATTAGTGGAAAATGGAACACTAAACGGTCAGGTGGTTAAAAGCAAACAACTTGAAATTCCATCTGTGGCCTTCAATCAAATTTGTTTTCTGGTACACATAGCACGGCCTACTTTGAGATACTTAATGACCTTGATAAATACTTGAAGATCAATAACAATTTTATGTCATCAAAAGATTGATACTTTTTTTTTTCCTCCTCCGGCATTGTGATACTAGAGGTTGAAAGTCAAAGCTTGCCTTGGCCTGTCCTGCCTTCTATAAACAGAATTCACGTATGCGGGCTGGTAAATAACTGATGAACTCACTTAGCTGTGATTATAGATTTTCTCAGAGCTTCTTTATACCACAATTTGTTTTTGATTCTTAATTCAAGGTTGTCTGGGGGTAAGTTTGCCAACTTTTTTTTTTTTTTTTAACAGTAAGTGTGAAGCCAGCCAGCGGTTCAGTCAACCTTTATGCCAGGCAGACATGTGGTGGACATAACTCAAGTTGGTGGTTACAATATACTGTACATTACAGGGCCTGTTCTGTTAATGATTTTTTTTTCTCGTTTTTACAGTTCATTGTGTTGTAAGAACTACATAGAAGTTAAAGCTGAACTCCAGGCAGTGGCGGAACTACCAGGGTTCGCAAAGGTTGCACTTGCATCCGGGCCTTGGTTTTCCGCCACTGTGGGGGGAGTCCAAGAGCCGGGACTGTGTCTCCACTGCATGGCTGCTGGCTGAAGTTGTAAGCAGAGAGTGTCTGTTACACTCTCTCTTATACTGCCCAGACCCAGTACCGACAGCCCACCCGGCCGCCTGCCCCCCGCAAGGATGGGAGAGGAGAGAGAAAGCTGGATCTGCTCCTCCTCCTCCGCATCGTTTTTCTCCTCCTGTGTGTACCTGAGGCCCCACCCACACTCCAATCCCCGGCAGCGCTGTGCTCAGAAAGGGGTGGGTAAGCCCAGCAGCTGGCAACTACATTGTGGAGAAATGTGCAGACTGCCTAAGCCTCCTTCCTGGGGTGAGTGAGCTCACCATCCATAGTGACTGGAGTGAACCCCCTCTCTCTCCTACCTCTGAGTACACTAATGTAAGGGGTGCTCTTTGGACTCTGATGTACAGTAAGTAGACCCCCTTACATCAGAGTTCCCCTTAAAACTAGAGTCTGCAGTATTCCCCCTTCCCAGAGCACACCTTACATCAGAGTTTCCCTTTACATTAAGGTCCACAGAGCTCCCACTTACAGTGAAATTCTGTGGATTCTCATGTAAGGGGGCTCTGTGGACTCTAATGTAAAGGGGGCTCTGCAGACTCTGATGTAAGGGGAGCTCTATAGACTCTCATATAAGAGGGGCTCTGCGGACTCTGATGTAAGGGGAGCTCTACGGACTCTGGTGTAAGGGGGGCTCTGCAGACTCTCATGTAAGGGGAGCTCTACAGACTCTGATGTAAGGGGGGGCTCTGCAGACTCTTATGTAAGGGGGGCTCTGCAGACTCTCATGTAAGGGGGGCTCTGTGGACTCTGATGTAAGGGGGGCTCTATGGACTCTGATGTAAGGGGGGCTCTGCAGACTCTCATGTAAGGGGGGCTCTGCTGACTCTGGTGTAAGGAGGGCTCTATGGACTCTGATGTAAGGGGGCTCTGCGGACTCTGATGTAAGGGGGCTCTGCGGACTCTGATGTAAGGGGGGCTCTGCAGACTCTCATATAAGAGAGGCTCTGTGGACTCTGATGTAAGGGGAGCTCTACGGACTCTCATGTAAGGGGGGCCCTTCAGACTCTCATGTAATGGGGTGCTCTGCAGACTCTCATGTAAGGGGGGGGCTCTGCGGACTCTGGTGTAAGGGGGGCTCTATGGACTCTGATGTAAGAAGGACTCTGGGAACCCTGATTAAAGGAGAATGCTGGGAACTATGATGTAGTTGGGGGCTCTGGTTACCAGAGCCCCCCTTATATCAGAATTACCCTTTACACCAGAGTCTGCAGTGTTCCCCCTTACATCAGAGTCCCCTCCTTACATCACAGTTCTCAGTGTTCCGCCTTAAATTAGAGTCCCCTGGTTGCTGGGTTGTCAAGGACACTAGAGAATCCACGCTTCTCCAATACTGCCAAGGTGACGGATAACGTTCCATGTACTGAGGAAAGATTCCTGTTTGCTTCTGATTGCTACCTTAATTCAAGGTCAGAGACTTTGCAAGTTCCGAATTCAAGTGCTGACTGCCATAATCTCTGGCTAGAGATTTGTTCAGCTTTGAAGCGCCCAGCTGCGAGTTGCTACTCTCTGGGTTGGCAAATAGAGACTTTCACATACTTAGCAGTTCAAGGTGCCTGAGTTTATCCACCCTTACCCTCTGTTCCCACATGAGACTGTCTGTTGGATGTTATCCCTGCAAATAAAAACCTTTCTAAAGGACTTTTATGGTGTTAGCTTCCAAAGTCGTTGGGTACTAACCCTGGGAACCCCTAGACCTGGAGGAACAAGCCAAGCGGAGGTAACCGGTAAGCCCAAAAGTTAAGGCCGCCCCATCGAGGGTTATGGCCGCTACACACATGTAGAATTAATTTATAGTACAGATACAGCCTAAAATTACAGAGCTGTTTTTTGCAACCCTTATACAGTACAACTATTTCAGTTAGTTGACCATTGTCAATGCATATAATGAAAACAATGGGGTCCATGGGGTAAGGCCTATGGTTTTCATACACTGCACTGATGATGGCCAACTAGCCTAAGACAGATGGATGCAGTTTGGAAAAAAAATGCCTCTATAATATAAGGCTGTGTCTGTACTATAAGTCAGTAGTTCTACATGTCCGTTTGTCCACCAAGGCATAAAGGAACAGTTTTCTGGTGCTTCCCATTTGTCCCCGTTTGCAGGCAACAGTCCCAGTTTTGTTGAGCCTGTCTCTGCCAGTATACATGTCCCACTATGCAGGCACCAATAGTCACTTAGGAGGTGGGCCTTTTTTCATTTTTGGCCACCCGAAAAAGGTAAACAGTGGTGTCCACCTGTATAGTTCCACCACCAGATCTCTGCAGTCTAGAGTGATACCCATCTTGTGATTTCACCTGACAGCAGTGGAGGCACCAAACTGGCAGATGAGAGAGATGGATGTCTTTTCGTTGGGCGGTGAGGTTATGATTTCTACTGCACACACCAGACACAGAAGAGAAGAAAACGCTCATATGTGCTACAGCTGTATCCAATGGCCCACAGGACCATATCTGAGCTTGGCTCTACTGTCTATCCCCTCATGTCATACAGCATGAGCTTGCAAAACTGGCAGTGTGAGGAGGTATTTATTATACTTCTTAGCCCAGCCTTTTTCATCCAGGGTGTCTAGGCACCTTGGAGTGTCTTCTGGGTTCTTCAGGGGTGCCTTGCCCAAATTGCCCAAAAATTGTGTACAAGCCAGCGGATTGATCATCAAACAGCATCCTTGTTTAATCAAATCCGCCCGTTTGTGGGCTCCATCAGACTTTTTCCATCGGATCCTGCTCTCAAATTTTCCGATAACAAAATCCGATCGGATTTTCCGATCGTGTGTAGAGAATTCCCACAGACAAAGTGCCACGCATGCTCAGATCAAATTATGAGACCAAAGCTATTGGCTACTAGCCTCTACGTAGTTCTGTCGTACGCAACGAACGTCACCACGCTCGGAATGATCGGATTTTCCGACAACTTTGTCCAACCGTGTGTATGCAACACCAGTTTCGGACAAAATCTGTCGGAAAAAATCAGACGGATTTTGTGGTCGGAATTTCCGACCGTGTGTAACTAACAAGGAACACTGCAGAGAGGGATACCCAACACATTTCAAAATGATGTTGTGAATCTTCAGGGAATAATACCACTATCTGAAAAACAGCCCATATTAGTAAAACATCAATGCAAATTCATACCTATAAGTGTTCATCCATTCATCATCAAAACAAACACTTACAAAAAATATGCAAGTTTGGCAGAAGCAATCCTCCATGGAAAATGGATATCCTGTCAAGGCGGTTGGAAGCCTGCCCCATGTGAATGCCCAATAGTCCCATCCAAAGAAAACCAACCATGGATAACCTATAGGGCAAGGAAAACGTGGTAAATCCCCAGGAAGAAAATGAGTCTCAATTCCAGGGGAGTGGGGTCAGTCTGGAATGTTATTCCCCATAAGGCTGGCCCCACATTAAATAAAAATTGTATATGCTTACTTCAGTGGTCTTGTATATAAAAAACCCAAACAAGGTACCATATTTAGAGGCTGAAAATATGTGTTACCCACTGTGCATTCTACGCTCCTGACCCCTGCACTATATGTGTTACCCACTCCTGACCCCTGCACTGTGTATGTTATGCACTCTTGACACCTGCACTTTATGGTTAACAATGGGCATGAGTCAGTGGGGGGAAGGGGGGTCCCTGGATCTTAAAATGAGAAATAATCACCCTGTTTTTGGACCTGCAATGTAATGCAGCGGATTATCCGGCGTACTTAGTCCGACGGACCAGGGTCCGGCAAGCAATTCGATCGTGTGTGTGCTTCAGTGGACTTTTTCTTCCCAAAAGTCTGGCGGACTTAGAAAGAAGTTTTGACTCAAAATTACAAAACAATCCAGTCGTCTGTGTGCTAGTCCGACGGACTAAAACCAACGCTAGGGCAGCTATTGGCTACTGTCTATGAACTTCCTTATTCTAGTCCGGTCGTACGTCATCACGTTCAAATCCAGCAGACTTTTGGAGTGATAGTGTGTGGCCAAGTCCGTTCATTTGAAAGTCCGGCGGACCTCAGCTGCAAAGTCCTTCGGACTGTCCACCGGACCAATCCGGTCGTCTGTGTGCTAGTCCGACGGACTAAAACCGACGCTAGGGCAGCTATTGGCTACTGTCTATGAACTTCCTAAAGCATCATACACACGATTGGACTTTGTACCAACTTTCCTGTGGATTTTTGTCCAAAGGGCGTTGGCCCCAAGTTGGTATTGCATACACACGGTCGGACTTTTTAGGCAACAAACATGAAAGTAGTGAAGTTTTTAACGTACTGACGACACTTCAAAAGAGGACGTTCGAATACTCCAGCGCCACCTTTGGTCAACTTCTATATTGTTGTCTGATCTTTTGCATTGGTTCTGAGCATGCATGTTTGTACTTTGTACAAAAGTCTGATGGTTTTGTGTACACACGGTCGGACTTTGGTCCATCGGACTTTTGTTGGCAGAAAGTTGGTCAGTTCGCACAGCCAACAAAATTCCGATGAAACCTGGAAAAAAGTTGGTCCGATGGAGCGTACACACTGTCGGATGTTGGTCCAAACCAGCTAATTTGCATGTTGATTGTCAAAAAGTCTGATCGTGTGTACGGGCCTTTTTTTTTTTACGTCATCACCTTCGAATCCGGCAGACTTTTGGAGTGATCGCGTGTGGCCAAGTCCGTTCATTTGAAAGTCCGGCGGACCTCAGCTGCAAAGTCTGTCGGACTGTCCACCGGACCAAGTCCGCCGGAAAGTCCGATCGTGTGTACGCAGCATAAGTGAGACGTGCAAATACCTTCTCTCTCAAAAACTAGGAAGACATTTTTAAACTGGAGACCCGATTTAAGCCAAGTGTTTCGTTTTGTTATGGCGGAGATAATAGTTATTTTTAGCAGAGGTAAAAAAACTAAAAAAAGAGCTTTTCTGTTGTGTTGTACACAGCTAGTACGTCAATGACCTGCCTTTTCCAAATACAATATGTTTGGATAGGCGGCCCTCCTAAAACCAGTATTTAGTATTCATATATTTATGCGGCTCGTACAGCATCTTACCGCGGTGTAAAGTACAAATCAGGTTGGTAACATTTTGTTCAAGCACTTCAATTAGAGCGCAGTTAGTAACCACGGAGAGCTTGTTAGAAACAGTTTTCCACTGGTGCTTAAGCTGGACTCTTCAATTATCAAAACAGATGCTTGCCAAAAGCCACAAGACCAATTTAAAAGTAGAATTAGTTCATCAGTAACAACTGTTCTGAGACATCTACATGGATCAGCCTTCTGAGCTGCATGGAGAGTCGACGGTGGAACTGAACACGCTTATGTCTTTATTCAGATCCGTCATACGGCAGTAGAGTGCATCTCGAAATATTGCATTTATTAAATTCATTACTGTTCTCTGCTTAGTCGGAGGCTGCCTTTTTTTTTTTTTTTTTAATAATCAGCTTTGTCCCAATTTGCAGTTACAAAGTGAAAGGCTCAGGACATTGATAATCTTTAGAACTTCTATTCCTATCTTAGAAAAATTGGGTCTGCTTGTGCTTAAAGGGACCCGGTCACAAGAGTAATACCTGTATTGTCACAGCTTAAGGACGTTTTTCCAAAACCTTTTTTACCCCAGAGGAACCCAGTGGCGGCCGGTGGAATTTTTTGTTTAGCGGGGCAGCAAACAGTATGCCAACCACCCCCCCCCATCGGGCGGTCAGTCAGTAGCACTTACCCCATCCCCGGTGGCTTCCCCTGCTTGGCAGCGGCGGCCTCCCGTTCTCCTGCTCTCCACGGGTCATCACGGCAACGGCAGCTTCTGTTTCCTCCCTCCTCTTCGGCGGGCCAATCGGGAGTCTTCTCTTTTCGGCTAATCGGAAAACGGGTCTCACACCGCTTCTGTTTGGCCGTATTGAGGATCAGTGTTTCAACAGGGAATATTCATTGCGGTTGTAACACATCTGGGTGGGCTCCGGTCGCACTCTCTGCAACCTGAGCCCACCCTATTTTGAAGCCTACGGCTCTAATCAGGTGCTTCAAAAAGAACCCTGGCTGATGTAATTTATACGCCCGGTGCCCTGAAAGAGGCCAAACGCATGAATAGGGGGCGGCCACGGTGGCCATGGATAAATTCATGCTATGGATGAATCTATCCATTGCATATAGTGGGTGGTGAGGAGAGAGGGGGTGGCGCCTGGGCACCCCTAATGGACGGGCCACCCCTGGAAGAACCCTTGAAATAATATTCTGGTCTAGCAGCATTTATGCTAACACCAGATGTAGCACCCTTCAAAATACTGTAGGTTGGTTAGGTACATTTTTAGCTCTTTTAGCTCCTCTGTAATCAGTGGAGTAGTGTTTGATTGGGCTGTTGTGGGTTTCACCGGCTGCAGGTTTGATTCCTCCCAGCCTTCTGGAGAATACTATAATGTAGTGGGCGGGATGAAGAAAGTCAGCAGTTGAATATTGATGTTGTCTCAGCCCAGCTAGCAAGCAATTGAGCTGCAAGTTTGAAAATGACTTGCTAAGCCAGTGACCTTTCTTCAGTCAAGGCACCAGTAGCGGCTGGTGGTATATTGTTTTTGGGTGGGACGGGCAGCAAACAATGCCCCACAGCCCCCCGGTCAGTCACCAGTCCTGCACTTAACCCATCTAGGTCACGGGCAGGGCTTCCACCGGGCGATGTGTGGCGACTTCCCCTGCGTATCCTCCACCTCGGCATCACGGCAGCTTCCGCCGCGCGTCTCCTCCCTCCTCCTAGGCAGCCAATAGGATCACTTCTCCTCTTGGCCAATTGGGTGATGGCACCTGCTTCCTAAATGGGCCAGGAAGAGAATCAGGAAGACAATAGCAAATATTAATTCGCTATTGTCACACAACACAACAAAAAAGAGCCTACCCTTTTTTGAAGCCTTTTAGAGCCTCTGGCTCTAATCATGTGCTTAAACCCCCCCCAAAAAAAAACATTGAAATCCATGCGTCTGCCGCCCCGCATGTAGATTAGGGGGACCAGACGCAGGGATAGGGGGTGGTGCCCTTACGCCCGGCATAACGGGCCGCTACTGCAAGGCACCCTTTAAAGATGATGGGCAATCTCGAGGCACCACCATTCTAAAATGTAAAAACGATTCTAATAGTTTTACTTAATGCAGCAACATCCACAAACGTAAGACACCCATCGTTAGATGTGATTTATTCTTCCAAGGCAAATACATTTTTGCAAACTGGTACTAACTAGTATTCCAATGTTTCTCTCCTCCCTCAGTTTTTCTCCATCACTCAGCTAATGTGACCCCAACTCTGATGGAGAGGGGCGGGGTCAAACAAGGATGCTGTGCAGGTGACTAACATACTCCCTATCAACTGATTATGCCATTGGTCGTTAGGACACCGGCAGCTAGAAGGTTGTAGTGGTGCACAATGAAAACCTGTGGCTTTGGGTAACTAAAAGGCGGGCTTCATTCAAGAGGAAGTAAACCCTGGTGGGTTTTACTTCTTCTTTATTTCCCTGCAAAGGTAAAGGTACTATGGATCGTATAGTAGCCCATTGAGTCACTTACCTGACACAGGAGCCTGCGATATGACTGCTGTCCCCACTAGCAGCGAGTGTCCATCTTTACCCCTCTTCCTTCCAGGGCCACGAACTCTGGCTCTGTGACTGTCCGGAGTCGCGTGACGTCACTCCCACGCATGCGCTCGGGAGCTGCCAGTCACGGCATGACCCCTATTAGAAACGGTGCAATCTGCCCTTTCTAAAGTGCGCATGCACCCCAGTCATCAGCGCACAGCTTTTTTGTAAATATCTCCTAAACCGTGGAGGTTTAGGAGATATTTCCAGCACCTACGGGTAAGCCTTAATATAGGCTTACATGTAGGTAAAAGTGGTTGTACAAGGGTGTACAACCACTTTCACATGCTGGTTTGTATACAATTTTTGGGCCATTTTTTGGCATTTTTCTGCAGTTTCCTGGGGGTTTTGGGTGTTTTGCCGGGGGTTTTAACCCTTTCTCGGCCGCCAGCGGGGGTAAAAGCGCCCCGCTAGCGGCCGAAATGCGCCGCAATTCCGACGGTAAAACGCAGCTAAAAGTAGCGGCGTTTTACCGCCGACGCTATAGGCGGATTGGTGTGAAAGGGGTCTAAAAGTATTCAGATTGAAAAAACAGAGATTCTGAATACTGTCATTTTGTTAAAATCTGTGTCATTGGCAGCCGAGAAAACCATAAGTGACGTTGTGAGTGTGGATAATCTGTCACCACTTGGTCAAAATTGGTGGTCAAAAAAATGGCCTGGTCACAAAGAGGGTAAAATCTTCTAAAAGCAAACCAGTTATTAATAAATATTTTTCAAATTGCCTAAAGCAGTGGTTCTCAATCCGGTCCTCAAGTACCCCCCCAACAGGCCATGTTTTCAGGTTTTCCTTTATCTTGCACAGGTGCTTTAAATCAGAGTCAATGGCTTGGTGTTTTGGACAGCTATTTTATCTAATGCCCCGTACACGCGATCGGATCGTCTGCCAACAAAACCGTGGATTTTTGTTCGAAGGATGTTGGATCAAACTTGTCTTGCATACACACAGTCACACAAATGTTGGCCAACAGTTACGAAAGTGGGAACGTGGTGACCTACAAGACGTACGACGAGCTGAGAAAAAGGAAGTTCAATAGGCAGTGCGTCTTTTGTGTGTCGGAATTGTGTACACACAATTGTAAATTCTGGCAAAAAGGTTTTGTTGGCAGAAAATTTGAGAACCTGCTAGCCAACATTTGTTGGCAGAAAGTGGGACAACAAATGTTCGATGCAGCGTACACACGGTCAGACTTTCAGCCAATAAGCTCACATCCAACATTTGTTGACGGAAAATCCGATCGTGTGTACGGGGCATAAGAAAAATTCCCAAAACATGGCCTGTTGGGGTACTTGAGGACTGAGTTTGAGAACCACTGGCCTAAAGAACCAAAAATGCAGATAGGCCGTACTTTTCAACAAATCAAGAAAAGGTTTTGGCTTGATTTCCAATTTGAAGGTACTTTCATTAAAGTGGAAGTAAACCCATCAATTTACCAGTTTAAAAAAAACAGTTAAGTTTCCGGGAATGTAACTGACACATTGGTTGTGCTCTCAACCAAACTGTCAAACCATCAAATGGCTGGCTTCATAACTTATCACATGTGCAGAATCATGGCAACTGAAGATTAAGCAGAGGCCAAGATGGTGGCTTCTTTGGCTGAAAACGATAGGAGGGTTTAATTCCACTTTAAGCCCCCGTACACACGGTTGGAAATTCTGACCACAAAATCCGTCTGATTTTTTCCGACTGATTTTGTCCGACACTGGTGTTGCATACACATGGACAAAGTTGTTGGAAAATCCGATCATTCTGAACGTGGTGACGTTTGTTGCGTACGACGGAACTACGTAGAGGCTATTAGCCAATAGCTTTGGTCTCGTAATTTGATCTGAGCATGCGTGGCACTTTGTCCGTCGGAATTCTCTACACACGATCGGAAAAAGTCCAATCGGATTTTGTCGGAAATTCCGACGGAAAAAGTCAGATGGAGCCCACACAAGGCCGGATTTTCCGACAACATGGTCCAATCGGACATTTTCGGTCTGAATTTCCGACCGTGTGTACGGGGCATAAGAGAGATAAAAAACAAAGTCAGGGTGTCCTAGTAGTCTTCAATGTATTGTTGATTGTGGAGATCCTCCACTTGTGTTTACTGTGACCTGGTCCCAGAGATGTATGGGACCATATCTTAGATGTCAGCCTTGGCTGAGGCTACAACAGGAGACCTGGGTAACTCTGCAGATTCGGAAGATAATATTACAATATTGGATGGTAGATTTTTGGGGGTTTTTTGACCACCAATTTTGACCAAGTGGTGACAGATTATCCACACTCAGCCCACCCCCCTCATCCATGGGCCCCATAGCAGTCACCCGGGGTGCTCTGTCTCTGGGAACACCCTTGTCATTCTGAGCCGTCATCAGTGATGAAATGGATCCACTTCAAACCCATGTCTTCTTCTCACTTGCACAGCCCAAGGGATGAAATATTTGTATATTTTCCATTATCCTATCTTGATCTTTGTATTTGACATGGGAGCCGTCAAAAAATTCATTTTGTTTCGTTCCGTTCTGTTTCGTATAAAATAAAAATCGTAATTCGATTTGATTTCGTACGAATCGTTACAAATCGTTACGAATCGTTAATATCGTTACGAATTGTTACGAATATCGGCACTCTACGAATAATAACGAATTATCCGAAAACGTATTAACGTTACATAACACAAGTCTATTGTCTATTGTTCACCAATCACTCAGAGGAAGTACGAAATACGAAATTTCGTACTTCCTCGGAGTAATTGGTGAACAATAGACTTGTGTTATGTAACGTTAATACATTTTCGGATAATTCCTTATTATTCGTAGAGTGACGATATTCGTTATACTGAATCTCGAATTCATTCGAATCATTCATCATTTGGTAGTTTGGATTCGGATAATTTGGATCCAAAATTCGTAAACAAAATTTCGTATTTTGTGCAGAATTCGTATTCGTAAAAATTCGTAATTTGGATTCGTACGAATTTCGAAAAATGCGTACGAAACTAATCGCACATGTCTACAATCTATCTGTAAATCTCCTATGGGTTTTTCCTCTTACAGAAGCTTAGCAGATAACACCATCGTGTAACAGACGGGACAATCTGTTTTTGTCCAGCTTTCTTAAAATAGACAGGAAGCTAGTTAAATATACTAAGTTACAACAGGCATTTGCAAATTACTACGGCTCACCGCCTGCGTGAGTCATCCTGTTAAAAGGAAATGTACAAATATACCTAATTTCTGAGTAAGGCTCATTAAAGTGTAGTGTATTTTCACTAGTTGTAAATTTTAACTTAGATATGTTCTATGTGACTTTTTTATTTTATTTTTTATTTTATAAAGTGCAAAAAACATAGTAGCATCGGCCACAAGACCGGTACCACAATAACAGGCCTCACAAGCCCAAAACTTACAGGACAAAAATTACATAGTGAAAGTTTCACAAGCTGGCTCTGCTCTAGACATGTGCAATTCATTCCTTTCCAAATTATTATTTTTTTGACAAATTTGGAAATTCGGAAACATCCAAATTATTCCGAAAACCCGTTTAACAATTTTTTTCTGAATATTCGTAAATTTGAATATTTGAACATTTGTAAATACAAAAATTCGTAAATTTGAAAATCTGAAATAATAACTAACTAATAATAACTATTACTAACTATTAAATTATATATATATATATATATATATATATATATATAGGTATTGGAATTTCCTTTTAAATTTGTCTGTTAGTTAACGTAACAAATACGAATTTATCTGAAGTTATGAAGTATCCGAAATAACTAATGTCGTATCTAAACGAATAGAACGTAATGAATAATAATAATAAATAAGAATAATAATAATAATAAAAAAACTTTTTTATTATTATTATTATTATTATTAATTATTATTTTGTTCCGTTCCATTTGTTTAGATGCAGCATTTGTTATTTTGGATAATTCGTAACTTCGGATAAATTTGTAGTGATATAAATAAAGGGCTAGACACCAGAATGCTCTATGGCTGTGTCCGTCCGATACTTATAGCAGCGCTAAGTGATAGTTTTTAAATTTGATTTGAAAAAATATGTATATATATAAACATTAGTGTATATATAAAGAGTGTATATATAAAAAAGGTAAGAGAAGTGCACCTCTAAAATACACCTTACAAGGTAAATAAAGAACACCTTTAAATTATGCCTTAAAACATAATACTCTGTGCATAAATCATACGTGCACGTGAACAAATAAATAAATAAATGAATAAATAAATAAATGAATAAATATTGATCAATAAATAAATTGCACTGCGTGTCTTCATAAAAAGTTTGCGTGATAAACAGACGATCCTCCAATCTGATGGATCAGCAATATGGCGATAGTGACAGTTCAAAAAAACATGCGACAGTATGGTTCTGTGTGGATATTCCGTGAGTGATCCAAACCTTCCACCATAGATATCACCGTGTTAGAGGGTTATCCCCATTTGGGGGTACACTCACCAGAAGTATACTTTAAAAACGCCTGTAGTAATAGATCATGTGGACCTTCTCCACCAGCATCAGCCACAGATTTCACCAGCGCGTGAATACAACCAGAACATTAGCCTCCTTCTCCAGTATTATTCAGTCATATCCCCCTCAGCGCGGTTATTAAAGTCGTGCATGAAAATAAACATGGGGCCACATAGCGTAATATTGCAAAAAATTCATTTATTGAAACAATTTTCCCCCTAAACATAAAAATTCCCCCTAGTGGGTTAAGCGTACCAGCAATAGTTAAAAATGCAGCATTGGATAAATGTATAAGCGATACTGTGCCTGCTCAAATAGCGCCGGATGTGGAGCCTTTCCGATTCTCTGAGAGAGAGAGAGAGTGGCGTCCTTCCTGTCCGGACCTGCTGGAGCGCACCGTGGACCGCAAACGTATGACGTCACTTCCTGTTGATCTACGATCTGACGCGTTTCGTCATTTCCGACTTCTTCTCGAGAGATAAATTTGTATTTGTATAAATTATAGGTATTGGAATTTCCTTTCAAATGTTTCTGTTAGTGAACATAACAAATACAAATTTATCCGAAGTCACAAATTATCCGAAATAACAAATGTTGTATCTAAACGAATGGAACGTAGTGAATAATAATAATAAATAAGAATAATAATGATAAAACTTTTTTAAATTATTATTTATTATTAATTTGTTCCGTTCCATTTGTTTAGATGCAGCATTTGTTATTTCGGATAATACCTAACTTCAGATAAATTTGTATTCGTATAAATTATAGGTATTGGAATTTCCTTTAAATTTTTTCTGCTAGTGAACATAACAAATACGAATTTATCCGAGGTCACAAATTATCCGAAATAACGAATGTCGTATCTAAACGAACGGAACATAATGAATAATAATAATAAATAAGAATAATAATGATAAAAACATTTTTATTATTATTATTTATTAATAATTCATTCCGTTCCATTTGTTTAGATGCGGCATTCGTATTTTGGATAATTAGTAACTTCGGATAAACTCGTATTTGTTACATTCACTAACAGACACATTTGAAAGGAAATTCCAATACCTATAATTTAGTTAGTAATAGTTATTATTAGTTAGTTATTATTTCAGATTTTCTCATTTTCGGGTTTCCGAATTTCTGAATTTTCTAATTTACGAATATTCAGAAAAAAATCGTTTTCGTAATAATTCGGATGTTTCTGAATTAACAAATTTGTTGAAATTTTATAAAAAACAAATTCGTAAAGAAACTAATTGCACATGTCTAGAGCAGAGCAAGCTTGTGAAAATATCACACAGAAGGTCCATGTTATTTAGCCAGGAAGTAGTTTTGCTTTCTGTAATTTTTGTCCTGTAAGTTTTGGCCTTGTGAGGCCTGTTATTGTGTCATATTATTATTTATTAATAATTCATTCTATTTAATTTCTTTAGATGCGGCATTCGTTATTT
Organism: Lithobates sylvaticus; assembly: GCA_028564925.1. Taxonomy (NCBI): domain Eukaryota; kingdom Metazoa; phylum Chordata; class Amphibia; order Anura; family Ranidae; genus Lithobates; species Lithobates sylvaticus. The sequence goes on from CM053030.1 coordinate 504,303,142, forward strand.
TGGATAATTTGTAACTTTGGATAAATTCGTATTCGTTGTGTTCACTAACAGACAAATTTGAAAGGAAATTCCAATACCCATGATTTAATAGTTAGTTATTGTTAGTTAATTATTCTTTTGAATTTTCAGGTTTTGGTTCTTTCGAATGTTTGGATTTTCTTTTTTCTAATTTGGATTTTGGAATTTTGGAATTTTCGAATTTACAAATTAGTGAATTTATGAATTTTCATATTTAAGAATTTACAATTTACAATACAAATTTACGAATTGCGATCATAAGGAATGACCCGAAAAACGATAAAAAAAAAAACAAGCAAATGCAGCTAAAACGAAAAAGAACACATTTTCTTTCTTCTTTTCGGATTTTAGAGTTTTCGAATTTTTGAATTTTCGAATTTACGAATTAGTGAATTTATGAATTTTCGAATTTTCAAATTTACGAATTGCGATCATAACGAATGACCCGAAAAAAAAAGCAACACATTTTCTTTCTTCTTTTCGGATTTTTGAATTTTCTAATTTTCTAATTTTCAAATTTACGAATTAGTGAATTTTCGAATTTTCAAATTTACGAATTGCGATCATAACGAATGACCCGAAAAAAAAAGCAAACAAGAATAAAAACTAATGCAACTAAAACGAAAATGAACACATTTTTCGGCAGTGCGCAATGTCCACTCTGCTGTATTTTCATGACTGCATTAAAAAAAATCAGTTAGTAGATCAGCCACTAGAGGGAGCAAATACTATATTGGCAATTACTCTGCTTCTCTTTTTAACAGCTGTAGAGATAAGATCTCCCACACAGGGAGTGCATTGTTTTCAGCGTTTTGGCAAACTTATTGGTTTACATTGGGAGAATGAGCAGTAAAATGCAACTATTGTGTGTAGCACTGCAAAGCACAAAGCAAAGACTGTGTAAAAAAGCATAGAAAAGTGATGGCAGTAAAAAGACCAAGTGGCTCATCTGCCCCATTTTTTTATACATGATTATGTAACTTTTTTTGTCTGCATATAGATCTGTTTGAATCCACTTATTGTTGACTGACTCACTACCTTATTCCAAGCATCAACTACTGGCTTTATATTGAAAATACTGACCTCCTGAACCGTATTCACCACCTCCATGTATTTAAAGGTTTCGGTCATGTGTCCTCTTCCCCTTCCTTCCTCCAAACTGTACATATTAAGTTTCTGATATGTTTTATCCCTCACACCTTTCACCATTTTTGTTGCCCGTCTCTGGACCTGTTATACAATATTTATACATACAGCTGGTAAAATAAGTATTGAACACGTCACCATTCTTCTAGGTAAATATATTTATAAAGGTGCTATTGACATGAAATTTTCACCACATGTCGGTAACAACCCATGCAATCTATAGAAAGAAACCAAATCAAATAAGTTAAGAAATTAAGTTCCGTGTAATAAAATGGAAGGACACAGGGAAAAAGTATTGAACACGCTAACTGGAATTCATTTAATACTTCCCTCAGGATTAGGTCCCTGTCTCGAAAATTTACGAGGCGAAATATGAATGTGCATGGCGGGGAGCCAGGCGGCCCACGCTGCGCCGGCATCCTATGGGCCTGTTCTACCGTGAAGTAGGATGACAAGGCCGCCTGAGGGAAAAGCGTGCGGAGCAGCCGCTCTGTGTATGCAGCCGGGTCTGGGCCCTCCGATCCCTCGGGGAGGCCCACAATACTCAAGTTGTTTGCTGTTTTCCGCGTCCTCGGCCCTAGACTCAAGCGGCCGGACCCGTATCTGTAGAGTGTGCAGGGTGGCTGAGTGGTCCCGGACCAGGTCCTCTGTTCCGCCCAGCCGTCTCTTGGCCTCCGACACTCTGTGACGGATTTTGTCAAAATCTTGATGGATCAGTCCTACCTCCTGCTGGACCGTGTCGATCTTGGTGGTAAGGGTCGACAGCGAGGACTGACATCCAGTGATCGCCTGCATAAGGGCTTCGAATTTGCCTTGTTCCAGCAGCACAGGCTCCAAGTCCTCCGTCTGAGACGCCATGCTCTGCAATATGGCCACGTGTGCCGCCGCGCCTCTGGGAGGCCTGGCAGTCTTAGGGGGATTCCGTGCTTGTGAGCCTTAGGTTTGCTCCGGGTATTGTGCATTCCTCGCCAGGGACAGCTCTGAGGACTTCTGGCAACTTTTATAAAGTTCCAACTCCGGGAAACAGGATTAATTCGCTTGATGGATGCAGAGCTTCTCAGCTATGCGTCCTACACCGCCGCCATCTTGGTCATGCCCCCCATTTATTTAATACTTGGTACAAAATCCTTTGTTGGTAATGATGGCTCCAAGATGCCTCCTGTATGGTGGAACTAGTCACATGCGTGGCTCAGGTGTGATTTCGGCCCATTCCTCCACACACAGTCCTCAAATCTTGAAGGTTCTGTGGGCCTCTTCTATGAACTCTGATCTTTAGTTATTTCCATAGATTTTCTATTGGATTCAAGTCAGGTGATTGGCTGGGCCAATCTAGCAGCTTTATTTTTTTCTTTCTTTGAAACCAATTGAGAGTTTCCTTGGCTTTGTGTTTGGGATTGTTGTCTTCCTGAAATGTCCGCCCTCATCTCATCTTCATCATCCTGGTAGATGGCAGCAGTTTTTTATCAAGAATGTCTTGATACATTTGTCCATTCATCCTTCCTTCAATGACATGAAGTTTGCCAGTACCGTATGCTGAAAAACAGCCCCACACCATGATGTTCCCACCTCCAAACTTCACTGTTGGTATGGGGGGGTGTTTTTGGGGTGATGTTCCATTTGACCTCCAATCATGGTGTATTGTGGCATCCAAAGAGAGTTCCATTTTGGTCTCCACTGACCAGACTGTATTCTCCCAGTATTTCGCAGGCTTATCTAAATGTTGTGCAGCAAACTTTAAATGAGCTTCAACATGCTTTTTCTTCACCAATGGAGTCTTGTGTGGTGAGCGTGCATACAGGCCACGGCGGATGAGTGCATTACTTATTACTTTCTTTAAAACAATTGTACCTGCTAATTCCAGGTCTTTCTGAAGCTCTCCACAAGTGGTCCTTGGCTCTTGGACATCTCTCCTGATAATTCTTTTCACTCCTCTTTTAGAAATCTTGAGAGGAGCACCGGTTTATGGTGAAATTATGTTCTTTCCACTTCCGGATTATGGCCCCAACAGTGCTCACTGGAACATTCAGAAGTTTAGAAATCCTTCTGTAACCAATGCCATCAGTATTTTTGCAATAATAAGATTGTGAAGGTCTTGAGAGAGCTCTTTGCTTTTACCCATCATGAGATGTTTCTTGTGTGACACCTTGGTAATGAGACACCTTTTATAGGCCATCAGAGGCGAACCAGCTGATATTTGCACTGACAAGGGGCAGAATTGCTTTCTAATTACTAATAGATTATAGCTGGAGTCTTGGCTTTCCATGCCTATTTGCACCTCCCTTTCTTCATGTGCTCAATACTTTTTCCCTGTGTCATTCCATTTTATTACACATAACTGAACATATTTGTTTTGGTATCTTTGTATGTATTGATTGTATAGGTTGTCACCGACATGTGGTGAAAAGGTCATATCAATAGCATCTTTAGAAATATTTACCTAGAAAAATGGTGAGGTGTACTTATTTTACCCGCTGTATAACTTGGTGCTGCCCCTCTTCCTGTCTCAGCTCTGTTGTACAGGACATTTTAGGAAGCATATAACAAAACAAAATTCAGGTGCTTACAGTACCCACATTTTAAAATACATTTAATATATACGTGCATGCATTGATGTTTGCCTTTTTTTTTGTATTTGTCTAGATTCCAGCTTCATAAAAATTGTACAGACATAAAAAATAAAAAATAAAAAAAAATAAACTCCAGACATAAAATACATGATGCAGCATTTATTTTCGTTATTTCCGTTTGCAATAATTTGGTGCTAGACATGTTTAATAAAGTTTGTGTCTGCCTAGAACCCAGAGGGAACGATCTTTTCGTAAAACGCTCGCTCTCTCAGTGAACCTTGACTGTGTTTACTTTATCGTACTGCGGCAACCTCATAGTAAGCAAGCCTAATAAAGAGACCCATTCATACTCCTACGTGAACTGTGTCCAATTTTCCCAACACACTGGCTTTCTTCATGCACAAATAGTTTTTAAATTGTCCCCCCAGCATTGCGACGTGCGCTTAGCGTCATACAAATGGGCACGCTGGAGACCGGCTTCCTATTAATCTTATGCTGCTTCTTAAAGCTGAACTCCAAGCAAACAGCTAAATGCTTACTGTATGCAGAGATGCTTCATTTGCCAACCTGTATGTATTTCCGTCCATCCAGTCCTGAGATTTTCACAGCTCTGTCACACACAGCACAGCTCTGCCACCCCCCCCCCCCCCCCCCTCAAATGCAATGCTACAGCGAGGGAAAAAATTATTAGATTCCCCTGCTGATTGTGTACGATTGCCCACTAAAAAAGAAATGATCAGTCTATAATTTTAATGGTCGGTTTATTTTAACAGTGAGAGACGGAATAGCAACAAAAAATATCCAGAAAAACGCATTTCAAAAAAGTCATAAACTGATTTGCATTTTAACCACTAGACATCCGGCCATAGCCGAATGACGGCTTCGGCGCGGATGTCAATTCCCGGGAGGACGTCGTATGACGTCCTCCCCTTTCCTCGCTCCCTGTGCGCGCTCACGAGCGCGCAGCGGGGAAATTCTGTGTTGGTCGTGTCCCTTGGACACAGCCAATCACAGATGGCTGTAAACGGCCAATCACAGCGGCCGTTTACAGCGCGATCGGCGTGTCCAATGGGAGATGATCTCATATGTGAACATATGAGATCATCTCTCAGCGCCGCTCTCCCTCCTCACACAGAGACAGCGTGTGAGGAGGGAGAGATGAACGGCTGCAGTGACCGTAAGTAGAAAAAATTAATAAATAAATAAATAAAGTGCCATCTGCCCCCACTGCCACCACTGCCATCTGTCCCCAGTGCCATCTGCCAGTGCCATCTGTCCCCAGTGCCACCTGTCCCCAGTGCCACCTGTCCCCAGTGCCATGTATAAGTGCCATCTGTCATCAGTGCCACATCAGTGCTACGTGTCATCAGTGCCACATAGTGCCATCTGTCATCAGTGCCATATCAGTGTCACGTGTCATCAGTGCCACATATTAGTGCCATCTGTCATCAGTGCCACATATCAGTGCCATCTGTCATCAGTGCCAACTGTCAGTGTCACGTGCCATCTGTTATCAGTGTCACCTGTCAGTGTCACGTGCCATCTGTTATCAGTGCCACCTGTCAGTGTCACGTGCCATCTGTTATCAGTGTCACCTGTCAGTGTCACGTGCCATCTGTTATCAGTGCCACCTGTCAGTGTCACGTGCCATCTGTTATCAGTGTCACCTGTCAGTGTCACGTGCCATCTGTTATCAGTGCCACCTGTCAGTGTCACGTGCCATCTGTTATCAGTGTCACCTGTCAGTGTCACGTGCCATCTGTTATCAGTGCCACCTGTCAGTGTCACGTGCCATCTGTTATCAGTGTCACCTGTCAGTGTCACGTGCCATCTGTTATCAGTGCCACCTGTCAGTGTCACGTGCCATCTGTTATCAGTGTCACCTGTCATCAATGCCACGTATCGGTGCCATCTGTCATCAGTGTCACAAGAAATGAGATCGGTCACCAGTACATCAGGTGTGATAAATTTTGTATAATTCGCACCACAGTTTGTAGAGTCTGTAACTTTCACAAAGACCAAATAATATCCACTAATTTGGGTTATTTTTACTAAAGATATGTAGCAGTATAAATTGTGGCCAAAATTTATGAAGAAAAATTTATAATTTCCTAAATTTTATCACAGAAACAAAGAAAAATGCGTTTTTTTTCCAAATTTTCTGTCTTTTTTCATTTATAGCGCAAAAAATAAAAAACCCAGAGGTGATCATATACCACCAAAAGAAAGCTCTATTTGTGGGAAAAAAGGACAGAAAATGTCATATGGGTACAGTGTTGCATGACTTGAGTAATTGTCATTCAAAGTGTGAGAGCACCGAAAGCTGAAAATTGGTCTGGATAGGAGGGGGTTTAAGTGCCCGGTAAGCAAGTGGTTAATGAGTGAAATAAGTAGTTGATCCCCTATCAATCAGCAAGATTGATCTGGCTCCCAGGTGTCTTCTATACAGGTAACAATCTGAGATTAGGAGCACTCTCTAAGTCTAAGACCTGGTTCATACCTTTGCATTTTTTTAGCGCGTTTTCAGTTTTGCAGAAACGCATTGCAGTCTGTTTAACTTTGCAGTCCGTTTAACATGGTTTCCTATGGATGTAGTTCACATCTGTGCATTTTATGGAAAGGGCCAGGGACTTTTTTTCTGGTCTTTGGTTCCAAAGACTACAATGGATGAAAAGCATGTATTGAAAAATGCAAAATGCACCTGCAATATGCAAAAACTGCAACCTGCATAGGTGTGAATCAGGCCTTAAAGGGAGTGCTCCTAATATCAGCTTGTTACCTGTATAAAAGACACCTGTCCACAGAAGCAATCAATCAATCAGATTCCAATCTCTCCACCATGGCCAAGTTTGGAGGAGGAGGAATGCTGACCCCAAGAACACCATCCCCATTGTCAAACATGGAGGTGGAAACATAATGCTTTAGGGGTGTTTTTCTGCTAAGGGAACAGGACAACTTCATTGCATCAAAGGGACGATGGGCGGGACCGTGTACCGTCAAATCTTGGATGAGAACCTCCTTCCCTCAGCCAGGGCAATGAAAATGGGTCGTGGATAGTTATTTCAGCATGACAATGACCCAAAACACACGGCCAAGGCAACAAAGGAGAGGCTCAAGAAGAAGCACATAAGAGCCTGAAGTGGCCTAGCCAGTCTCCAGACCTTAATCCCATAGAAAATATGTGGAGGGAGCTGAAGGTTCGAGTTACCAAACGTCAGCCTCGAAACCTTAATGACTTGGAGAGGATCTGCAAAGAGGAGTGGGACAAAATCCCTCCTGAGATGTCTGCAAACCTGGTGGCCAACTACAAGAGACGTCTGACCTCTGTGATTGCCAACAAGGGTTTTGCCACCAAGTACTAAGTCATGTTTTGTGAAGGGGTCAAATACTTATTTCACTCATTAAAATGCAAATCAATTTTTAACTTTTTGGAAATGCGTTTTTCTGGATATTTTTGTTGTTATTCTGTCTCTCACTGTTAAAATAAACCGACCATTAAAATTATAGACTGATCATTACTTTGTCAGTGGGCAAACGTACAAAATCAGCAGGGGATCAAATACCGTATATACTCGAGTATAAGCCGAGTTTTTCAGCACATTTTATTGTGCAGAAAGTGCCCCCTCGGCTTATACTGGAGTCAAGCACTTTTCTGCAGCAGAAAATGACATTTTCCGACCCGACTTTGGGGCCCCGTATCTTGGGGATTCTTGGTGCTAGGAACCCCAAAATGTGAAAACCCAGTGGAACCAACACTATAACATATCCAAAGATGGGGTTCCTAGCACTAAGTGGCCCCAAGATACGGGGCCCCAAAATCGGTTCAGAAAATGTAATTCTCTGCTGCAGAAAAGTGCTTGACATTTTCTGAACCGACTTTGGGGCCCCGTATCTCGGGGCCACTTAGGGCTAGGAACCCCATCTAGTATAGTGCTAGTTCGACTGAGTTTGCATACCAAATTTGGGGTTCCTAGCACTAAGTGGCCCCAAGATACGGGGCCCCAAAGTCGGTCAACTGTGTCCATCTGCAGCCATGTTATTTCAGGACCCTTTGGGTCCAGAGACCCCAAATGCAGATAGGGGGCATCTAGGAACCCTTAACTACCAAGTTTGAAGTTTGGGGGACCTATGGCTGCAAATGGGCACAGTGAGGCATGCTAATGGGCACAGTGAGGCTGCAAATGGGCATTGTTGACCCTCTTTTCCACTTACAGTAGCTGCGCATTTCTCACCCTAGGCTTATACTCGAGTCAATACGTTTTTTTTTTTTTTTTGTGGTAAAATTAGGTGCCTGGGCTTATATTCGGGTCGGCCTATACTCGAGTATATACGGTACTTTTTTCCCTCACTGTATGTTCGTTGAATAGTACATACCAGGGCTCCTCCTGTTGGAACAGGTGAAGGTCCTCTCATTATGGATGTAGAGGTTGGGAGTCCTCCCAAAAATAAAAAGAGCTGGCCCCTCCTTCCTTTCTGTCCTGCTGTTTGCAGCATGGGATACATTACACAATAATGCTCCCCCTAGTGGCCTCTCCATGCTTCTCACACTTTGTGGGTGCACAGTGCGTGGTTTCCTACTGTAGCTGTGTGCCCTGAGTTTAAATGGCCCAGAGCGACCACTACTAAGCTGGAGCCAGAAGAGGATGCACTGTTATTTATGTGGCCGATAGCGGGCGCATTATTGTGAAATTTAGCCCATCCTGCAAATGAAAAGACAGAAAGGAAAGAAGAGGGACTGCCATCTAGCAATGATGAGCTCGCAGGGAAGCTGTGAAAGCCACCAGCCAATCACAGGCGATGCAGGCATTCCTTGCCCCTTGCATATGTGAAGCTGCAGGGCAGGGCATGCCTCCACTACCCATGATTGACTGTTGGCTTTGTAAGCTTTGAATAGCTCAGGTGTTGTTGGACATGTTTCCGAACACGTCATCCCTAAAGTTTAGCAGCGTGGAGGATCAAGAAAGTAAAACATTTTTTTTTTCAGTCCACTAGGCTTAAAGCGGTTCTGCACTCTGAAAAAAAATTTTTTTTTTTAGGATGTAATATAAAGTGTGCTTACCTTTATTAGGGGACTCACCTGTTCCATCTTCCATCTCGATCGCCGCCGGTTTTCGTCCGATGAAGTTCCTCGTCTTCTTCTTTAATGCTGGGGGCCATCTTGCCTGTGGGCATGAGAAACCCCACAGGCAGTGTTGATGGCCCAGCATGCACTGCCGTTACTCGCGCGTGCGCAGTAACGGCACATCTGCCGACATCTCACGAGATTTCGGCAGATGCGGCCGAAATCTCGGGAGATTTCGGAAGATGTGGCCGAAATCTCGCGAGATTTCGGAAGATGCCCGCACTGACTCCTGGGATCAATGACACCAGATCCCAGGAGACAGTGCGGCGTGACGACGATCGACGCAGAGACCCCGCCCGCCGCCGAAGAGAGAGAAGACCGGAAGTCATCAATTACAAGGTAAGTAAAAAAAAAAAAAAAAAAAAAAAAACATTTCATTTAGTACTCTTTGCCTGATTTGGAAGGCAAAGAGATTTACTAAATGAAATGAGTGCAGAACCACTTTAACCACATCCGGCCCGACCTATAGCTGAATGACAGCCGGGCAGGTTTTGTCTTCGCATTGACAACGTTGCCATCACCATATGATGAGTAAAGCCTCGTACACACAATCGGATTGTTGGCCAACGAAACCGTGGACTTTTATCCGAAGGGCGTTGGCCCAAATTTGTCTTGCATACACACGGCAAGAAATTGTCGGCCAACAAATACAAACGTAGTGACGTACTATGTTGTTTTTAAGCTCTTTAGCGCCACCCTTTGGGCTCCTTCTGCTAATTTCGTGTTAGGATAAGTTTGGTGAGTGTTGATTCGCGCTTTTCATTTCACACTTTTCATTTCACGCTTTTCGGTCCGTTTCTGAACGGCCGTTCGTCAACCAGACATGTTGCGGAATTGGAGGAGATAACGTGTTATTTATTATTGGCCTTGGAGTTATTGCTTTGACATTATTTTTTTTGGTTGAATAATAATGATTTGATTTGGTATATTTTCTATATTTTTGGATGCATAGAATGCACTTTTTGGTTAAGTTCTATTGGCAGATATCATGTCTAATTTTATTTGTTTTCTTTTTTTAATAAAAAAAATTGTGTAGAATAATACTTGGCTGTGTGTTTTACTTCAAATGACAGTTTGGGAGTCGGCAGTTACATAAAAAAAATACAATGTAAAATTAACCACTTGCTTACTGGGCACTTAAACCCCCTTCCTGCCCAGACCAATTTTCAGCTTTCGGTGCTCTCACACTTTGAATGACAATTACTCAGTCATGCAATACTGTATCCAAATGATTTTTTTTTTGTCCTTTTTTCCCACAAATAGAGCTTTCTTTTGGTGGCATTTGATCACCTCTGGGTTTTTTTTATTTTTTGCGCTATAAATGAAAAAAGACTGCAGATTTAAAAAAAAAAACACATTTCTTTGTTTCTGTGATAAAATTTAACAAATTATTAATTTTTCTTCATAAATTTTGGGCACAATTTATACTGCCACATATCTTTGGTAAAAATAACCCAAATTAGTGGATATTATTTGGTCTTTGTGAAAGTTACAGACTCTACAATCTGTGGTGCGAATTATACAAAATTGATCACATCTGATGCACTGGTGGCCGATCTCATTTCTTGTGACCCGAACAAGCCAGGAAAGTACAAATACCCCCCAAATGACCCCTTTTTTAAAGTAGACATTCCAAGGTATTTAGTAAGAGGCATGGTGAGGTTTTTGATGTTGTCATTTTTTTCCCACAATTCTTTGCAAAATGAATTATTTTTTTATTTTTATTTTTTCTCCCACAAAATTGTCATTGTAATAGGTTATTTCTCTCACATGGCATGTGTATACCACAAATGACATCCCAAAATAAATTCTGCTACTCCTCCTGAGTATTACGATACCACATGTGTGGGACTTTTCCACAGCCTGGCCACTTAGAGAGGCCCAACCTGCAGGGAGCTCCATCACGTGTTCTAGGAGCATAAATTACACATCTAACTTGTTGACTACCTATTACACTTTTGAAGGCCCTGGAGCACCAGGACAATGACACGTGACACTGACGTGGCACTGATGACAGGTGGCACTGATACGTGGCACTGATGACACGTAACACTGACAGATGGCACTAATATGTGGCATTGGTGACAGATGGCACTTATACGTGGCACTGATATCATGTGCCACTAATACGTGGCACTGATGAGAGATGGCACTAATATGTGGCACTGATGACAGATGGCACCGATACGTGGCACTGATGACAGGTGACACTGATGACAGATGGCACTGATACGTGGCATTGATGACAGATGGCACTAATATGTGGCACTGATGACACGTAACACTAATATGGCACTGATGACAGATGGCACTGACGTGGCACTGATGACAGATGGCACTTATACTTGGCACTGGGGACAGGTGGCACTGGGGACAGGTGGCACTGGGGACAGATGGCACTGGGGACAGGTGGCAGAGGGGACAGATGGCAGCGGGGACAGATGGCAGCGGGGACAGATGGCACATTTTTATTTTCGTTTATTTTTTTTTTGTACTCACGGCTGCTGCAGCCGTTCATCTCTCCCTCCTCACACGCTGTCTCTGTGTGAGGAGGGAGAGCGGCGCTGAGAGATGATCTCATATGTTTACATATGAGATCATCTCTCATTGGACACGCCGATCTCGCTGTAAACAGCCGATGTGATTGGCCGTTTACAGCGATCTGTGACTGGCTGTGTCCGACGGACACGGCCAGCACAGAACTTCCCCGATGCGCGCTCTCAGGAGTGCGCATTAGGGAAGTAAACATCAGGACGTCCAGGGACGTCCTCCCGGCAGGGAGCGTCCACGCTGAAGCCGTCTTTCGGCTATAGCGCGGGCGCGAAGTGGTTAACAAGGGACACCAAGCTCTTAAAAACTACGGGATAATGGTGTTGTGGTAACTTGCCCCAAAAAAATAATAATAATATTATTCTTGATATCACTAGAAAAAAAAGCATTTGAATATTTGTTTGCAATAACTCCATCAGTATCACCAGCAAAGCAGCTTCATTATTATCCCATTAAAGAAGAAGAGAATTGTGCGCTGCATTTCCAGATTTCATAATTTGCAGCGTCACAAATTATTCTCCATTAGGAACGCTACTTTACAAGACCGACCGCTTCTGCTTCTGAGCATGCGTGTTTGTACTTTGGACTTTTGTCCGACAGACTTGTGTACACACGATCTGAAAATCCGCCAACAGACATTTGTTGGCGGGAAATTTGAGAACATGCTACCCAACATTTGTTGGCGGAAAGTCCGACAACAAATGTCTGATGGAACATACACACGGTCGGACTTTCCGCCAACAAGCTCACATCCAACATTTCCTGTCGGAAAGTCCGATCGTGTGTACAGGGCTTTAGACTTACTAGGATGACCAGTGTGTAGAGGAGATAGGCTGGAATGTAGACCATAATATGTGCAAATCATGTAAAATAAGTTTCTCCTAAACTTTAATGGTTTGGGGTCAATTTAATTATATTTTGGAAGTGAACCTGTTCTTTTTTCGATATGCAGGGTCAGGCAACAGATTCTCTTTAAAGCTGCCCCCCCCCCTGGTAGCATCTTATAAATACTTCCCATTCATCTCCCTACTGCTCCGTAGACATGGGAGCCGTCAAAAAATTAATTTCATTTCGTTCCGTTCCGTATAAAAAAAAAAAACGTAATTCGTGTACGAAATTTAATTCGGATTCGTACGAATCGTTACAAATCGTTAATATTGTTACAAATCGTTACGAATCATTACGAATATCGACACTCTACGAATAATAACGAATTATTCGATAACGTATTAGTGTTACATAACACAAGTCTATCGTCTATTGTTCACCAATCACTCAGAGGAAGTCCGAAATCCGAAATTTGGTTTACGAATACGAAATTTCGTATTTCGTACTTCCTCTGAGTGATTGGTAAACAATAGACTTGTGTTATGTAACGTTAATACGTTTTCGGATAATTCGTTATTATTCGTAGAGTGTCGATATTCGTTATACTGAATCTCAAATTCATTCGAATCATTCGTTATATCCGCTATAATAATTTCTTTCATATTAGTTGAAATTCATCATTTGGTAGTTTGGATTCGGATAATTTGGATCCGAAATTCGTAAACGAAATTTCGTATTTCGTACAGAATTCGTAAAAATTTAAAATTCGGATTCGTACGAATTTACGAATTTACGAATTTACTAATCGCACATGTCTACTGCTCCGTTTGCCACCAGGAATGAGAAGAATAGGCCTGGTGTAAGCTCCAAGCTAATCCCAGTTGGAGCTTTTACAGGACTAAAAACTGTCTCCTCGCCCCCCATGTACGAACTGCAGGCCCGCAACGCATACAGATCTTGTCTCTCCCCCAGCCTGTAACTGGACAGTGAAAAGAGAAGCAGTAGGCTGATGAACTCATCTCTCTGTCATTCTGCTCTCTCCTTTTTTGCACATGAGCACAGATTGGCTCATTGTGCTGCTTCTTCCTCTCCCACTGTGAGTGACTGTTGTACAGTGGACTGCATGAGGCTGATTCCAGGTCCAGTTCCGTTACTTACACCGCTTGCAATTAAAGCAAAAACAAACATAAGGATGTAATAATGAATACAGAGCTGCATTAATGTGTGTATTTTAGATCTGGATTTCAGCTTTGCATTTTAGCTTAAAATAAACACATTTTATTGAGTAACATACTGAGAACTGAATGCATTAAACCAATTTTTTTTTTTTTTATCTTTCAGAATGAAGAATAAATTTTGGTATTTTGAGTTCGGGACATCTGAAACCTTCTCTGCAACATGCAAAAAACTGCATGAAGCAATTGAGCTAGAAGTAAGTGATTGGTGACTTTAAATCCTTTATTGCAATCAGTACATTGTGTGGGGGTAAAATATGTTTAATTTTAACATTTAGCCCGGGTTCACACCAGTGCGTTGCGAATTGAATGTTCGGTTTAACTGCGCACAAATAAGTCAGTTGTTTAGCGTTTTTTCAGCGTTTTAGGTGCGAATCAGTTGCGAATTCATTAGTAACCCCCGAAGTGTCTAATTAGAGTTGCGAATTTTTGTTCACACCGCAACACAGCTGCGAATCAGTGCCCATAGAAGATAATGGGCCTGCATTCGCACCTGAGCCGGACCGCACTGCCCAAAAAAACGCACACGTTTTTTCTGCAATGCGCAGTGCGAATGCACCACAGATATGTGAACCAGCCTCTTTAAAATTCATGTATTTTGAAATGTCCTGCGAATTGGATGCAGTGTAAGCCGCATCTAATTCACATAGGTGTGAACGGGGGCTAAAGTGTTCAAGAATATATACTTTTTCAAAGAAATGCATGCGTCCGATAGTGCTTGTTCACACCTGCGTTAGTCTCTGAGGAATGTTAAAATTGCTCTCCAGGGAGCATTTGGCAGATGGTGAGGAGGCGTTGTGTTGCCTCTTCACGGCCTGCTTTAACTCCTTGAACACCACACTAGTGCCCTTCAACCTCATGCATTGTATGTGATTGAAGGACCCTTGCACAGAGGCCCCATTAACTTGAATGGGTCGCATTCGGCAGGCGCTACACCCACCAAAAGTAACAGAGGGTATAATTCCTGCTATGGCCATGAAGCAAAGCATCATGGTTGTGGAATGTGAACACCCCCAGTAGCTAAAGCGGAAGCAGTTGGGGCACGGGACTCCAAAGACATGCTGGTAGGTTAATTAGATCCTGTCGATTAAAATTGACCAAATATGTGTATGTTGTATGTGTATGTGTTTGTAAGCGTGTCAGGACCCCACAGGGCAAGGGCCGCGCTATACCACAGATGGACACCAGTGGCAAAAAGCGCCCTGAGGCGATTCAGTTCGCATAGGCAGCGCTATACAAGTCATTCATTCATTCATTCACATTACCACCGCTTAAATCCTAGTGTGAATGAGCCCTTAAAGGGTAAGACCAGCCAGAGCTGTAGGTAGATGCCATTGGACTTAATCAATGGCTAGTTTCTACACTATTGTGAAAAGTATGTGGTCCCCCCCATTAATGAATTTAAGTGATTTCAGTAAAGGGTAATGTTTATCCTACAGCACGCAAAGCCATTTTAGATACTTGAGGTCTTCCAGCCTTGTGGTAAGAGCTTGGTGAAGGCCCTTTTCTGTTCTAGCATGACTGTGCCCCTTTGCACAAAGCCAACTGAATAAAGACATGCTTTGGCCAGTTTGGTGTGGAGAAACCCAACTGTCCTGCTCAGAGCCCTGACCTCAACCTTACTGAATCTTTTTGGGAGGAATCGGAACACGGATTGTGAGCCAGGTCCAACATCAGTAGCTGTCTTTGCAAAACTCTTTTTTGGTTGAATGGGCATACATTCCTACAGACACACTACAAAATCTCATGGAAAACCTTCCCTCTAACCCATATAGGTGTGATGGTAAGAGGTTCACAGACTTTTGATTGTATAGTGTACTCTCTTGGAGATTCCAGAAGTGCCTAATTCCTGGTGTAGCCACTAGACATGTGCGATTCGTTTCGTACGTATCGAAAATTCATACGAATTTCCAGAAATTCGTACATTCGTATGAATCCGAAATACAAATTTTTATGTATACGAATTCTGTACGAAATATGAAATTTTGTTTACGAATTTCAGATCCAAATTCTTAACGAACATTCGTAATTGTTACGAAAAGTTAACGAACCTAAAAGTTAAAACCCAGGAAGTCAGCACAGCACAGGGATGGTGGGAACCCCTCATAATGGGCACAGCGGGTGTACAGACCTGGGAACTCAGTACAGGGATGGTGGGAACCCCCCATAATGGGCACAGCGGGTGTACAGACCTGGGAACTCAGCACAGGGATGGTGGGAACCCCTCATTATGGGCACAGCAGGTGTACAGACCTGGGAACTCAGCACAGGGATGGTGGTAACCCCTCATAATGGGCACAGCAGGTGTACAGACCTGAGAACTCAGCACAGGGATGGTGGGAACCCCTCATAATGGGCACAGCGGGTGTACAGACTTGGGAACTCAGCACAGGGACTGTGGGAACCCCTCATAATGGGCACAGCGGGTGTACAGACCTGGGAACTCAGTACAGGGATGGTGGGAACCCCCCATAATGGGCACAGCGGGTGTACAGACCTGGGAACTCAGCACAGGGATGGTGGGAACCCCTCATTATGGGCACAGCAGGTGTACAGACCTGGGAACTCAGCACAGGGATGGTGGGAACCCCTCATAATGGGCACAGCGGGTGTACAGACTTGGGAACTCAGCACAGGGACTGTGGGAACCCCTCATAATGGGCACAGCGGGTGTACAGACTTGGGAACTCAGCACAGGGATGGTGGGAACCCCTCATAATGATAAATTCATCATATCAAACATTCGTTACTTTTACGAAAAGTTAACGAAACGAAAGGTTAAAAACCCAGGAAGTCAGCACAGCACAGGGATGGTGGAAGCCCTATTTTAACAAAAAGTTTACAAATCTAACGAAAATTTGTATTTCGTACGAATCCAAATTGAATTTCGGACACAAATGATGAAATACAATTTTTTTTTAATATGAAACGGAACAGAACGGATCCTGGTAGTGCGTAATTGATAGATGGCACTGCTTTCCTTTAGTTTGTCTAATTCTATCCTGATTGCTTACTCCTACAAGAGTGTCCCTGGTAATAGAGAGGCAATAGGTCTGGAGCATGAATATTTGTGTCCTACTCTGGCCAATCACTTGGAGTTTTCTTACTGGTGCCTGCTGGGGAAGGGTATAAGTATTTGGATTACCCTTGAGGATAGGGTTTTCTCCCCGGGGTTAAGCCTGGGGAGGAGTGTCGTGAGTGTTGCTATCCTCCTAGGCCTATTGGCTTGGGAGGGCTACACATGTTTAAAGGCCAATCCTGGGTCAAGGTCTGGGGCTGTCCTGTCTGGAATGGAGGAAGCCATACTCCAGCTGGTATAACAGGATCTCTGCTGAAGGAGGTCTTGAATAGCTGTGAGCTGTGAGCCCCTTAGGGGACTAGAAACTCGCTTGGAGAATGCATAGAGCCCTCTACTCACTGGCCAAGGTACTACCTAATTACAGAAATGCCAGACTCACCTTAAAGCAGAAGTAAAGTTAACTAAAACATTTTTAAAATCTTCTCCCTGCAAAGTAAATTCATAATGTGCTGGTATGCATCGCATAGAAAGACTTACCTTGAAACCAAGCCCTCCACCGGCGTGCTGTCACCGCTGACAGGGCTTCCGTCTTCACCCGGTCTTTCTTTCCGTGTTTGCGGGCTGCGGTTCTTTGAGTGGCCGAGCCACAATGACGCATGCGTGCGGCACATGGCTCTGAAGGAATGGCATGGGTATGCCGTTCCTTCAAAGCACAAGCGCCAGTGACGTCACCGGCTGCAGAGACAATGAATATCTTCTAACACTTAGGAGATATTCCTTGAACCTACAGGTAAGCTTTATTATAAGCTTACCTGTAGGTAGAAGCAGGGCTTTTTTTTGAGCCGGAACATGAGGGAGCGCAGTTCTGGCACCTTCAGCACTGACCGTATGTAATGGGAAGGGGTGCTGGGATGTCCTGTAGGGTCTATTGGTGCTGGCTGTTGGGGGATCTATTCTAGCTGGAGGGGGTCTATTTTTGCAGGGGGACCTACTGTTGCTGAGGGTGGGTCAGTTGTTGCTGGGAGAGATCTACTGTTGAGGGAGGGGTCTATTGTTGCTGGCTGACGGAGAGTCTATTGATGCTGGCTGTGGGGAGATCTGTTGTAGGTTGGTCCATTGTTAAAGGGAGCTATTGTTGCTGGCTGCAGAGGATCTATTTTACTGCTTTTCTTGACCAAATTCCAT
Source organism: Lithobates sylvaticus (assembly GCA_028564925.1). NCBI lineage: Eukaryota > Metazoa > Chordata > Amphibia > Anura > Ranidae > Lithobates > Lithobates sylvaticus. Next base: position 504,320,812 of record CM053030.1, read on the forward strand.
ACGAATTACACCACAAAATGATACTTGGTTCTGTATTGTCCAAGGAATGGTGTTCGGAAGTGGATAGGGTTGGAGTCAAAGAATGGTGCTCAGAGGTGGGTATCGACCAGAGAAAAGGGGTGACTTGGAAAGGGAGAGTTCATGCACCTACACTGCATACGGAAAGTCTTCACAGTGCTTCACGAAAAAAATGATGTGTTCATAAGTATTCACAGTCTTTGCCATGACACTCAAAATTTAGGTGCATCTTGTTTTCACTGATCATCCTTGAGATGTTTCTACGACTTGATTGGAGTCCACCTGTGGTAAATTAATTTGATTGGATATGATGTGGAAAGGCACACACCTGTCTATATAAGGTCCCACAGTTAACAGTGCATGTCAGAGCACAAACCGAGCCATAAAGTCCAAAGAATTGTCTGTAGACCTTCTAGACATACACTGACCTACCTGCCCATTACACATACACTGACCTACCTGCCCATTACACATACACTGACCTACCTGCCCATTACACATACACTGACCTACCTGCCCATTACACATACACTGACCTACCTGCCCATTACACATACACTGACCTACCTGCCCATTACACATACACTGACCTACCTGACCATTACACATACACTGACCTACCTGACCATTACACATACACTGACCTACCTGCCCATTACACATACACTGACCTACCTGCCCATTACACATACACTGACCTACCTGCCCATTACACATACACTGACCTACCTGCCCATTACACACATACACTGACCTACCTGCCCATTACGCATACACTGACCTACCTACCTGACACATACACTGACCTACCTACCCATTACACATACACTGACCTACCTGACACACACTGACCTACCTGCCCATTACACATACACTGACCTACCTGCCCATTACACATACACTGACCTACCTGCCCATTACACATACACTGACCTACCTGCCCATTACACATACACTGACCTACCTGCCCATTACACATACACTGACCTACCTGCCCATTACACATACACTGACCTACCTGCCCATTACACATACACTGACCTACCTGCCCATTACACATACACTGACCTACCTGCCCATTACACATACACTGACCTACCTGCCCATTACACATACACTGACCTACCTGCCCATTACGCGTACACTGACCTACCTACCTGACACATACACTGACCTACCTACCCATTACACATACACTGACCTACCTACCCATTACACATACACTGACCTACCTGCCCATTACACATACACTGACCTACCTGCCCATTACACATACACTGACCTACCTGCCCATTACACATACACTGACCTACCTGACCATTACACATACACTGACCTACCTGCCCATTACACATACACTGACCTACCTGCCCATTACGCATACACTGACCTACCTACCTGACACATACACTGACCTACCTACCCATTACACATACACTGACCTACCTGACACACTGACCTACCTGCCCATTACACATACACTGACCTACCTGCCCATTACACATACACTGACCTACCTGCCCATTACACACATACACTGACCTACCTACCCATTACACATACACTGACCTACCTACCTGCCCATTACACATACACTGACCTACCTACCCATTACACATACACTGACCTACCTACCCATTACACATACACTGACCTACCTGACACACTGACCTACCTGACCTGACTCTTATTTCCTGCACTACTCACCCCCATCCCCCACACACAGCTCGCTGTAGATAGGGAGGATCCATCCTCCTCCTTACCTCTGCTTCATCGACCATTACATACGGGCTCTCCTCAGCACTGGGCGGGCAGTGTTGCTCTGGTGCCCCCACCGGCTGGGAGGTCAGCTAACAGACGCTGCACCTCTCGATGCTCCGATCTCCACCGAGCCCCGCCCCTCCGCTGCACACACACAGACACAGCGCCGCTCCAGAGGGACAGGCTGGAGCAAAGGAGCGGCGCTGTGAGCTTTTACTCTGTGAAGAGAGCGAGGGAACAGCGGGGCGCTCGGGGGAAAACATTGGGGAAAACATTGGGGGATTGGAGGCATGCAGATGTGTTCCCAGGACAGGAGCAGGCTCACACTTGCCTTCAGATTCACAGGGACAGAGGCCGTGTCTGCGCCCTGGGGGGTAGTGCGCCCTAGGCGGCTGCCTACTCCACCTAGTGGTAGCACCACAAGTTTGGAACCACCAGAACTTTCCCTAGAGCGGTCCGCCTGGAAATTCTAATTTAATTGGGGGAGAAGGGCCTTAATCAGGGAGGTGACCAAGAACCCGATGGTCTCTCTGACTCCAGCATTTCTCTGTGGAGATAGGAGAACCTTCCAGAAGAACAACTATCTCTGCAGCACTCCACCAATCAGGTCTGTATGGTAGAGTGGCCAGACAGAAGCTACTCCTCAGTACATGACATCCCGCCTGGAGTTTGCCAAAAGGCACCTGAAAGACTCTCAGACCATGAGAAACAAAATTCTCCGGTCTGATGAAACAAAGATTGAACTCTTTGGCGTGAACGTCAAGCGTCATGTCTGGAGGAAGCCAGGTATGGCTCATCACCTTGCCATTACCATCCCTACAGTGAAGCACGGTGGTGGCAGCATCACGCAGTGGGGATATTTTTCAGCGGCAGGAACTGGGAAACTAGTCAGGATCGAGGGAAAGATGAATGCAGCAATGTACAGAGAATATTGTTGATGAAAACCTGCTTCAGAGTGCTCCTCAGACTGGGACGAAGGTTCATCTTCCAACAGGACAACAACCCGCCTAAGCATACAGGCAAGATAACATAGGAGTGGCTATGGAAACACTCTGTGAATGTTCTTGAGTGGCCCAGCCAGAGCCCAGACTTGAACCCGATTAAACATCTCTGGACAGATCTGAAAATGTCTGTGCACCTTCGCTCCCCATCCAACCAGATGGAGCGTGAGAAGGTCCTGCAAAGAAGAATGGGAGAAACTGCCCAAAAATAGGTGTGTCAAGCTTGTAGCATCATACTCAAAAAGACTTGGGGCTGTAATTGGTGCCAAAGGTGCTTCAACAAAGTATTGAGCAAAGACTGTGAATACTTCTGTACATGGGATTTTTTTTTTTGTTTTTTAATACATTTGCAAAGATTTTAAACAAAATTCTTTCATGTTGTCATTATGGGGTATTGTTTGTAGAATTTTGAGGAAAATAATGAATTTAATCCATTTTGGAATAAGGCTGTAACATAACAAAATGTGGAAAAAGTGAAGCGCTGTGAATACTTTCCGGTTGCACTGTGTTCTCTGAGAAAAAAAAGCCCTGGGCAGAAGTGTCCAATGGTACTTTACTACCACTTTAAAGCTTTGTAAAGCTGAGAGTGGAAACTGCTGTCTGATTGGAACTCTGCTCTGGGTATCTGTTGCTCTAAACCCTCTCTCTGTGTTGATCGATTGCTATCTAATAAATACAATTTATTTGCCAAAGTTGACAGGCACCCAATGTCTTTCATCCAGGGACGGCCCATCCATTAGGGGCACACGGGCGCCGCCCCCTCTATCACGCCACCCCCAACCTCCCCCCCCCCATATGTATCATGGATAGATTCATCTATCCATGGCCGCCGTGGCCACCCCCTATTCGGGCATCTTGCCCCTTTTCAGACGCTGGGTGCCTGAATTACAGTGGCGGGGGTGTTTTTTGAAGCAACTGATTAGAGCCATAAGCTCTAGTAGGCTTCAAAATAGGGTGGACTCAGAGCACAGAGCATTACGCTAGGGGCTTTTCTATCACCGAACTGCCTCTCCACCAATCAGGAAGTGTGGGTCTAATACCCATCACCTGATTGGCTGAAGATAAGACGCACAGGAAGTATGGAGGACACAGGAGCCATCGCATGACCCGCTGCCCTTCCACAGCTCGACGCCATCACCTGCTGCCTGACCCGCCACCAAGATTTTTGATAGGCACAGTGGCTGAATTTGATGGGGCACAGTGGCTGCATATGATGGGCACACTGACTGCATATGATGGGCACACTGACTGCATATGATAGGCACAGTGGCTGCATATGATGGGGAACAGTGGCTGCATTTGGTGGGCACAGTGGCTGCAGTTGATGGGCACAGTGTCTGCATTTGATGGCACAGTGGCTGCATTTGATGGGCACAGTGGCTGCATTTGATGGGCACAGTGGCTGCATTTGATGGGCTCAGTGGCTGCATTTGATGGCACAGTGGCTGCATTTGATGGGCACAGTGGCTGCAATTGATGGGCACAGTGGTTGCATATGATGGGCACATTGGCTGCATATGATGGGCACACTGACTGCATATCATAGGCACAGTGGCTGCATATGATGGGCACAGTGGCTACTTTTGATGGGAACAGTGGCTAAATTTGATGGGGCACAGTGGCTGCATATGATGGGCACGTTGGCTGCATATGATGGGCACACCGACTGCATATGATAGGCACAGTGGCTGCATATGATGGGGAACAGTGGCTGCATTTGGTGGGCACAGTGGCTGCAATTGATGGGCACAGTGGCTGCCTTTGATGGCACAGTGGCTGCCTTTGATGGGCACAGTGGCTGCATTTGATGGGCACAATAGCTGCATATGATGGGCACATTGGCTGCATATGATGGGCACACTGACTGCATATGATAGGCACAGTGGCTTCCTTTGATGGCACAGTGGCTGCCTTTGATGGCACAGTGACTGCATATGATGGGCACAGTGGCTGCCTTTGATGGGCACAGTGGCTGCCTTTGATGGGCACAGTGGCTGCCTTTGATGGGCACAGTGGCTGCATATGATGGGCACAGTGGCTGCATATGATGGGCACATTGGCTGCATATGATGGGCACACTGACTGCATATGATAGGCACAGTGGTTGCATATTATAGGGAACAGTGGCTGCATTTGATGGGCACAGTGGCTGCATTTGATGGGCACAGTGGCTGCATTTGATGGGCACAGTGGCTGCATATGATGGGCACATTGGCTGCATATGATAGGCACAGTGGCTGCATATGATGGGCACATTGGCTGCATATGATGGGCACACTGACTGCATATGATAGGCACAGTGGCTTCCTTTGATGGCACAGTGGCTGCCTTTGATGGCACAGTGACTGCATATGATGGGCACAGTGGCTGCCTTTGATGGGCACAGTGGCTGCCTTTGATGGGCACAGTGGCTGCCTTTGATGGGCACAGTGGCTGCATATGATGGGCACAGTGGCTGCATATGATGGGCACATTGGCTGCATATGATGGGCACACTGACTGCATATGATAGGCACAGTGGTTGCATATTATAGGGAACAGTGGCTGCATTTGATGGGCACAGTGGCTGCATTTGATGGGCACAGTGGCTGCATTTGATGGGCACAGTGGCTGCATATGATGGGCACATTGGCTGCATATGATAGGCACAGTGGCTGCATATGATGGGGAACAGTGGCTGCATTTGATGGGCACAGTGGCTGCATTTGATGGGCACAGTGGCTGCAATTGATGGGCACAGTGGCTGAAATTGATGGGCACAGTGGCTGCATTTGATGGGCACAGTGGCTGCATATGATGGGCACACTGGCTGCATTTGATGGGCACAGTGGCTGCATATGATGGGCACACTGACTGCATATGATAGGCACAGTGGCTGCATATGATGGGGAACAGAGGCTGAATTTGATGGGCACAGTGGCTGCAATTGATGGGCACAGTGGCTGCATATTATAGGGAACAGTGGCTGCATTTAATGGACACAGTGAGGCTACAACTGATGTTTTATTTCAGTATTTTTCAGTATTTTTCAGTTAGTTTGCGACCCCCCCCCCCCCCCAAAAAAAAAAAAAATTGAGCACCAGCCACCACTGCTTTTATCCCTCACCATTCGCCACAGATTCATCCCTGGAGTGAAATGCTAGCCCACCCTGTCTCTGGGGGTCCCTAACATTTCTCTTTGGATCAGGGTATTGCTACACTGGCAACACCCCCCACTCCTTATATCGCATTGTCCGTAATGTGAGATAAATGAAAAACAGAGCTATTCTGTTGTAATAACCATGACACGGTGAGAGAAGCTGGGAGCTCGGATGAAGAGGTCTTCTCACTGAAGTACTTGAACGCTATAAATAGGTGATGAGTCATTTAAACTGTCAGTTGAAACCCAAGAAGTGAAATACCAAGTTAGAAGTATAGAATCTCGAATGCAATGGTTCTTAATATTATTAAAATGTGTAATGCTTTATGAAAGCACACACTAACTTGGGTCCCTTTATCTAGGCAGTGGCACCCCTTGACATATAGACATTTATTAACCACATACACTCAACGCACACTTTATTGGGTACACCTGTTCAATGGCTTGGTAACACCAATTGCTAATCAGCCAATCACATGGCAACAACTCAATGCATTTAGGCATTCATGTGGTGAAGACGACTTGCTGAAGTTCAAACCGAGCATCAGAATGGGGAAGAAAGGGGATTTGGGTGACTTTGAACGTGGCATGGTTGTTGGTGCCGGACGGGCTGGTCTGAGTATTCCAAAAACTGCTGATCTGCTGGGATTTTCACACACAACCATCTCTCAGGGTTTACAGAGAATGGTCCAAAAAAGAGAAAATATCCAGTGAGCGACAGTTGTTTGGAGGAAAATGCCTTGTTGATGTCAGAGGTCAGAGGAGAATGGGAAGACTGTTTATTTGCCAAAGTTGACAGGCACCCAATGTCTTTCATCCAGGGGTGGCCCATCCATTAGGGGCACACGGGCGCCGCCCCCTCTATCACGCCACCCCCCTATAAGTATCATGGATACTTTTCCAATGCACTGTAATTCAACAAAATGGTCAATAAAAATGCTAGAAAGAATAAACAGATGAAAACGGAAGTGCATAGGTTTGAAGCCAGCCTTAAAGTGAACCTAAAGCCATCTATAGGTTGGTAAAAGCGCCAGGGGTAAGTCATGGCAAGATTATCTCCAGGTGCCAGTTTAGTATTCCTCATATCCCATGATTGCTGAACCCTGCAGCACTCTCGTATGCTAAAGCCCTGCATTTCTTTCACAATCTCCTGCAATGCTCTGCTGCTTCATCATTTGTGATACACAAGGACGAATGGGGCACTGGATCCAAATTATCTAGGGTCACTGAAATGGGCGCACTGGCTCTGGTTCAGCAGCACCCCATAAAACCTGGGACTCCCTTTAAGAACAAGGAAAGGACTCACATATACATAGTCCAATGAGAGCACCAAACAGACATCCATCAATCCAAGGTTTTCAGTGATAAAATAGATTTATAGCAGAACGAGCTATGTTTGCCCCCAAAACATATTGTCCTTTTTCTCTTGTGAATCATTTTTATAATTGAAACCTTGGATTCTTGGACATCTGTTTGGTGTTTTCATTGGACTGTGTATATCATCATTGTGATAGGCAGTCTCACCTGACAATAGTGCAGATCTAAATGGATACTGGGGAATGTAATGAGTGCACTAGAGTGCAGATCTCACTGGTGACATGGATACTGGGGGGTGAGGTGTGTGCAGTGGAGTACAGATCTCACTGGTGACATGGATACTGGGGAGAGAGTTGTGTGCACTGGGGTACAGTTCTCACTGGTGACATGGATACTGGGGAATGTAATGAGTGAGAGAGATCTCACTAGTGACATGGATACTGGGGGGTGAGGTGTGTGCACTAGGGTTCCCACGTGTCCCGGATTGCCCGGGATTGTCCCGCAATTCGCATTTGTGTCCCGTGTCCCGGGCACCTTCATTCCGGGACAATACAGTGTCCCAGAATGAAATGAGGACACAGCCACCCTAATAGAAGATTGCCAAACTGGTTGCTAGGGCCGCCACACCTGGCATCTAGCAACCAGTGACGTCACATTCGCAGAGTCTCAGAGTGAGGACGAGAGGAGCAAGGCCTTTACCCAGTGCTGCCCTGCGCTCCGAGTCCACTCACCTCCTCTACTTCACTGGCCTCGGCAGCAGCACCCAGAGAGAGCAGCCAGAGCGTCTTCACTGTGTCTCCTCCTGACTCCTCCAGTCTTCACTGACCTCCCGGAGGGTGGTAGCATTCTGCAGTGCTGGCTGGCTTAGATCCGACTTCTCCTCCTCCCACCCACGCCCCGTCTTGCCCAACAGCCTGGACCAGGGAATAAAGACTGGCACTCAACCGCTCACCGCACCAGACCAGTCCAGATTAAAAAGGTGTGCACTGGGGTACAGATCTCACTGGTGACATGGATACTGGGGAGTGAGGTGTGTGCACTGGAGTACAGATCTCACTGGTGACATGGATACTGGGGAATGTGGTGTGTGCACTGGAGTACAGATCTCACTGGTGACATGGATACTGGGGAGTGAGGTGTGTGCACTGGAGTACAGATCTCACTGGTGACATGGATACTGGGGAGTGAGGTGTGTGCACTGGAGTACAGATCTCACTGGTGACATGGATACTGGGAGTGAGGTGTGTGCACTGGGGTACAGATCTCACTGGTGACATGGATACTGGGGAGTGAGGTGTGTGCACTGGGGTACAGATCTCACTGGTGACATGGATACTGGGGAGTGAGGTGTGTGCACTGGGGTACAGATCTCACTGGTGACATGGATACTGGGGAGTGAGGTGTGTGCACTGGGGTACAGATCTCACTGGTGACATGGATACTGGGGAGTGGGGTGTGTGCACTGGGGTACAGATCTCACTGGTGACATGGATACTGGGGTGTGAGGTGTGTGCACTGGGGTACAGATCTCACTGGTGACATGGATACTGGGGGAGTGAGGTGTGTGCACTGGAGTACAGATCTCACTGGTGACATGGATACTGGGGAGTGAGTTGTGTGCACTGGGGTACAGATCTCACTGATGACATGGATACTGGGGGTGAGGTGTGTGCACTGGGGTACAGATCTCACTGGTGACATGGATACTGGGGAGTGAGGTGTGTGCACTGGGGTACAGATCTCACTGATGACATGGATACTGGGGAGTGCTGTGTGTGCACTGGGGTACAGATCTCACTGGTGACATGGATACTGGGGAGTGAGGTGTGTGCACTGGGGTACAGATCTCACTGATGACATGGATACTGGGGAGTGAGGTGTGTGCACTGGGGTACAGATCTCACTGGTGACATGGATACTTGGGAGTGAGGTGTGTGCACTGGAGTACAGATCTCACTGGTGACATGGATACTGGGGAGTGAGGTGAGTGCACTGGGGTACAGATCTCACTGGTGACATGGATACTGGGGAGTGCTGTGTGTGCACTGGGGTACAGATCTCACTGATGACATGGATACTGGGGAGTGCTGTGTGTGCACTGGGGTACAGATCTCACTGGTGACATGGATACTTGGAGTGAGGTGTGTGCACTGGAGTACAGATCTCACTGGTGACATGGGATACTGGGGAGTGAGGTGTGTGCACTGGAGTACAGATCTCACTGATGACATGGATACTGGGGGGGTGAGGTGAGTGCACTGGAGTACAGATCTCACTGGTGACATGGATACTGGGGAGTGAGGTGAGTGCACTGGGGTACAGATCTCACTGATGACATGGATACTGGGGGGTGAGGTGAGTGCACTGGAGTACAGATCTCACTGGTGACATGGATACTGGGGAGTGAGGTGTGTGCACTGGGGTACAGATCTCACTGGTGACATGGATACCGGGGAGTGGAGTGTGTGCACTGGGGTACAGATCTCACTGATGACATGGATACTGGGAGTGAGGTGTGTGCACTGGAGTACAGATCTCACTGGTGACGTCACAAGGGGCGGACTCTCTGGGTGATGTCATTGGATGGCCACGCCCCATGGCTATATAAGAGATGCCAGACAGCGGGCAACAACACAAAGGAGGAATACAGCCACAGAAGAAGAATAGCATTTTTTTTTATAGTGTGTAACCGGCGGCGAGGAACAAGACAGCAGCGGGAGAAGATAGTACAAGTAGGCAACTCGGGGAGAAGACGGCGGCGGGAGAGATGGCAGCGGGAGAAGATAGTACAAGTAGGCAACTCGGGGAGAAGACGGTGGCGGGAGAGATGGCAGCGGGAGAAGATAGTACAAGTAGGCAACTCGGGGAGAAGACGGCGGCGGGAGAGATGGCAGCGGGAGAAGATAGTACAAGTAGGCAACTCGGGGAGAAGACGGCGGCGGGAGAGATGGCAGCGGGAGAAGACGGCAGAGGGAGAGACGGCTCAGAGCTATTTTTTAATAAAGGATGTTCTACTGCTTTTTGAGGTGAATGAGTAGGGGTACAATGTACCCCTACCCATTCACATGGATGGGGGCAGGATCTGAGAGCCCCCATCTTAAAGGGGGGGGCTTCCAGATTCCAATAAGCCCCCTGCCCGCAGGCCCCGACAACCCCTGGGAAGAGGCCCTTGTCCCCATCAACATGGGGGCAAGGTGCTTCGGGGCATACTCGGATAAGGGTTTGGTATGGATTTTGGGGGGGACCCCGTGCCATTTTTGTAAAAGGATTTTGGTGTTGGGGGGGTCCCCTTTGATTCCATACTAGACCTGGTATGGACCTAAGTTCCCGACCCTTTCCAAAAAAACGCACCGGCCGCAAAACTCATAGATGTGAACTTGTACCATAGGAAACCATGTTAAATGGACTGTAGTGCATTTATGCAACTTGCAAAACACACTAAAAAAAAATGCATGGGTGTGAACCTAAGGTAAGGGCCTCTTTTTTTCATAGGTAACCGAAAACAAATGCCGCGTACACACGATCTGACGGTTTTCCCGTCGGAATTCCGATGAAATTTTTGCTCAAACTGTCTTGCCTACACACGGTCACACCAAATTCCGACGGTCAATAACACCGCGACATACAACACGTTCGACGGCACTAAAAAAAAGGGAAGTTTAATGCTTCCGAGCATGCGTCAAATTGTTTCTGAGCATGCGTCAGAATTTTGCGTGTCGGAATTGCATACACACGATCGGAAAATCTGATAGAAAGGTTTTCCGTCGGAAAAATTAAGAACAGGTTCTCAATCCAAAGTCCGTCGAAAATTCCGACAGAAAAAGACCGCTGGGCATACACACGGTCGGAAAATCCGATGAAAAGCTCCCATCGGACTGTTTCCATCAGAAATTCCGGCCGTGTGTATGCGGCAAAAGACTTTGATTTTTGAGACATCAATCTCTTTCACCCTCAAGCCGGCTAGTGCATGGATTTACATCTGGACCTAGAATGTCTGGCTTTTATATTCAAGTAGCTTTGAGTAAGACCCCTTTCACACCACACCGCCCATAGCGTCGGCGGTAAAACGCCGCTATTTTTAGCGGCGTTTTACCGTCTGATTTGTGGCGCATTTCAGCCGTGGCGGGGTGCTTTTACCCCCCGCTGGTGGCCGAGAAAGGGTTAAAACCCCAGGCAAAATGCTGTAATAGCGGCGTTTTGCCGGCGGTATTACAGCGCTGCCCCATTGATTTCAATGGGGAGCAGCGGTGGAGGAGCGGTGGAGGAGCGGTGGAGGAGCGGTCAGTTCACCGCTCCAAAGAAGCTGCTGGCAGGACTTTTCCTGACGTCCTGCCAGTGCACCTCACACTGCAGACAATGGTGCAGCAGTTTGAGGGCGGATTGCAGGCGCTATTTCTAACGCTATAGCGCCTGCAAAACGCCCTCGGTGTGAAAGGGGTCTAAATGACTGGTACACTTTTATAAAGTTAAAAAAAAAGTAAAAAAATAAGAATAAATCTTTCTAATCATACAAAGTTTAGCCGCGGCAAGAGTCATGTCCACATCTATCACCAATGCCAATTCTCCAGGACCGTGCCATCGCCCTATCATCACCGCTTTGCCACTCACGTCAAAGTCCTAACTCGCTAGCTACCAACTGCAAAAGTGCAAACTAATCTGTGTACGATCGGTGTTAATTAGAGGTCCTCTGGCTAAATGTGAAAACTAGCTAGTCTAACAAGTCACAATGGGGTTCTGATTCCAAGTTGAATAATTGCCTTGTCGTACTCCCCGCCGCGCTCAATATTAAACGAAAATAACCGCCGATGCCTTTGCACCCCTCCCCCACCCCACACCCCCCCGTCCGATGTGTCTCCACCTATTTAAATAATTCCACTTGGTTTGGGGACTCCAGACCTTTATAAATTAACAGCGGGAAAATACCAAAGGTGTCAGCTTGCATATGTATTATCTTTTTTGTGTAATGCTTAAATATGTATTATGGATTGACTGACATAAATTAGGCAGATTTCAGAATCCACAGGCTGTGGCTTGCGAAGGACCCCTTGCTGTCTGACATTTCATCCTTGTCAAAGATCAAATTATTTTAATTTAGGCTGTAAATTATAAGGAATGAAGTCTTCTTTGTGGGAATTCCCTGTGGTAATCTGACTTTTGTTGTTACTGCTGCTTGTCAGTGTGCAAAAAATATTATATGCATGCAAATGAGCTTGGAAAAGGTGTACTATCTAATTATCCATCCAGTGCCTTCCACTTGAACCCAGTGGGTAGTCTGACACGCAGTATGTGTTTGATTCATAGAGGCCTGCAGGGTATTTACACAAGATTACTTTTAATTATGAAATTAATATCTTTTTATCTGAAATGTATAGAAGCCGGCACAGCCATGAGCAGAATTTTTTTATCAAACTCCGTTTTACGATATGGGCTAAATAAAAAAAAAAAAGGGTGTTTAATAAAGAGATACATTATATTACCAAAAGTATCGGGACCCCTTGCTTTACACGCACATGAAATTTAAAGGCAACCATGTTTTAGTCCGTAGCAGTGGCGGCCAGTGGAATTTTTTTTTTTGGGGGGGCAGCAAACAGTATGACAACCCCCCCCCGTCCCCTTGTCGGTCGGTAGGTACTGTAGGTAGCGCTTACCCAATCTCCAGTGGCTTCCCCTGCTCGGTGGCAGCCTCCCGTTCTACTGGTCATCATGGCGGTGGCGGTGGCGGCTTCCATTTCCTCCCTCCTCCTCGGCGGCCAATCGGGAGTGTTCTCTTTTCGGCCAATTGGAAAATGGGTCTTACACCAGCTTCTGATTGCCCGGATTGAGAATCAGTGTTTCAACAACGAATGAACATTCCCTGTTGAAACACTGATTCTCAATCCGGGCAATAAGAAGCTGGTGTAAGACCCGTTTTCCGATTAGCTGAAAAGAGAACACTCCCGATAACACCACACCTGGGTAACACCACACCCATAACACCACATCTGGTTAACACCACACCGATAAAACCACATCTGGTTAACACAACACCGATAACACCACACCTGGGTAACACCACAGCGATAACACCAAACCTGGGTAACACCACACCGATAACACCACACTGGGGTAACACCACAGCGATAACACCACACCTGGGTAAAACCACACCGATAACACCACATCTGGGTAACACCACACCGATAACACCACATCTGGATAACACCACACCGATAACACCACACCTGGGTAACACCACACTGATAACACCACCCCTGGGTAACACCACACCGATAACACCACACCTGGGTAAAACCACACCGATAAAACCATACCTAGGTAACACCACACCGATAACACCACACCTGGGTAAAACCACACCGATAACACCACACCTGGGTAAAACCACACCGATAAAACCATACCTAGGTAACACCACACCTGGGTAACACCACACCGATAACACCACACCTGGGTAACACCACACCGATAACACCACACCTGGGTAAAACCACACCGATAAAACCATACCTAGGTAACACCACACCTGGGTAACACCACACCGATAACACCACACCTGGGTAAAACCACACCGATAACACCACACCTGGGTAAAACCACACCGATAAAACCATACCTAGGTAACACCACACCTGGGTAACACCACACCGATAACACCACACCTGGGTAACACCACACCGATAACACCACACCTGGGTAACACCACACCGATAACACCACACCTGGGTAACACCACACCGATAACACCACACCCGGGTAACACCACACCTGGGACGGCTCCGGACACATCCTCTATGAGCCGAGCCCAGCCTATTTTGAAGCCTATTAGAGCCTCCGGCTATGCATGAATCTATACGTTACGCATATAGGGGGTGGCGAGGAGAGTGGTCTGTAGGGTTCAATATTGAGTTGGCCCACCCTTTGCAGCTATAACAGCTTCAACTCTTCTGGGAAGGTTGTCCACAAGGTTTAGGAGTGTGTCTATGGGAATGTTTGACATTCTTCCAGAAGCACATTTGTGAGGTCAGGCCCTGATTTGAATGAGAAGGCCTGGCTCACAGTCTCCGTTCCAATTCATCCCAAAGGTGTTCTATCGATTCGAGGTCAGGACTCGTTGCAGGCCAGTCAAGTTCCTCCACCCCAAACTCGCTCATCCGTGTCTTTATGGACCTTGCTTTGTGCACTGGTGTGCAGTCATGTTGGAACAAGAAGGAACCATCCCCGAACTATTCCCACAAAGTTGGAGCATGAAATTGTACAAAATGTCTTAGTATGCTGACGCCTTAAGTGTTCCCTTCACTGGAACTAAGGGGCCAAGACCAACCCCTGGAAGACAACCCCCCCCCCCCCCCCCCACCATAATCCCCCTCCACCGAATGATTTGGACCACTGCACAAAGTAAAAAGATATCTCTGACGCTAACCAAGGGATTTCCCTGATTGTCCAGTCTGGAGAGCTCTCTGGAGAAAGGTCTAGCTGATATTGGAACAAGGCATCCAAGTATCCAGGGACATTGTAAGTACAGACCTGAGTGTGGTATCCTGGTGAGTGTTGCTGCTGCAATCCCTTGTGCATCATTACTTAAGACAGACCTTGCCAGGCCCAATCTTAAGACAGACCTTGCCAAGGGGACTGGAATGCAACCTGGCTAGTCCAACCCAAAAGGGAGCTTGCCAAATTGCAGATGTAGGCCCTGAGCTATCCCTACTCCTCTGGAACCTCTCCCTACCACTAGTTTGGTCGTTGGCAGAGGGGTATGCTCTCCCTACACTAGTAAGGATGAGCTCAGGCGTGTTCGAATGGCCCACGTACAGAGCCCGCCAGGAAGTCGGCGCAGCGATGCGCTAATCACAGGCAGTGAGATATTGCACAATCTCTGCAGCCGCACATCGGGGCAATGTCTCACTGCCTGTGATTAGCGCAGGGCTGCGCCGACTTCCTGGCGGGCTCTGCATGTGGGCCATTCGAACACGCCTGAGCTCATCCTTATACACTAGCCACTTTGCTGGTAAATGTGCACCAAAGCCTGGGGGCAGGTTTCCCTTAACTTCCCTTCCAGCTGCAGTACTTTCCCTGGGACGAGCGCCACCTAGAGTGGAGAAAAGAGACTTCACCTGTCTATACATATAGAACAGGGATCTCCAAAATTTCTAAACAAAGGGTCAGCTTATGCCACGTACACACGATCGGACTTTTCGGCCAGACTATCCAGCGGACAATCCGCCGGACTTTCCAGCAGAGTTCCGCCGGACTTTCCGAACGTGCGGACTTGCCCACACACGCCCAGACTTTTACACAGAGTAAAGTCCGTTCATTTAGAACGTGACTCCAGGTAAACGGGACTAGCGAAGGAAGTCAATGCCGCCGCCTCCATCGGTGAGATTGACACATTGCTAGCCCCGTTGCCTGGTATGGATTTAAAGGGGAATCCCTACACCGAAAAAAAAAGCGGGTCCCCCCAAATCCATATCAGACCCTTATCCGAGCACGCACCCCGGCTGGTCAGGAAAGGGGGTGGGGACGAGCGAGCACCTCCTCCTGAGCCGTACCAGGCCGCGTGCCCTCAACATGCTTTGGGGAAGGGGGGGCCCTGACCCCAAAGAACCTTGTCCCCATGTTGATGAGGACAAGGGCCTCTTCCCGACAACCCTGGCCGTTGGTTGTCGGGGTCTGCGGGCGGGGGGATTATCAGAATCCGGGAGCCCCCTTTAATAAGGGGGCCCCCAGATTCCAGCCCCCCCACCCTATGTGAATGAGTATGGGGTACCATGTACCCCTACTAATTCACCTGGGGAAAAAAAAGTGTACATAAAAAAACACAACACAGCTCCAGGGGGTCTTCTCTTCTTCCGTCTTCGGGGGTCTTCTCGCCGTACTCCTCCGCTATCTTCTGCTCTTTTACTAGTGGAGGAGCCCGACTTTCTCCTGCGTCACCGTCCAGGGGCCTTCTTCCGACTTCGGGGGTCTTTTCCCGCTCTTTGGTTCTTCTTGCCGGGCCTCCTCTTTCTTCTTTCGCCGCCTTCTGCTTCTGCTGCTTCTGCTGCTGCTTCTTCTTCTTCTTCTTCTTCTTTCTTCTCCCGATGTTGACACGGCGCTGTCTCCACCTGTAATGGCCGAGACGTGTTGGCCACTTATATAGGGACAAGGGGGGGGGTCACCGGCTCATGTCACATGGTGACCCGCCCCCTTATGATGTCACAGTCCCATCATCCTCAGGGACTGTGACATCATAAGGGGCAGGATCACCATGTTACATGAATATATAAGTGACCGCGCAACACGTCTCGGCCATTACAAGCAGAGACAGCACCGTGTCAACATCGGGAGAAGAAAGAAGAGGAATAAGAAGCAGAAGAAGCAGAAGGCAGCAGCGACAGCAAAAGAAGACTGGGCCAACGCTAGTAAAAGAGCTGGAAGAAGAAAGCGGAGGCCCGGCAAGAAGAACCGAAGAGCGGGACAAGACCCCGAAGTCGGAAAAATACCCCCGGACGGCGACGACAACAAGAAGAAAGCCGGGCTCCTCCGCTAGTAAAAGAGCTAGCAGAAGATAGTGGAGGAGTCCTGTGAGAAGACCCCCCAAGACGGAAGAAGACCCCCGAGCTGTCTAATAAAGTATTTTAAAAACTTGTGTTGTTTTTTTATTTACACTTTTTTCACCAGGTGAATGGGTAGGGTACATCGTACCCCATACTCATTCACATAGGGTGGGGGGCCGGTATCTGGGGGCCCCTGGATTCCGATAAGCCCCCCGCCCCCAGACCCCGACAACCAACGGCCAGGGTTGTCGGGAAGAGGCCCTTGTCCTCATCAACATGGGGACAAGGTGCTTTGGGGTGGGGGGGCCGCAGGGCCCCCCCTTCCCCAAAGCACCCCCCCATGTTGAGGGCATGCGGCCTGGTACGGCTCAGGAGGGGGGGGGCTCGCTCGTCCCCACCCCCTTTCCTAACCGGCCGGGCTCAGTGCTCAGATAAGGGTCTGATATGGGTTTGGGGGGACCCCCACGCCGTTTTTTCGGCGTAGGGATTCCCCTTTAAATCCATACCAGGCAACGGGGCTAGCGAGGTGTCAATTTTGCTGATCGAGGCAGCGGCATTGACTTCCTTTGCTAGTCCCGTCTACCTGGAGTCACGTTCAAAATGAACGGACTTTACTCCGTGGGTCGGCAAGTCCGTTCATTTCAAAAGTCCCGCGGACTAGCACACAGACGGCCGGATTGTCCGCCGGACTGCCAAGTCAAATTTTGAGTCAAAACTTCTTTATAAGTCCGCCGGACTTTTGGAAAGAAAAAGTCCGCCGGAGCCCACACACGGTCGGATTGTCCGGCGGACTCTAGTCCGTCGGACCAAGTCCGCCGGAAAGTCCGATTGTGTTTACGCGTCATTATTGTCCTTCAGACTTTAAAGGGGCCACGCAGTGGCCAGCTGGTCTGGAAATTTTCCCGGCATCAATGGGAATAAACATTGCCACGTTTGGCACTAGGGTTAGAATTAATGCCCTATTGTTGGTATCATTGGGTGGAAAAGTTCCCCTTTGTTGGTGCCAGTGGGAGAAATGGTGCCCCACTGTTGATGTTAGTTGGCAGAATAGTGTATTGTATCAGTGGGAGGAATCGTGCCCCCAGGACCTGGATAAAGGCAGCCAAAGGATCGCAGTTTAGAGACCACTGATATAGAAGATCAAAGGCACCAGGTGCCGTTTGTCCTTTTTGTTTTTTTTAGTTTTTTTTATAAAAAAGGTTCATTTGGTTCCTCCATAGAGCCTAAACTGTTACTTCTTTTCCACACAATGCTTCTAGAAAAAAAAAAAAAATTCTCTGCTCTCATATAAAACGTCTGAATTTGGTGATTCCTCCTGAGTCCTCTTTCAAGTTTTCATACAAATCTAAAATCAAAGAGAATCATTCCCTCAGCCGATCTATAGTATTTTTTTTTTATGTTACTGGTCTGAAATAGCAAACAAAGGTGTGATCATGCTTTCAAACTACCATCAACACTACTAATGTATTGGCGGATTGAGGAAGTGGCCGTCTCTCTTCTTCTCGTTGAATTGAACGTCGTTGGTCATTTCCTTAAATGCATTTCTAACTCTCTCCGTTCTTCCTGCTGCTTTGATTACTACAATCTTCAGGTCTATATATAACCCGTTGTCTGCCTCCATTTGTTATACGTTTTGCTCGATGCTTTGTATATAAAGTCCTAAAGGGCATTTAACCCCATAGGGCTTCATTTTACTATTTTGCATTTGTCTGCCCCAAATAATCCACGCTACATGCAGGTTTTAAAGCTGGCATATATAAAATGTCACAAATGAATGTCGCTTTGTATTCATTAACCACTTCAGCTCTGGAAATGACCAGGCCATTTTTTTTGGCGATATGGCATTGCGTTAATTCAACTGACAATTGCGCGGTCGTGCGACGTTGTACCCAAATAAAATGTACGTCCTTTTTCCCCCACAAATAGAGCTTTCTTTTGGTGGTATTTGAGCACCTCTGCGTTTTTTTTTTGTTTTTTTTTTTGCGCTATAAACAAAAAAAGACCAACAATATTCGGAAAAAAAACAACAATATTTTTTACTTTCTGCTATAAAACATCCAATAAATAAAGCAGTCTTCCTGGACAACGTTTCCGCCTACGAATAATTATGGAGACCCTGAATAACCTATTTAAAGCGGAGCTGCACCCGCACAAAAAATATAAAAAGTCAACAAATAGTGCAGCTGCTGACTTAATAAATGGACACTTACCTGTTCCTGGTTCCAGCGGTGTAGGCAGAATGCGACGAGAGACCGCTCGTCTCTCGCTGCCCGCCGCCATCCTCTGTCAGGGAATCAGGAAGTGAAGACGCAATGTCTTTACTGCCCGGTTCCCTACTGCGCATGGGCGAGTCGCGCTGCGCGTCTCTATTGGTCCCCGCTGTGTCCTGGGAACTGTGCTTCCCAAGACACAACGTGGCAGCTCCAGATAGGGGCTGGGCAGTTATACGGAAGTGGGTGCAGATACCTGTATTATACAGGTATCTGCACCCCCCTCCCCCCTGAAAGGTGCCAATTGTGGCACCGAGGGGGGGAGGAATCCGATAAGCGGAAGTTCCACTTTAGGGTGGAACTCCGCTTTAATACCCCCTGACTTTGATGACTCACTCCTACTCGCTTAACTTCAGAATATTCAGTTTTTTTACTGGACATGGTCCTCTCTAGGGACCCCTATTCCTTTTGACCCACCCTTCTCCCTCCTTCCATTCCCTGTCCAACTTAGTTCCTTTTCTCTCCAACCCCCCCCCTTCACTCCCTCCCTCCTATCTGTCAAACAGCTTAGCAAAATCTTGTCCAAGATACATGACAGCCTTCATTCCCCTCTACCCCCCCCCCCCCACCCCCTTTTTTTAATTTTTTTTTATTAGGCTACAGGGGGTTCCCGAGTTACGAACTCGTTAGGGACTGCCCGCCTGTTCTTATGTCGGAATTGTTCGTAAGTCGGCCACGCATGCGCAGACCGACAATTACGGACAATTACGGACATTTCCGGACATTTCCGATGTTCCGTCTAATGTCGTTCTGCGCATGCGCGGCAAATTACGGACATTTCCGAAGTTTTCCGGCATTTTCCGAGGCTCCGTATGGCCGTGCATGCGCAGAACGGCCGGAGGACGGCGAGAAAATGGCGGGGGGTCCCCGCAGCGCCCGGTTCGTAAGTAGGGGATGTTCGTAGGTCGGGCGTTCGTAAGTCGGGGACCCCCTGTACTTATACAGCCCTAGGCACAACTTAAATGGGTTGTAAACCTTCAAGGTTTTTCATAGAATGCATTGAGGTGAAAAACCTCCTGTAATGCTGCAGCCCCCCCCCCCCCCCCCAAGCCCTCATTTTACTTACCTGAACCCCCTCTCTATCACGTCCCGGGGATGAGCACACCAGCAAAGGCCGGTGTCCCAGGTCCTGATTGGGTGTAGTAATGACACTGGCAGGGAAGGGTTAACATCAGGGGGGATCGAAGGGTGAACTGTGTGCCTAGCCAGTGTTTCAGAAGGCATGGATTGGTTGTTAGAGAGTAGTGAGGCGCTGACAGTTAACTCAATCTAACCAATATGTGACGTAAACTCTTGTGGTAGGTAAAACCTAGTTAATAACTCCTAATAGATAACCATCAAAATAAATAAATATAAAGTGACTTCAGTGCATAAACCAATTGAACGTTAATGTGTGTAACGTCAAAGCTAAAAGCAATCACTCGGTGATGCCCCTAATCATCCAGCGATCGCCACACTCTTCACACTGTGTTGAATCAGCAGCAATAGAAAATAGGTCTATAAACATCCAATATAAATAATGATCCAAAACATGTAATAAACGTGATCCACTAGGGCGTGAGTGTCGGCATACCAGAAGTGATGCGATTGTGGAACGAGCTTAGATCTCGTGGATATACGCCGTTACTCGGCTTTTTAATGTGAGTGTGATGTTATGATTTTAATAAATTCATTCTAAGTTACCACAAGAGTTTACGTCACATATTGGTTAGATTGAGTTAACTGTCAGCGCCTCACTACTCTCTAAAAATTTATTTATGAATAGTCAAGGATAAGCTATTTAAGTGAAGGCGGCAGGCTTGCTATACATTTTTTACCCCACACACAGAGTGGTAGCATGAGATCAGGGCCGGGACAAGGGGTGGGCAGGAGGGGCGACTGCCCCTGGCGCAATGGTATATTGCATGGGTAGGGGGCACCCTGAACCTAACCCCAAGGGAAAGGGGGGCGCAGTTTGGCATCTTTGCCCTGGGCACTGGATGACCTTGTCCCGGCACTGCATGAGAGTAACACATAACAACAGGCATGGACTGGTATTTCTGCTTTACAGGAACATAGGATCTACGCCTTATGTACTTGCATAACGACGATCTGCCTTGTTTACATAGGCAGACTGCCGTGCCACCTGTGTACAGAACGATCAGCAGGTGCTGGCGGACATCAAGCCTGGGGACCCGTTGATAAGCCACCGAGCACTCGCGCCCGACACCTTGATGTGCAGGATCACGTATATATATATGTGTGATTAGGGGCGTTGCTAGGTCTACAAAAGATCTGGGGCTAGAGCCCATAGCAGTGTAGTAAAGAAAGTCATACGCTTGGGCGGGCACACACATGCATATACAGTAATATACATGTGTGTGTGTGTGTATATATATATATATATCCCCAGAGAGCCCCCCCCCACTTACATCAGGGTCCCCAGAGAGCTCCACCCCCTTACATCAGGGTCCCCAGAGAGCCTCCCCCTTGCATCAGGGTTCTCAGAGAGCCCCCCTTACATTAGGGTCCCCAGAGAGCCTCCCCCTTAAATCAGGGTCCCCAGAGAGCCCCCACTTACATCAGGGTCCCCAGAGAGCCTCCCCTCCACTTGAGGACCCCTGCAGAGACTCGGGGCTATGGGCCCCAGATTCGGGTCTATAGCCCCAAAAGCCACCCCCTAGCGACGCCACTGTGTGTGATCCTGTGTAGCGAGGCCACCCTGTAGCAGTAAAAGTGCTATGGGGTGGTTGGCAAGTGGTTAACCACTTCACATCCAGGCTAATTCTGACATTTCTCTCCTACATGTAAAATTCATAATTTTTTTGCTAGTAAATTACATAGAACCCCCAAACATTATAAATGTTTTTTTATCAAAGTCCCTAGGGAATACAATGGCGGTTGTTGCAACTTTTTATCTCGCACGGTATTTGCGCAGTAATTTTTCGAACACGTTTTTTTCAGAAACAAAATGTTTCATGCTTTAAAAAAAAAAACGGTAAAGTTAGCCGAATTTTTTTGCATAATGTGAAAGATGAAGATATGCCGAGTAAATAGATACCCAACATGTAACGCTTCAAAATTGCACGCGCTCGTGGAATGGCGCCAAACTTTGTTATCTAAAAATACCCATAGGCGATGCTTTAATTTTTTTTACTGGTTACATGTTTTGAGTTACAGAGGAGGTCTAGGGCTAGAATTATTGCTCTCGCTCTAACGTTCGCGGCGATACCTCACATGTGTGGTTTGAACACTGTTTTCATATGTAGGCGGGGCTTATGTATGCGTTCGCTTCTGCGTACGAGCTCATTGGGACAGGGGCGCTTTAAATTATTATTTTTTTTTTTTTATTGTTAATTTTACTTTTATTTTTTTTAGTATGACACTTTAAAAAATAAAAAAAATAATTGAATATGGCACGATCGGACCTATTTATGAAATATGGGGTCAAAAAGACCCAACATCTCACCGCTAGGCTGGGAAGCCTAAAAAAAAAAAAAAAAAAAGATCTCTGCTTCCCAGCCGCGGCGGCGCCGTTATTTGAATGCAGAGGCCGGGCGTGACGTCATAACATCGCGCCCGGCCTCCGAACGATCATAGAGATTCTGGCCACCATCTGGTCCGCCGGAAATCTCTATGATCACCATCCGGGGGCCGGCGGATCCTGTGTCCGAAGAAGCACGGAGGGTGGCGGGAGGGGGGGGGGCGTCCCCTCCCGCCGCCCGTAAGAACGATCACGCGGCGGAACAGCCGCTATGATCATTCTTATGGTGCAGGGAATCGCCGGCTGAAAAAGCCGATATCTGAATGATGTCTGTAGCTGCAGGCATCATTCAGATATACCCCCGGAAAGTCAAGGACGTCCCAGGACGGCCCTCCGGCGCGAAGTGGTTTTCAACGTCTGTTGAGAAAAAAAAAGAAAACATTCCTCTGGGTGATCTGTGTACATTGCAGAGATTTTTTTAACAAACTTTGTTGCAGATTCCTCCTACCTTTTGTTATTCTAAAGAAATAGCTGTTTGTTTGTCTGTGTCCATGTAAAAAGTCAATGTGAATGGGCGTGACTTTATAATTATCAATCCGCTGCTGCACTTGCAGGGTTCTAATGAGAAAAGTGGCAGGGTCTGCATCTTTTTGTGCACTGGTGCGCAGTCATGTTGGAACAGTAAGGGGTCATCCCCAAATTGTTCCCACAAAGCTGGGAGCATGAAATTGTCCAAAATGTCTTGATATGTTGACGCCTTAAGAGTTCTCTTCACTGAAACTAAGGGACCTCTGAAAAACAACCCCCACACTATAATCCCCCTCCACCAAATGATTTGGACCAATGCAGAAAGCAAGGTCCATAAAGACATGGATGAGCGAGTTTGGGGTGTATATAAAGTCCTAAAGGGTGAGTTTGGGGTGTAGGAACTTGACTGTCCTGACCTCAACCTGATAGAACACCTTTGGGATGAATTAGAGTGGAGACTGTGAGCCAGGCCTTCTGCACCATCAGTGCCTGACCTCACAAATGCTCTTCTGGAAGAATGGTCAAACATTCCCATAGACACACTCCTAAACCTTGTGGACGGCCTTCCCAGAAGAGTTGAAGCTTTTATAGCTGCAAAGGGTGGGCCAACTCAATATTGAACCCTACGGACTTATGCCCCATACACACGGTCGGATTTTCCGACGGAAAATGTTCTATCGGACAATGTTGTCGGAAATTCCGACCGTGTGTAGGCTCCATCAGACTTTTTCTGACGGACAAAGTTTTATCTCCTGCTCTCAAATTTTCCGACAACATAGTCCTATCGGACTTTTTCAGATCGTGTGTAGGGAATTCCGACGGACAAAGTGCCACGCATGCTCAGATCACATTACAAGACCAAAGCTATTGGCTACTAGCCTCTACGTAGTCCCGTCGTACGCAACGAACGTCACCGCGTTCAGGATGATCGGATTTTCCGACAACTTTGTCCGACCGTGTGTATGCAACACCAGGGTCGGACAAAATCCGTCGGAAAAAATCCGACGGATTTTGTGGTCGGAATTTCCGACCGTGTGTATGGGGCATTAGAGTGGAGACTGCGAGCCAGGCCTTCTCCACCATCAGTGCCTGACCTCACAAATGCTCTTCTGGAAGAATGGTCAAACATTCCCATACACACTCCTAAACCTTGTGGACGACCTTTCCAGAAAAGTTAAAGCTGTTATAGCTGCAAAGGGTGGGCCAACTCCATATTGAACCCTACGGACTAAGACTGGGATACCATTAAAGTTCATGTGCGTGTAAAGGCAGGCGTCCCAATACTTTTGGTAATATTGTGTATTTTGATAATATTTTGCCGTTTTTTTAGAAATGATTTTGATTCTTTACAGTGTGATGGCATTCAGATGGACATGGGCAACATCTCCCTTGAAGGCATTGGTGTTCTCAACATCCCGAGTATGCATGGCGGTTCAAATCTTTGGGGGGAGACCAAGAAAAGGCGGACTAATCGAAGAATGGAAAAGAAGAATCTTGACAAAAGGACCACAGTCACCGACGTGAAAGAGCTGAAATTTGTAGCACAAGGTACAGTAAGTTAATAAAAATCGACCATGTGTGCATACGTGAGGGAATTGCATTACTACAGTTGCACCTCGTGAAAAAGGCAGATATCCAAAAATAGGCAACCCGGCTATGCATGATGAGGAGGAACCTTCTTTTAGCTTCTTATGCACTTTCCTAGAAAGCTGTGTACCTGCCAAGGTGCAAACTGAAAATGCGGGGTGGGTAGGAGGGCATTGTTGATCAGCTGTAGTTGCTTTCTACATCGTTGATTGAAAAACCCTGTTGTATGCCATTAGCCAATCATTCCCTTTTAATAGAGGAAAGTTGCAAAGAATGTCATTTTGTATCCACTAGACATGTGCAATTAGTTTCGTTTTTTTTCGTTATTTTCGTTCATTCGCTTTCGTACGAATGAACGAACGATTCGCTAAAAATTTTAACGAATCGAACGAATCCGAAAACAACGAAAATCCGAAAAAAACTAATTAGAAACAACGAATGTACGAAAGAAAAAATCCGAAAAACGAAAACAGGAACAACGAAAATCAAAATGAACGAAAAAATTCGTACATTCGTAACTTTTTTTTTTTGTTGAATTGGTAATTTTGCTTCGAATAGATTGAACAAAAAAATTTGTACATTCGTAACTTTTTTTTTTCGATTCGTAACTTTTTTTTTTTCGATTCGTAACTTTTTTTTTTTTCGATTCGTAACTTTTTTTTTTTTTCGATTCGTAACTTTTTTTTTTTTGATTCGTAATTTTCCGTGTCCCTTACAATAGTGTTGCTTAACGTGCTTCGAATGGATTGAACGAAAAAAAATTCGTAACTTTTTTTTTTCAATTCGTAATTTTCCGTAATTTACAATGGCGCTGCTTAACGTGCTTCGAATGGATTGAACGCAAAAAATCGTACATTTGTAACTTTTTTTTTTTGTTGAATTGGTAATTTTCCGTGTCCCTTACAATGGCGCTGCTTAAAATGGATTGAACGAAAATATTCGTACATTCGTAACTTTTTTTTTTTTTTTTCGATTCGTAATTTTGTGTCTCTTACAATGGCGCTGCTTAACATGCTTCGAATGGATTGAACGAAAAAATTCGTACATTCATAACTTTTTTTTTTTTCGATTCGTGATTTTCCGTGTCTCTTACAATGGCGCTGCTTAACATTCTTCGAATGGATTGAACGAAAAAATTCGTACATTCGTAACTTTTTGTTTCGATTCGTAATTTTCCGTGTCTCTTAAAATGTAATAATAGCATTCACATTACATAAAATTATGAATTATGCTCCGGTTACGAATCTACGAATGTTACGAAAGTACGAATAAATCAATCTTCCGAAAATACGAATGTAACTAAATCTACGAAAATACGAATGCGTCTGAATTTCGAATAAACGAAAATTAAACTAACGGAAAAACAAATCAACGAAAAAGTAACTCTTATGAAAATACGTATCGTTACGAATACGAACACCGACGACTTACGAAATTACGAATCGTTACGAATCAACGAAAACGAACAGAAACGAAACTAAACAATTTTTTCTATTGTGCACATGTCTAGTACCTGCCAAGGTGCAAACTGAAAATGCGGGGCAGGTAGGAGGGCATTGTTGATCAGCTGTAGTTGCTTTCTACATCGTTGATTGAAAATCCCATTGTATGCCATTAGCCAATCATTCCCCTTTAATTGAGGAAAGTTGCCAAGAATGTCATTTTGTATCCACTAGTACTGTGTATCGGCTAAGTCATGTAGAACATTGAGGGCCATACAATGAAGGAAAGTGGAAGGATAGTGCTGGACTAGCAAGGTTTTCTTATTGGTATTGCTATCTATGTAATGTAATGATGTTGTTGTAGGTGTTTTCTTGGACTGTTGTGTAATCAGGGGCGGACTGACCATTCAGCCACTCGGGCACTGCCCACTGCCACTAGGGGGCCCCATCAGGGTTGCCAGCCTCAGTAAAACCAGGGACAGTATGTAAAAATCTGTGTTTTTTTTTTTACACCTATTTCTGAAATGTCCCTTACCGACATCCTTTTGGTCTAAAAATGCAGAGATTATAGCTGCCCCACCTCTCCAGTACCTTCTCAGCCAATAGAAACATGTCTGTGTATACTGTGTGATTGTATACTGTGTATATGTATACTGTGTGGCCCCATAATCTCTGATTGTCTGGGGGCCCCATAACCTCCTATTGCCCGGGGGCCCCATGAGTTGTCAGTCCACCCCTGTGTGTAATGGAAAATGTAAAAATGGAAACCGAAGCACCACACCACTGCAAAAAGATTGAGCTTTCACTTTATTCCATAAGGGTCGGAGGGTCAATCAAAAACCATGCCTTCATCAGGGCTTGAGTTAGAAAACGTGTATTTATATGGACTACAGCAGGGGGTCTCCAAACTTTCTAAATAAAGGGCCAGTTTACAGTCTTTCAGACATTAGGGGGACCGGACTGTGTCAGTTGGGTGTAGAAAAGGTTTACGATGTTAGTGGGAAGAAAACAACGCCCCATCTTTGGTGTCAGTGGGGAGGAGTAGTCCCCCATCCATAGCTCCCAACTGTCCCTGATTTTGAGGGACTGTCCCTGATTTGGAGCAAAGTCCCTCTCCCCCCCCTCATTTGTCCCTCATTTTGGTCTGATCCATATAGTTGTATATAAAATGCACTTTTTATCTTTCAAAAAAGCTAAAAGCCAATATAAAGGAATAGTAGTGGTAAAATAAGTCCTTGTGGATTTATTTAACCTTTTTCTTGGTTATTTCTCCTTTAAGGGGGTGTGGCAGGGGGCGTGACTACATACATTTGCTAGTAGGTGTCCCTCATTCTTATCTCAAAATGTTGGGAGGTATGCCCCATCATTGGTGTCATTGGGAGGAATAGCGCCCCATCATTGGTGTCATTGGGGCCCATTGTTTGTGTCATTGGGCCCCATCATTGGCAGAAACTACACTACATCATTGGTATCATTGGGAGGGATTGTGCCCCTTTATTGGTGTCATTGGGGGGGGGGGGTGCCCCACTGTTGGTATCAGTGGATGCAATAGTGCCCCAAGGGTCAGATAAAAGCAAGCAAAGGGCCGCAGTTTGGACTGGACTAGATGATGGTTGGTTTGGTGGCTAAAGCATCTCTTATACCACCTGAGCAGACAATGGCACTGGATGAAGTTCAAGGTCCAGTTACCATCTAGTCCATATACTTGTTTTGTATCTCCAGTCCTGATAAGGGGCATGTTTTGGGATTCCCCCATAACATGTTAGATGGATATCCTTTGGATTGTCCCCTCTGACCCTTACTGGAATAAAGTCATATCTGGACATTTTAGCAGGTGGCTGTGGCTGCAAAGACGATCGTGTTGGCAGCAGTCTCAGATCTTTCCGCTGCCACCAGAATGTAACGATTGTGCTCTCAGCCCCAACCAACACAAAGATTTCCCAGCAATTCTAAACTTTAAAAAGGGAGTCCGGCAAATTTTTGTTTTTTAAAAGTCAGCAGCTACAAATACTGCAGCTGCTGACTTTTAAAATAAGGACACTTACCTGTCCCGGGGTCCAGCGACGTCAGGCACCCGAGGCCGAACCGTCCCTCGGTCCTCGGATGCTGCCGCCGCCATCTTGGGTATGGAAATCAGGAAATGTCGCCTTTGTGGCTTCACTTTCCGGTTCCCTATTGCGGATGCGCGAGTCGCACAATGCAATAGGAATGCTCAGCGCTGTCTTTGGGACCCGTGTGTGTCCCAGCAGACAGAGCGGCCGGACAGGAAGAGGCATAGACTGCCGTGGGAGTCTATGCCCGGAAGTGGGTGCAAATACCAGTCTTATGCCCCGTACACACGGTCGGAAATTCCGACCACAAAATTCGTCTGATTTTTTCTGACGGATTTTGTCCGACACTGGTGTTGCATACACACGGTCGGACAAAGTTGTCGGAAAATCCGATCATTCTGAACGTGGTGACGTTCGTTGCGTACGACGGAACTACGTAGAGGCTAGTAGCCAATAGCTTTGGTCTTGTAATGTGATCTGAGCATGCGTGGCACTTTGTCCGTCGGAATTCGCTAAACACGATCGGAAAAAGTCTGATCAGATTTTGTTGTCGGAAAATTTGAGAGCAGGATCTCAAATTTTTTCCGTCGGAAATTATGACGGAAAAAGTCAGATGGATCCCACACACGGTCGGATTTTCCGACAACATGGTCCGATCAGACATTTTCCATCGGAAATTCTGACCGTGTGTACGGGGCATTAGACAGGTATCTGTACCCCCCCTCCCCCCTGAAAGGTGCCAAATGTAAAACCGGAGGGGGGGGGGGGGTTTCCGATGAGCGGAAGTTCCACTTTAGGGTGGAACCCCGCTTTAAATAACTGGCCTGCACAGAGTCCCTCATTTTGGTCTGATCCATATAGTTGTATATAAAATGCACTTTTTATCTTTCAAAAAAGCTAAAAGCCAATATAAAGGAATAGTAGTGGTAAAATAAGCCCTTGTGGATTTATTTAACCTTTTTCTTGGTTATTTCTCCTTTAAGGGGGTGTGGCAGGGGGCGTGACTACATACATTTGCTAGTAGGTGTCCCTCATTCTCATCTCAAAATGTTGGGAGGTATGCCCCATCATTGGTGTCAGTGGGAGGAATAGTGTCCCATCATTGGTGTCATTGATAGGAATAGTGCCCCAGCATTGGTGTCAGTGGGAGGAATAGTGCCCCATCACTGGTATCAGTGGAATGAATAGTGTCCCATCACTGGTGTCAGTGGAATGAATTGTGTCCCATCACTGGTGACAGTGGGAGGAATTGTGTCCCATCACTGGTGACAGTGGGAGGAATAGTGTCCCATCACTGGTGTCAGTGGAATGAATAGTGTCCCATCACTGGTGTCAGTGGAATGAATAGTGTCCCATCACTGGTGTCATTGGGAGGAATAGTGCCCCAGCATTGGTGTCAGTGGGAGGAATAGTGCCCCAGCATTGGTGTCAGTGGAATGAATAGTGTCCCATCACTGGTGTCAGTGGAATGAATTGTGTCCCATCACTGGTGACAGTGGGAGGAATTGTGTCCCATCACTGGTGACAGTGGGAGGAATAGTGTCCCATCACTGGTGTCAGTGGAATGAATAGTGTCCCATCACTGGTGTCAGTGGAATGAATAGTGTCCCATCACTGGTGTCATTGGGAGGAATAGTGCCCCAGCATTGGTGTCAGTGGGAGGAATAGTGTCCCATCACTGGTGTCAGTGGAATGAATAGTGTCCCATCACTGGTGTCATTGGGAGGAATAGTGCCCCAGCATTGGTGTCAGTGGGAGGAATAGTGCCCCAGCATTGGTGTCAGTGGGAGGAATAGTGCCCCATCACTGGTGTCAGTGGAATGAATAGTGTCCCATCATGGTGTCAGTGGAATGAATTGTGTCCCATCACTGGTGACAGTGGGAGGAATAGTGTCCCATCACTGGTGTCAGTGGAATGAATAGTGTCCCATCACTGGTGTCAGTGGAATGAATAGTGTCCCATCACTGGTGTCAGTGTAATGAATAGTGTCCCATCACTGGTGTCAGTGGAATGAATTGTGTCCCATCACTGGTGACAGTGGGAGGAATTGTGTCCCATCACTGGTGACAGTGGGAGGAATAGTGCCTCATCATTGGTGTCATTGGGGCCCATTGTTTGTGTCATTGGGCCCCATCATTGGCAGAATTTTAGCAGGGGGGGGGGGGCTCTGGATGACCTCGTCCCAGTACTGTTCCCACCCTCCATGATCTGCCTGCATTGTATAGAGATGCAGAGAGAGTCACAATGATGACATCAAAGAAGGTATCCAATGAAATCGGAAACATTTTGCTTTAAAATGTAATTAGCCTGTTAATGAGGGTGGGAGGGAGGAAACATAGAAGTTGAAATTGTTCCGCATATAGCAGCATTTTATTAAATATAGCTTCTTTTGACAAAAGAAAAAAAACTTTAATAGTTATTTAATTTTAATATTTTACAGACTTTTCGATCTGTGATATAATAACGTCTTATCAATAGCAATTTTCGGGAACTATTCTTTATTTTGCAATCAGGGTATTTATGCGCTTCGGCGAGGTCCTTTGGGTCAACAGGGAATTATCTCTTTATTGTTTAACAGAAAATTCCCTGATTAGAGACTGTAAAGAGCCATTCTGTGCACAATGACACTCGGAGCCTGGAGATCCATCCACACGGGGGGATTAGAATGTAACGTCTGATTGCGTTTTGGAAAGGGGATCAGTCTGAGGCTCTGCCAAACCTGCTATTTTGGTCGGGTGCCTCCACTGCCTCTTCAAATAGCTGAGGTTATCAAAATGTAACTTAAAAAAAAAAAAAAAAAACGGACACTTTAACACCTTGTCTACCAAAGTATGTGGAGCGAGGTCCCGGGCCTCCTTGGGTCTAATGAGAACCTCCGGGGCCAGAGATAGCTGACATCCTTCTGTAGATGGTGGGTTGCAAGGCATAGTGGGTGTAGTACAAAGGTATATTAACGTATTTATCGGCGTATAACACGCACTTTTCCCCCTTAAAATCGGGGGAAAGTCGTGGGTGCGTGTTATACGCCGATACCCCCCAAAAAAAGTGACAAAAATGGCAAGCGGCGCCGAAAAATAGCGAGCGATGCCGAAAAAGACCGGATCGTGGCCGAAAAAAAACGAAGCGGCGCCGGAAAAGACCGAGCCGACTGTTCGGCTCCGCTCGTAGTCCCGCCTCCCGAACAGTCGGCTTGGTCTTTTCCGGGGACGCTTCGGTCTTTTTCGGCGGCGCACGCGACAGAGCGTCTCGGCGGCGGGAAATGTAAACCCGGACAAGACTGCAAATGACGCTGGCAAGCTACAATGACACTGGCAAGCTACAATGACACTGGGCAAGCTGCAATGACACTGGGCAAGCTACAATGACACTGGGCAAGCTACAATGACACTGGGCAAGGCTACAATGACACTGGACAAGGCTGCAAATGACGCTGGGCAAGCTACAATGACACTGGCAAGCTACAATGACACTGGGCAAGGCTGCAAATGACGCTGAGCAAGCTGCAATGACACTGGGCAAGCTGCAATGACACTGGGCAAGGCTGAAATGACACTGGGCTAGCTGCAATGACACTGGGCTAGCTGCAATGACACTGGGCAAGCTGCAATGACACTGGGCAAGCTGCAATGACACTGGGCAAGCTGCAATGACACTGGGCAAGCTGCAATGACACTGGGCAAGCTGCAATGACACTGGGCAAGCTGCAATGACACTGGGCAAGCTACAATGACACTGGGCAAGCTGCAATGACACTGGGCAAGGCTGCAATGACACTGGGCAAGCTGCAATGACACTGGGCAAGCTGCAATGACAATGGGCAAGCTGCAAATGACGCTGGGCAAGCTGCAAATGACGCTTAAATGTACGTTTTTTCTTTCCCTAAACTTCTCTCCTAAAACTTTTTTTCATTAAAATGCCCTCCTAAACTTGGGGTGCGTGTTATACGCCGGTGCGTGTTATACTCCGATAAATACGGTAATTGGGCGCCAGACACTTCTTGAATGCAAAAGAGATTTTATTTCTCTTAACAGAACAGTGGGAGAGAGGGTTAGGACCAGGACACCCTTAGGTAGTTGCAAGGTCAATTAACAGACTCTGAGACTTCTACAGGAGGACAGCCATGCAGGGAAAGGCATCCAGCAAGACGCCACATCTGCATGTGTAGGAATGCTGTCTCTTATGGCAACAGTCTTTAACACAAAGTGTTAGCCCCCGTACACACGGTCAGAAATTCCGAGGGAAAATGTCCGATCGGACCATGTTGTCGGAAAATCCGCCCGTGTGTGGGCTCCATTGGATTTTTTCCGTCGGAAAAAATTTGAGATCCTGCTCTCAAATTTTCCAACAACAAAATCCGATCGGACTTTTTCCGATCGTGTGTAGAGAATTCCGACGGACAAAGTGCCAGGCATGCTCAGATCAAATTACGAGACCAAAGCTATTGGCTACTAGCCTCTACGTAGTTCCGTCGTAGGCAACGAACGTCACCACGTTCAGAATGATCGGATTTTCCGACAACTTTGTCCGACCGTGTGTATGCAACACCAGTGTCGGAAAAAATCCGTCGGAAAAAATCAGACGGATTTTGTGGTCGGAATTTCCGATCGTGTGTACGGGGGGCTAACAGTTCCTTCACTTTCACTACAATCACTTCTTGTAGTTCTTCAATACACTGAGCTTCCAGTCTCTCTCACTAGACTAGTTGATTCACTGCCACTGAATCCCTTGAGCTCCTCCAATCTTCAGTGTAGTATCTTCCTCAAGCGTCACCCCCGCCTCTTTGCTTGGTCCCTAACTTGGCATTCAAGATACTTCTCAAGCTTCATCCCACTGGCCTGCTCAGTCCCTGGATTGGCACACAAGGTGGCTCTGCAAGCGTCACCTCCGCTGCCTGGGTCCCTGGCTTGATACCCACTGAAGTTTCCCGATTCTTCACCGTCCCCGGTTGGTGAGAATTCTGCTCCGGTACTTGCTTCAGTTACTCAATGTGATCCCTGGTAATAATGTGGTTGGTCTCTTAGTGGCGACAGCTTTCCCTCTACCGCCAACAGGTTCTCTGGCCGGCAGAACCGTCACTTCTGGTTGGACTGCAAGCCACAATCCCAACCCTGCGCTGCTCTCCTGCTTCTGGATTGGCCCTCAGACAGCCTAGCAGCCAGATTTGCCCGGGATAGACACAAACTCCACCGTAGCAGCCCGGGCAATACAACACAAGTCCACCTAGACAGCTGTCCAGGTGGCACAGAACACTGATCACCTGACTTCATCCAAATATATAGGTTCTCCCATCAGGCCAAGGGAGTCAAGAAAACCTGCTCATTGGCTGAGATACCCCATATACCCATAATCTGATCTTGCATTTCCCTTCTTGTATCTAATGCCACCAGGTACCCCGCCACCTAGCAGCAAAAGAGAAAAGTGCAACAATGCCAGACTTAGGAAGAAATCAATTGATCCCTAATGCAGCGTACACACGGTCGGTATTCTCGTCAGAAAAAGCGCTGATGGTTTTCCCGTCGGAATTCCGACGGAATTTCGCTCAAACTGTCTTGCCTACACACGGTCACACCAAATTCCGATGGTCAATAACGCTGCGGCATACAACACGTCCTCCCAGAACCTTGCTCCCGCACGCCCCCTGGGGCACGCACTCGGGAACATCCGTGAGGACCCGGCGCATCACGGATCACGGTAAACGGCTGCTGATATGATGGAGCGATCACATGTAAACAAACCGGCATCACGTCATGACGCCGGTTCCTCCCTCCCCTCTCTGTACCGATCGGTACAGTGAGAGGGGAGAAGCGGAGAAGCGGAGAGGGGGAGAGATGGCAGCAGCGCTGTGGGCTGGATGTGTAGTGCTCACAGCGCTGGTCGGTGACAGCTACTCTGCCAACACTGTGCAATACTCTACAACACTGTGCAATACTCTGCAACACTGCAATACTCTACCAACACTGTGCAATACTCTGCAACACTGCAATACTCTGCCAAATACTCTGCCAATACTCACCAATACTCTGCCAACACTGTGCAATACTCTGCCAACACTGTGCAATACTCTGCCAACACTGAGCAATACTCTGCCAACACTGAGCAATACTCTGCAACACACTGCAAATACTCTGCCAATACTCTGCCAATACTCGCCAATACTTTGCCAATACTCGCCAATACTCTGCCAACACTGTGCAATACTCTGCCAACACTGTGCAATACTCTGCCAACACTGAGCAATACTCTGCAACACTGCAATACTCTGCCAATACTCTTCAATAAATTTTAATAGAAACAAAGAATTTTTTATTTTATTTTTTACTGAATTTTCAGTCTTTTTTTGATTTATAGAGCAAAAAATAAAAAACCCAGCGGTGATTAAATACCACCAAAAGAAAGCTCTATTTGTGTGAAAAAAAGGACACAAAATTAATTTGGGTACAGTGTTGCATGACTGAGTAATTGTCATTCAAAGTGTGAGAGCACCGAAAGCTGAAAATTGGTCTGGTTAGGAAGGGGGTTTAAGTGCCCAGTGGTCAAGTGGTTAATTAGTTAAAGTGTATTTTTCCCCCAAAAATTGTGCTGGGAAAAAAACGCTGTGCAAATAAAAATAAAAAATTGCAACCGCCGCCATTTTATTCTCTAGGGCCTTTGCTAAATATATATATATATAATTTGGGGATTCTAAATAATTTTCTAGCAAAAATAATACAGATTTGTACTTAATCTTGTAAACAAAAAAGGTCATAATAGGCCTGAAGTGGATAGAGAAGCACAGGGACCCAGTAATGATATCACATGATCTATAATAAGTTATTTTATTAAAAACAAAATGGTTTTATTTAAACATTTCATTAGCATGTTGATGAGGAACCAGGGAAGGCAAAATATAACCCGATTTAATATTTTTCCAACTTTTTCCACTCTAAGGCCCCTTTCACACTGGGGCGGTTTTCAGGCGGTACAGCGCTAAAAATAGCGCCTGTACACAGTGGCGTCACTAGGGTCGGTGTCACCCGGTGCGAAAAAACATGGTGTCACCCCCCCCCCCATTGTCTAAAGAACTATGTGCAGAGTGACCCTCACCGCTATATACCCCCTCCTAGCACAATTCCTCTTCCTCCTTCCCTCATCCCCTTCCTCTCATCACAACCACCCCCCCCCCCCCCCATATTCCCCCTCTTAACAAAAATCCTCCCCTCCATATACCCTCTTTCCCTTTCAGCACAAATCCCCTCTCTCAACACAAGTGATCACACTCATATACCCCCTTTCAGCACAAACCCCCCTTCTCACCATAAAATGCCCCCTATATCCCTCTTCCCAGTATAAATCCCCCAAAACCCCTCCTTCTTATACAAATTTTATACCCACCACCCCCCCCCAAATCCCCCCCATCTCCCCCTCCCTGCACAGATCTCTCCCCCCTCTCAGCACAAATCACTCCTTTTAGCATAAATCCCTCCCAAACCCCTCATTCTTACACAAATGATCTATGACCCCTCCCCCCCAGATCTCCCCTCTGATTACAAATCCCCACCCCCATATACCACTTTCACTATTAAATCCCTCTTCTTGTATAAATTCTCTTATTCCACCGCCCAAGCCGCCCTCAGCACAAATCCTCTTATTTAATCCCTCCCTGCCCTGCAAGCACAACCCCCACCCCAATACAAAGTCTCTTGCCTCAAGATTTTCCCAAAAAAAAAAAAAAAAACTCTCAATCCCTCTCAGCATAAATCCTTCCTCTTATTGCTCAAATCCTCAGATCTCTGCCCTAGCGCAGACTTACTTGTTATCAGTTACTGGGACCTCAGCGCCGGGAGATCCAGGGCCATCTTAAGAGCATTATAGGCCCCTGGGCAATACAGTGTACAGGGGCCCTAAAAAACAATATACTACACTATATCCACTGACCACTACACTACACACCACCCTACCTGATTTCTATACTGACCACTACGACAAAAACTACACTATCCACTGACCACTACACTACTACACAA
This sequence comes from Lithobates sylvaticus, assembly GCA_028564925.1. Lineage (NCBI taxonomy): Eukaryota > Metazoa > Chordata > Amphibia > Anura > Ranidae > Lithobates > Lithobates sylvaticus. The sequence goes on from CM053030.1 coordinate 504,356,926, forward strand.
TGCACTATACACTATACACAGACCACTACACAATACTCTACCCAAAGACCAATACACCACACACACACACACAATACACTACACACACAGTACACTATACACAATACTCTATCCACAGACCAATACACCACCCACACAATACACTACACACACACACAATACACTACCCACAGACCACTACACAATACACTACATTCTGACCGCTACACAATACTCTACCCACAGACCAATACACCACACACACACACACACACACACACACACACAATACTCTATCCACAGACCAATACACCACCCACACACAATACACTACATACAATACACTACACACAATACACAATACACTACACACACTATACACTACACAAAATACACTATACACTACACAAAATACACTATACACTACACAAAATACACTATACACTATACACTACACAAAACTATATACTACACAAAATACACTATACACTACACAAAATACACTATACACTACACACACAATACACTACACAAAATACACTATACACTACACACACAATACACTATACAATACACACTACACACACAATACACTATACACTGACTTTATGGTTGCTCCCTCTCCCCAGACCATATCTACCCCCCCCCCCCCCCCCCCGGCCAGCAACACGAGTGAGTCTCTTACCTTTTTTGTTTCATGATCTGCTCTGCCTCTGCGCTGCCGCCTGTCACACTGCCAGACTGGGGACATGATCAGTGACCTGGAGAGGAGGAGGAGAAGAAGACATCGGGCACCGACTGCATGCCCCGGCGGGGACATGCAGGAGGAGAGGGCAGCAGCCACAGCTCACAGTGCAGGCCAGACACACTCTCCCGCGATTGAGGACAGGCCAGCCCCACTTACCGAACATTTCCCCTTTCGCCCAATCACAGGGCGCCAGGGGCCGGCTTGAGACTGGACATGGCGGCCGGAGCGCGGGGGTCACAGAAAATTGGAGCAAGGGTGACACATAGATGCTTGGCTGGGGTCACTGGCAGGTGGGGCCCCCCAGGCAAGTGGGGCCCCCGGGCAACTGCCCAGCGTGCCCAATGGAAAAGACGGCCCTGGGGAGATCTCCTTCCCAGGCTCCTCCTCCTGTACTGTCAGAAGACACGCCAAAAGCAGAGGAACTGCAGGAACTTCCCTCTGAGCTCTGACACTCACACTGCTAACATGCAGCTGGCTGGGACAGATACCAGCTGCTAAAGTGCCGGCAATCACTGCGCAGGAGACCCGGGGACACCGCACAGGAAATGTCGGCAAGTGCTCCGTGCTAGTGATCGCCAACACTGTAGCAGCCCACTGGCGCCCTCATCCCTCTCGATGCTCGCACACTGCGCCCGAGACTGGAGCCCGCCCGCCCCGCCTAGTTCCAGCCCCTGGTGTCACCCCTCTGGCGGGTGTCACCCGGGTGCGGCCCGCACCCCCCGCACCCCCCTAGCAACGCCAGTGCCTGTACAGCGCCTGAAAAATCCGGCCCCATTCACTCCAGTGTGAAAGCCGGAAGGCTTTCACACTGGAGCGGTGCGCTAGCAGGACAGTAAAAAAAAGTCCTGCTAGCAGCATCTTTGGAGCAGTATAGGAGCCGTGTATTCACCGCTCCTACCCATTGATTTCAATGGGACACCGTGGTAATAATTTTAACCCTTTTTCAGCCGCTGGCGGGGGTAAAACCGCACCGCGAGCGGCCGAATCCCCCTTCTAAAATGACGGTAAAGCAGCGCTACCGTCGCTGCGGCTCCCCGCCCCAGTGTGAAAGGGGCCTAAGGCTCCATTCACACTAGCGCGTTTTTTGATGCATTTTGCAGAAATGCAGGGACATTTTTTAACATGGGTTCCTATGGAACATGTTCACATCAATGCATTTTTGTGCCTCTGCGTTTTTGGAAAGGGTCGGGGACTTTTTTTCATGCAAAATGCAGCGTTTTGCATGTAATAGAAGTCAATGGACCCGCATCCAAAAGCAAGTACCGTGTTTTTACTGCGTTTTTACCGAGATTTTGCCGCGATTTTGCCGCGATTTGCGTTTTGCGTTTTTTTTTTTTTTTACACTGTATATAGCTGGTTGCTAAGCAACCACAGTGTAAAAAAAAAAAAAAACGCAAATCGCGGCAAAATCGCGGTAAAAACGCGGGTCCAAAAGCGTGGCAAGCACCGCAAAAAGCACTGCAAAAACGCTCAAAAGCAAAATGCATAGATGTGAATCGAGCCTAAAACAACAACAAAAAGTTTTGTCTGGAGTTCCAGTTTAAATGAGATGCGGAAACTGATCTGCCCAACAAAAAAGGAAAACATGGTTATGTAAGATTATTTTTTTTTTTTTTTTTTTATGTAAGGTAAAAAAAAAAAAAAAATGATTATTGCTATGGCTTTTTAAAAAATTGCTCCAGTTTTGGGATATTGTCATTGACTTAAACGCTGTTGTCACCTTTTTGTGACAACCATCGAGACACTTACCTTAAGAGATGAAAATAGCATTACCCCCTGTAATGGCGTGTTCTCTGCAGAATTTGTTTTGGCATTTAAAGACACTAATGCACCTGCAGATGAAATGTTCTCGTCAGTGGATGACATCTGGATTGAAGACAAAAGAGTCGTGTGTCATCAAGCATACTGTAGCCGGGGACATGGCGGGTATGACAGCGCATGGGACTTCTAGAAGCTGCTGCGCCGTTTGAAGTCGCAGGTTTTCTTTATCGGCTTTGGGAGAAGTTATTTCTTGCCGACTCGTGTAAAAGTGTGATTTCTGCAACAACCTGGATGTGTGAACATTGCATAATATAGAAAATAATTTGATGCACACAGTATGCTGTAATCGACGGAGATATGTTTTGTAGCGGGAGATGACCGAACTTTAAAAGAAATGTTCACTGCGGGCAATTACCCAATTCATATTTACAATCTGCTTTTGCATTCAACAATCTGCCGGAATTTTTATATATATATATATATATATATATATATATAAAACAGTAAAAATGCTGAGAATGGAGGTGGAGCAGAGGGATGACCTCTCATTGACTTGGCTAAACTGTCTATGGTTGTCTATGTAGCACACATACACCTAACGGGTCCCGCTGTTTGTCCTGAGTTCTATTCCCTAATATTGGCATTAAAAAGGGGATTAATTCCAGAGATAAAACGATAATTCTCCCGATCTACAGAACTCTGGTCCGGCCGCACCTGGAGTATGCTGTCCAGTTCTGGGCTCCAGTTCTCAGGAAGGATGTACTGGAAATGGACTGAGTACAAAGAAGGGCAACAAAGCTAATAAAGGGTCTGGAGCATATTAGTTATGAGGAAAGGTTGTGAGCACTGAACTTATTCTCTCTGGAGAAAAGACGCTTGAGAGGGGATATGATTTCAATATACAAATACCGTACTGGTGACCCCACAATAGGGATAAAACTTTTTCATGGAAGGGAGTTTAACAAGACTCGAGGCCACTCATTAAAATTAGAAGAAAAGAGGATTAACCTTAAACTACGTAAGAGGGTTCTTTACTGTAAGAGCGGCAAGGATGTGGAATTCCCTTTCACAGGTGGTGGTCTCAGCGGGGAGCATCAATAGTTTCAAGAAACTATTAGATAAGCACCTGAACGACCGCAACATACAGGGATAAAACTTTTTCGTAGAAGGGAGTTTAAAAAGACTCTTGTCCACTCATTAAAATTAGAAGAAAAGAGGTTTAACCTTAAACTACATAGAGGGTTCTTTACTGTAAGAGTGGCAAGGATGTGGAATTCCCTTCCACAGGCGGGGGTCTCAGCAGGGAGCATCAATAGTTTCAAGAAACTATTAGATAAGTACCAGAACGACCACAACATACAGGGATATACAATGTAATACTGACATATAATCACACACATAGGTTGGACTTGATGGACTTGTGTCTTTTTTCGACCTCACCTACTATGTATGTAACTATGTAACTATGTAGGAGCTAGCAGCCAGGCACATGGTAGTTTCCCAGTCTCTCTACACAAGAACCAGGCAGGAAGTGTCTTTTTCAGATGTATTGCTTGAAGAACTTGGTTAGGGTTTAGGTAAAGCCTTGGGACACTCCAAAAATGTAATGCAAATAGTAGTGGAGGACTCTCTCCGACTATAACTGTCTCTTCAGGGTGAAACCCCTCTTCAGGCTAATGGTAAGTGAACTACAGCTCAGGGGACTCCATTGCAAGAGTATATCCGAGCCAGCAAGTCTGGGGCAGTCTCTTCAAGAGTTAACAAGGCCAATCTCTACTCTCTAGGATCTCTTTCAGGCTTGTACTCATCTGTGTCCTGGGTACTTGAATGCTTTCCTGCAGTAGCAGACAGCTTCTGTACCATGTGCCTCCAAGTCAGATCCTCTGTGGACTTCCTGCAAGCTGCTCCCAGGAAATTTGGACGTGGTTCCCCCAGCTCTACTTAAAGTGGAGCTCCACCCTAAAGTGGAACTTCCGCTCATCGGATTCCTCCCCCCTTCCGGTGTCACAATTGGCACCTTTCGGGGGGGAGGGGGGACATGATACCTGTCAAAGACAGGTATCCTGTCCCACTTCCGAAAGTACGCGTGACATCACCGCGGGGCTCCCTCCTCCTCCTCCCTCGGCAGCCGGGCTAATAGGAGAGAGGAGCGGGGCCTCGCGCATGCGCAGTAGGGTTCCCGGCGTGAAGCCGAAAGGCTACACTGCCGGGTTACCTTACCTGCAATGGCGGCGGCAGCACCCGACAGCTGATGGAGACATCAGCTGCGGTGCCGACATCGAGGGGCAGCAGGACAGGTAAGTGTCCATTTATTAAAAGCCAGCAGCTGCAGTATGTGTAGCTGCTGGCTTTTAATTTTTTTCTTTTTCCCGAAACACCCCTTTAAGCTAAGACCAAGGTTGTCTCCTCTAAACTTCAGCTAGATGACCCAGCCTATTTATACACACCTCAGCCCCCTACTGGTTATTCTTCCTACCAAGGATTGGCTGAGGCTGTATGAATATGCAGTCTGTCTGCCTCTTTTAGCCAACTAAATTCTGGAATCTAGCATAAACAAGGAGGAAGCAGTCAAGCCTGCAAGCAGCAGAACCCAGAACAGTCAAAAGAAATCAAACTTTACTCCACTGGCTGCATAGGAGCCCAAAAACTAGATTTGCCTAAAACTGCTAGCAACCTGACTTGGAGGATGTGACATCTACATCACAAGACTGGCTGAACAGAATTACAAATCCTTCCACAGAGAAATCAGTTCTGGAATATAATAGGGGCAAATACCAGCAGATGGGTCTGGGGCGTACCTACAGGGGTCGCAGGGGTTTCAATTGTGACCCGGCCCCCCTGTATACCTGGATAGGAGGAGCATTGGGGGCGGCTTATATAGAAACCGTTACCCTCTATTTTTCCATTGCAGTCACGGAAACCTGCTTCTCCTCTCGTACCTACCTGGAGGGGATACGTTTCTCTATATGCCACCCCCACCGCCCCTCCTATCCAGATCCTGCTGCCCCTTTGTGTGGTCTCCTGCCCCCCCCCCCAACCTCTCCACTCTTTCTGGCTGCTGCGGGGATGTGTCATTTACCGACCCCCTTCCTTTTTCTCGGTACCGACCACTGACTCTGTCCATTCATAACTGAAGCATAGTAAACTGTACAGAGCTATTCCTGTCCATTCATTCTGGGGAGGCTGCAGAGATGAACAGATTGAGGGCTGGGTCCATCTAATTTCTCTGCCTTAAAGGTGAAAAATCATCTGTTAAGACTCATGATATCTCACCAGAGCCCCCCCCCCACCCCCCAATGGGGCTCCTAAAAAATAAAATGGTAAAATAAAATAAAATGGTAAAATAAAATAAAATGGTAAAATAAAATAAAATGGTAAAATAAAATAAAATGGTAAAAAAAATAATTAAAAAAAAAAAAATTAAATAACAAAGAGACGGACCTACCAGGGTTGCAAAGGTTGCACTTGCAACAGGGCCTTGGGCTTGGAAGGAAGGACCCCAGCTGGGGGTTGGGGGGCCCTTCATGGTTTCTTGCACCGGGGCCCCGGTTCCCCGTAACTAGAACTAGAACCTTCAGGCCCCGGTGCAAGAAACCATGAAGGGCCCTCCAACCCCCAGCTGGGGTCCTTCCTTACAAGCCCAAGGCCCTGTTGCAAGTGCAACCTTTGCAACCCTGGTAGGTCGCTTTGTTATTTTATTTTTTTTATTATTTTTTACCATTTTATTTTATTTTACTATTTTATTTTACTATTTTATTTTACCATTTTATTTTATTTTACCATTTTATTTTATTTTACCATTTTATTTTTTAGGAGCCCCATTGGGGATAGGGGGGGGGGAGGCTTTGGTGAGATAGATGAAACCAGGATCACAAATGCCCCTGGATTTTTCCCTTTAAAAAAATAAAAATAAACACTTCTAAATATTTTTTCTAAACTTTTTGCTTTTAACTGGAGTTCTTTCCCTGGTTCAAAACAGCAAAGTTTTAAATGTGCAACTTATTTATTATTCCGTTAACCTTCGCAGGAAGCATTTTCATCTCCTGTAGTATCGCAGAAAATGTAAGTGATTCGCTATTAAATGGCACATTATACACCAAATTGCATTGTCGATTTTTTTTATTCATTTTTTTTTTTCAACCTAAAATTTTACGGTTGCTTCTGCCACCCACAGGGCCGTGCTTTGTACACTACTTCCAAGTTTGATATTTTGTTTTGGTTCCTTGCCGTTCTTCTTGACTTTTTCACTGTAGCCTATCATGTCCAGGATGTAAATAATACAATATATTTAAATGCATTTCTCTATCGATGTGCGCCACTGTACTTATGCATGCCACACTCCATAATTTCGATGATTGCTTCACTTAAGCGTTGTTTCTTTAAATGTCAAGAGTCTCTCTCTTCCGTCGACAACTTCCATTGTCTGCCCAGGATCCTTGGCTTGGCTGCTTTTAGCACTTGATAAATTAGTCATGTTGTACACTTGTGATGTTTTGAGACTCTGGTGCCCTCCGTTTGTAAATTGTGGTTTGATGCTGAAATGTACCGTTGCCGTCTATTTACTGTCCAATTACCGGTAACCATTTATGAGGAATTTTTTTTTTCCCCTTTTGAGATGATGGATTTGGACCGGTTTAATACTGGAAACAGTTCGTTCACTTTGGGTCAGTATTTGATGAGCATAGCTGAGCGATACAGTTTGCTTGTCCCCCCCGCTGGTTAGTCAATCCTTCTTGTTAAAGTGAACCTGTCCTTTTCTTATGCTTAGCAAAAGGTTCACTTAAAGAGGAAGTAAACCCTGATGGGTTTTACTTCCTCTTTATTTCCCTGCAAAGGTAAAGCATAATTGGCTACTATGCGTCACATAGTAGCCCATTATGTGTCACTTACCTGACACTGAAGCCTACAATGTCACCGCTGTCCCCACTAGCAGGGAGCGTCCATCTTTGCCCCTCTTCCTTCCGGGGGCCGTGAACTCCCGCTCTGTGACTGGCCAGAGTCACGTGACGTCACTCCCGCATCACGGCATGACCCCTATTAGAAAGGGCACGATGTGCCCTTTCTAAAGGGCGCATGCGCCAAAGTCATTCGGCTTTTTAGTAAATATCTCCTAAACCGTGGAGGTTTAGGGGATATTTCAAGCACCTACAGGTAAGCCCGGTGGGGCTTGAAACCTGGACTCAGTGCGTAGGCGCCATTCATCTTTGGAATCTTTCGGCTTTCGGCAAGCGCAGTACAGGGCGGACACTATCCGACAGGGGACAGTATTCGACACAACCCTGGCACTTACCATATTGTGGCGGGTGGCAGGCAACGTGTAGCGGCTCGGTTGGGCTACTCCTCCTGTTCTCAATGGCGGCTTCCAGCTCCTCCACCTCCTAGGCCTCCAATAGGATTGCCTGTCCTTTCGGCCAATCGAGTGACCGGTGTCAAAGCCCACTTCCTGATGCATCCGCATTATTGGATTTGATTGACAGCAGCGGTAGCCAATGGCTGTACTGCTAACAATCTATCCAATCAACAGCCGAGAACCCCCTAGCAGAGAGACGGCCAATCACTGAAAGGTGTTTTTCCACCTTAATGCATAGGATGCATTAAGGTGCAAAAACACGAACCTTTACAACCCCTTTAACATAATTCTAGCTTTCACATTTGCTCGTGCTTTCACCCGCACCTCTGTCACCCGCACCCCCATCCTGGGGGGTTGGTCAGGTTGCAATCCCGCATTTACCCCATTTATGGCGCAGGCAGCGCTCCCTACTGTGCGACGGCTCTTCCCCTGCGTCTTCTCCTCCTTGGCATCATGCTGGCTTCCACCGCGTGTCTCCTCCCTCCTCCTCCTAGGCCAAAAGGATTGCTTCTCCGTTTTGGCCAATCGGGAGGGGGTCCTGGGAGGAATCCCCCACACAGATGGAGCTTGGTGGATGGGTGCTCCGGGAGCACTGGAGCAGCCTCACAGCCCATCCGGCAGCTGTATAAGGGGCGCGCTGGCTCCGCCCCTGTCGATAAGTCAGCAGGGGCGGGGCCTCAGCGGGGGAACCATTCAGCCCCGGCCATGGAGCCCTCCACTGCCACGGCTATCAACTCGCTAGGAGGCAGCCGCAGAGTACTGCACCGTGGATGGAGGCAGGATGGAAGAGCCCCCCGGGACCTGTCAATGCAGAAGTCGGTGTGCGGATCCGACACGAAGAGGCGGGGCCAGCTGCCGCGCGGATCCTCGACATCCAGGGACGCTACCCCTGGAGGGCTGTCATTAGATGGGGACAGAATGTCGGTGCAAAGGTCAGAGGGCGAACTGTTGGTGTCAGAAGAAGAGGAGGAACCCCAGAGACGGTCGGCAGCGATGGAGGCGGGACCTTCGGCTGGTGGGACCCTTCCTAGGCATCCTGGTAAGTCCATTTTAAACGTTTCTAATTCTGAACAGTCTGAGGGTGAAGAGGAGGTGGTTCTTAAGGGTGGGCCTAGGTCACGGAGGGAGGGGTCGGACACGCGGGATCCCCCAAGGCTAGTGCGGTCCTCAGTCACGCCGATGCCCGGGCCGATACGGGATTGCAAGGGTTTCTGGTTGGGCTGAAGGAATTAGTGAAGCTACTTGAACCACGGATGAGCGCACAAGTTAGCCCATCGGCGGCCTGGGTCCTGCAGGCGGGGGGAGGTGGCAACAGGGGCTCCCGGGTCTGGGGGGGCTTCCCCCACGCGCGGCGGTGCCTGCCATGGTGGAGATCGCAGCGCAGGGGCAGTCTGCGTCAGCAGGTAAGACGGCAGCGGAGTACAAGGCTGGGAAGGCGGGGGAGGCTGCTAGCAAACAGGAGGCCATTAGATTAGCTGACTCTGCGAAATGTGAGGTGTATGTGTGTTTTGAGGGGCGCACCTTAAACCGGAGGTGCGTGAAAAAAATTTGGAATGGTGAGTATGTGAAACTGTTCTCACTTCTGCCGCTGAAAAAGTTCAATCTGGATAGGGTCAAGCCAGAGGAGACCAAGAAGGAGGACAAGGAGAAGAGGCGGTACAGACTGATCCCATGGACTTTCCCTAACTGGTTACAGGCTTTTGCCATTATGGCGAGCGTAATTGGGGAAAAGAACCCTGAACACTATTCAGGACTCTTCTTTTACCTGGACGCCGTTGGAGAGGCCTACAAAGGTCTAAAGGGGGCACGGCCTGGCTGAGGTACGGCGAGCAGTTTGATACCCCCGTCCTTGAGGTGGGACCACAAGGACATTCATTTGTGGATGCGGCTTATGACCTTGGTGTTGGTCTTTGCGGGTGAATGAAGATACCTCGGAAGGAAGAGTTTGGGACCCATCGGTGGTATGGGTCCCGATGGTGGTATTCCAGTTAACGGTTGCACTGGAGCCAGTGGGTTTTCTCCGAGCCAGCGTGTCGGCTAGAGGCCTATTATAATATTTGAAAGGTACCGCAGTGCAGTATTAAACAGATGGTATTTTGGGGTTCCTGCAAAGACCAACGCTAGTATTGACGGATGGGTTTCTTGGTAACAGATGTTTTACGGTTATGTTAATTTAAATTTAATTTGTTAATAAAAGAGGCTGCTACGGACAATATTTACTCCAACTTGGTGTGGTCTCGTTTAATGCGTAATGGTAGGGGGTTTGGCGTATGGGGTTGGTCCTGCAGTGATGGGAGGATAGTACATATGTTATACAATGGTCATGACACCCTCAATGGGGCGCTATTCCTCCCACTAAATTCAATGATGGGTCACTATTCTTTCCAATGACACCATCGATGGGGCGCTATTCCTCCCACTAAAACCAATGATGGGTCACTATTCTTTCCAATGACACCACCATCGATGGGGCGCTATTCCTCCCACTAAAACCAATGATGGGTCACTATTCTTTCCAATGACACCACCATCGATGGGGCGCTATTCCTCCCACTAAAACCAATAATGGGTCACTATTCTTTCCAATGACACCACCATCGATGGGGCGCTATTCCTCCCACTAAAACCAATAATGGGTCACTATTCTTTCCAATGACACCACCATCGATGGGGCGCTATTCCTCCCACTAAAACCAATAATGGGTCACTATTCTTTCCAATGACACCACCATCAATGGGGCGCTATTCCTCCCACTAAAACCAATGATGGGTCACTATTCTTTCCAATGACACCATCGATGGGGCGCTATTTCTCCCACTAAAACCAATGATGGGTCACTATTCTTTCCAATGACACCATCGATGGGGCGCTATTCCTCCCACTAACACCAATGATGGGTCACCAATCTTTCTAATGACACCATTGATAGGGCCCTATTTCTCCCATTAAAACCAATGATGGGTCTCAACAGAACCCCCCCCCCCCCCCCCCCCCCATCACATCAGAGCCCCTCCTATAACATAAGAACCCCCCTCTACAACAGAAGCCCCCCCCCCCCAATCACATTAGAGTTGCTGCAGCTTGGGTTAAATCTTGTAGCAGGCAGAATGAGGCTCTTGTGCCGTAGTTTGGAGACCCCTGGTCTAGGGGAGAGAAGAAGCACTTTAACTTACCTGATCCTCCACTTCCCTGACAGAGGGTGCTCTGCCATGCCACTCGCTGCTCCTAGCAGTGTAATGAGCCCCGCAGGCCGGTGAGTGTATGTTCTCAGAGCTCAGTTTTAAAAAGAAAATAATACAAAAAAAAAAAATTAAAAGAAAAATAATAAAAATAATAAAAAACAATAATAAAAAAACAATAATAATACATTATTATAATAAAATAAATAAAAAAAAACAATAATAAAAAAAATAATAATACAATTATAATAAATAATAATAAAATAATAATAATAATAAAAAATAATAATACAATTATAATAAATAATTATAAAAAAAATTTATAATAATAGAAAAAATGGTAATTTTTAGTACTGAATGTGTTCAATAAAAATACGTAAAAAAAAATAAAAAATAAAAACCTGTCTCTGTTGCCTTTAACAAGGTAGCGTGTCAGTTTACTTCACATGGATTAATAATACTTCAGAATCAGTGAGTTTTGCGCTCTTTTGCAGCCTAACATTTACAATCCTTCCACTCGCTGCTCCTAGCAGTGTAATGAGCCCAGCGGGTGACGGCAGGTAAATGACAGTAGTTATTTAGTTAACAGGCGAAGTGTTCTCAGTCGGTTAGGGGGGTCACAGATGACACATTTTCAGGTTTTTGTCTCATTTGAAGGGGCTCGGCTAAAAATGTCACCTCCACGTATCAATATTTTCGGTGTTCTGTGACTGTGCTGTCAGGAGCCCTACAAAAATAGCTTTTCCAGCAGCTGTTCTCAGCATTATTTAATGCATCATTTAATCGGAAGTTAAATTATAAATAGTGCAAAAAATAAAAATAATATGTGTTTAAGATACTGTTTGTGTGCAACCGTGTCATATGGAGACAATCTGCCTACCGATTAAAATGGCATTTTCTGAAATTCGAAAAATTCGAACATCCCCCCAAGCATAGTGTAAGATACATTTATGGAAGCTAATATTCAACTTTTCTTTTATTATTTTGCCTTTTTTGCTTTTTTTTTTTTTTTCTCTCTTGTGCTCTTGTACCGTTAAAGTTCATTACATGTACAAGGGCTCTTGATGCTTTGGAAGGGTGATTTTTTAAAGGTCATTACAAAAACGTTTTGAAAACATTCGATTTTTTTGCCAACTTGATCAATTTGAATCTTAAATGATATGGCTTTTCGAAAAGCCCTTGAAAGTGTTTTGTTTTTAAGTTAACGTAGCATGGGGTTTTTGCTCCTAAAGTACACTTGTTTTTAACCCGCTGATGACCACATTCTGTAGAATAACCCCTTGTACGACAGCGTCGCACATACACTATATTACCAAAAGTATTGGGACGCCTGCCTTTACACGCACAAGAACTTTAACCACTTCACTACCCGCCCATAGTCATATGACGCCCACAAGGTGGATCTCCCATCCTTGGTGGGCGTCATATGACGTCCTCCCATTCCCGTCCGCCTAGGGGGTGCGCACGCCCGCGGCGTCGCTCGGGACCCGGCGGCCGCGATGTCCGCCGGGCACCCGCAATTGCCCGTTAAAACAGCGGGACCGTGGAGCTGTGTGTGTAAACACACAGCTCCTCGTCCTGTCAGTGCAGAGGAGACCGATCATGTGATCCCAGTACGGAGGAACACCGATCGGTCTCCTCCCCTTGTGAGTCCCCTCCCCCCACAGTTAGAATCACTACCTTAGGGAACACATTAACACATTAACCCCTGCAGGGCCCCCTAGTGTTAACCCCTTCCCTGCCAGTCACATTTACACAGTAATCGCTGCAATTTTATAGCAACGATCGCTGTGAAAATGTGAATGGTCCCAAAAATGTGTCAAAAGTGTCCGAAGTGTCCGCCGCAATGTCGCAGTCACGAAAAAAAAATCGCAGATCGCTGCCATTACTAGTAAAAAAATAAAAAAAAAATGCAATAAATCTATCCCCATATTTGTAGACGCTATAACTTTTGTGCAAACCGATCTATATACACTTATTGCGATTTTTTTTTTACCAAAAATATGTAGAAGAATACGTATCGGCCTAAACTCAGTAAAAAAATAGTTTTTTTTTAAAAAAATGGGATATTTATTATAGCAAAAAGTAAAAAATATTGTGTTTTTTTTCAAAATTGTCGCTCTTCTTTTGTTTATAGCGCAAAAAATAAAAACCGCAGAGGTGATCAAATACCACCAAAAGAAAGCTCTATTTGTGGGAAAAAAAGGACGTTAATTTTGTTTGGATGTAACGTCGCACAACCGCGCAATTGTTAGTTAAAGCGACGCAGTGCCGAATCGCAAAAAGTGCTCTGTAAGGAAGGGGGTAAAATCGCCCGGTGCTGAAGTGGTTAATGGAATTCCAGTTTTAGTCTGTAGGGTTCAGTGTTGAGTTGGCCCACCCTTTGCAGCTATAACAGTAGAGATGGGCTCTGGCGTGTTTGGGATCCCACCTGCCCAATCCAACCAGGAAGCCGACACTGCACACCCACACTCACTCGGGTTGAACTGGATGATATTCAACCTTGCTAACTATGTAACTATGTTTGCAAAATTTTATAACAGCGACTAAGAAATACCAGAAGCGACTTCTGGTATTTTTTTCTTTATATAGCAAAAAATAAAAAACCCAGTGGTAAATAAATGCTACCAAAAGAAAGCTCTATTTGTGTGAAAAAAATAAAAATGTAATTCTAGTATACTGTATATAGTTTGTATAACTTTCATGGAAACCAATTAATAAACACTTTTTGGGATTTTTTTTTTTACCAAAGTAATTTAGCAGAATACAATTTGGCCTACATTTAAGATGGTATTTTATTTAAATTTTTTATTTTTTTAAACTTCAGTATTTATTGAGGTATTTTTAGCAATACAGCGATATATCTTGCAATAGGTACAGGTAAATGGTAACCGGTACAAGGTACAAACAGATACAGTAAGGCATGTTGTGGAAACATGCGTTGAGCAACAAGAGAGTAACTAAACACTGGTGTAGTGGTGTGTTGCCTAGAAAGTGTAGGACTACTACTAGTGATAGTAGCACTAGTAGTGATAGCAGATAGTTGAGATTCTGAGTTTTTTTTATTGTTTTATTGCATATGTTTTATAGCAGAAAGAAAAAAATATATGTATTTTTTTGTTTTTTTTTTAAATGTCTTCTTTCGTTTATATATATATATATATATATATATATATAAAAAAAAAAAAAAAAACCCCATTGGAGTTTAACCACTTAAGGACCGATCCTCTTTCTGAGATTTGTTGTTTACAAGTTAAAAAAAAATTTTTTTTTGCTAGAAAATTACTTAGAACCCCCAAACATTATAAATTTTTTTTCTAACACCCTAGAGAATAAAATGGCGTCGTTGCAATACTTTCTGTCATACCGTATTTGCGCAGCGGTCTTACAAGCGCAGTTTATTTGGAAAAAAAAAAAAACACTTTTTTGAATTAGGAGAAAAAAGACAACAGTAAAGTTAGCCCAATTTTTTTTTATATGGTGAAAGATAATGTTACGCTGAGTAAACCGATCACCCAACATGTCACGCTATAAAATTGCGCCCCGCTCGTGGAATGGCGACAAACTTTTACCCTTAAAAATCTCCGTAGGCGACGTTTAAAAAAATTCTACAGGTTGCATGTTTTGAGTTACAGTGGGGGGTCTAGGGCTAGAATTATTGCTCTCGCTCTACCAATCGCGGTGATACCTCACATGTGTGGTTTAAACACCGTTTTCATATGCGGGCGCTACTCACGTATGCGTTCGCTTCTGCACGCGAGCTCGTCGGGTCGGGGCGTGTTTAAAAAAAAATGTGGTATTCTTATTTATTTTACCTTTTATTTTTTATTTTTACACTATTAAAAAAAAAAAAAAAAATGTGTCACTTTTATTCCTATTACAAGGAATGTAAACATCCCTAATAGAAAAAAAGCATGACAGGACCTCTTTAACCACTTGACCACCGGGCACTCAGCTTTCGGTGCTCTCACACTTTGAATGACAATTACTCAGTCATGCAACACTGTACCCAAATTAATTTTTTGTCCTTTTTTTCACACAAATAGAGCTTTCTTTTGGTGGTATTTAATCACCGCTGGTTTTTTTTTTTTTTGCGCTATAAATCAAAAAAGACCGAAAATTTGGTAAAAAAAAAAAATCATAAATTATTTCCCCCCCCCCCCCAAATATTGGATCATGACGGTATCTGGGTATGGCCTGAATCGGTTGTTTCCTTTCAGTGCTGCCCCAACACAACTGAAGACCATTGGTGCACTTTGTATCCACTAAAAACAGAGGTCACATATTTTTTAGTACAGTATTTATTTATAGGTGACAGTTTATTATGACTGTTTGGATGTGACAGTTAAAAAAAAAAGCTGCAAGGCAATAGTGGTAATCACCATATCATTGTATAGCATAGAAAACCTTACTTCTAAGAACAGGTCTGTCCTTCTGCCTTCGGGTTCTAGTCTTCGAGTCGTCGTGAAGTTTCTATGAAATCAGAAAAACTGTTTATTTTTTTTGCTAAGGAAAAAAACAAATAAGACTGGAAATTATTCACCTGGGAGAATCAAGATTCACATCATCACCATATTTGTGCTTTAGAACTACTAATATACTTTCTGCATGTTAATTTCTCTTGGAAGTCAGCGTGTGCTTTCTATAAATGTAAAACCATCTGTTGGCACCTTCTAAAAGACTAGAACTCAACCCATCCAGACATGAATTATTTATTTTGATGGAAATTTTTATTTTTTTATTTTGTGTTTCCTAGGCAAGCTTAAGGGTTCCACTCCTTGCGTTTTTTAGATTTCATTAACTTTTTTTTTTTTTTTTTTTTTGTCCACATGACCTATAATACATTTTAGTGTGATCATACAAGACAGGCAGAGGTGATCGTATAATCACCTGCCGACCAAGACTTTTTTGGCACTTTTCCTTTTACCAGTATTTTTTGCTCAAAAATGACTTATGCTGCGTACACACGGTTGGAATTTCCGATGGAAACAGTCCGATGGGAGCTTTTCAACGGATTTTCCGACCGTGTGTATGCCCATCGGTCTTTTTCTGTCGGAATTTCCGACGGACTTTGGATTGAGAACCTGTTCCCAATTTTTCCGACGGAAAACCTTTCTATCGGATTTTCTTTCTATCGGATTTTCCGATCGTGTGTATGCAATTCCGACACGCAAAATTCCGATGCATGCTCGGAAACAATTCGACTCATGCTCGGAAGCATTAAACTTCCCTTTTATAGTGCTGTCGAACGTGTTGTATGCCGCGGTGTTATTGACCGTCAGAATTTGGTGTGACCGTGTGTAGGCAAGACAGTTTGAGCAAAATTCCGTCGGAGTTCCGACGGGAAAACCACCAGAGCTTTTTCCGACGAGAATTCCGACCGTGTGTACGTGGCATTAGAACCCGCAAACATTATATACCGGTATATATATATTTTAGGGCTGTTACCGATTAAAATTTTCGTGTTCGATTAATCAATTTTTTTTTTTGATTAATCGACTAATTTCGATTAATTATAACGCACATACAGATCCAACTACTTTTAGCTGATCTCCTGGCATTGCAACTCTGCATTAGTCAGTGGTAAATGTGGTATACACTATATACAATCACCCGACACTAGTTCGTTTCCACAATCCATGACTAACTTCACAGTTCACACAAATACGTTTTAAATTCAAACTGTAGCACTGACGTAAGTCATTTTTTTTCCACAGTAGCGTGACAATCCCTCCACCTCCGGTCTAACTAATCACTCTCACCTTATGGCATGGACCCCTGTGCAAACAGGTGGTCATGCAAGCGGGTATCAAAAGGGTTAACACGGACCATAAACTTCTCTCACGTCTCCTTAGATCTCAGCAAGGACGCCAGGTCATGGGTAAAAAGAAAAGATTGAGAAAACAGTGCTCACCGCTTAAGTATAAGATTACATTTTTGTGTTCAAACACAAACTACTCACATAAAGATGATAAAAACACAGCATGTAAAGCCGACAATCGTGTTAGTTCCGTAGGGCAGCAGCGGGTGACGTCATGCTTAGCTCCTCCCCTGTACGCGTTACGTTCAATCAGAACTTCAACGTCACCGGACTCCTCCCCCCTTCCCTTCGTTAGCAGACGGAGGCACTTGGGGAAGGGGGGAGGAGTCCGGTGACGTCGATGTCCGTGACATCACCGGATCTCGGATGCTGGAGTCTGACCTATTTTTTTAATTCTTTTATTTATTTATTTGTTCATATTTAATTTTTTAACTTTTTAATTTTTTTTTTTACTTTTTTTGTATAGATCAAAAAAGTGAAAGAAAAGAAAAAAAAAATATGTAACAGAAAGGTATTGTTAGTTGGGTTGTAGGTGGGGGGTGTGGATAAATATTGGACAACAGCAGCATTTTATTATATTTTAAGTCCCCATGCACACAGGGCGTTTTTACAGCTGCTCTAACCAGTGTCCGACGTGTTTTTTTTTTTTTTTTTGTTTATGCAACTTAAACACGTCTTTCCATGTTATCCTAAGGCATCATGTACACACAGGCTTTTAGGAGCTGTAATTGGCATAGGCGCTTTCAGTCTGCAAAAAAAAAAAAAAAAAAGGCCAGCGCGTTCTGAAGACCGGCGTTACAGCTGTAAAAACGTCTGACGCTGGATACAGCATTAAGCCGCGTCCTTTTTTTTTTTCTTACATGTCAAAATCAATGGTTCTCTATGAGAGCCGTCTTCAGCCCATTGATTTAAATAGAAGTCGCATCCAAGTCAGATCATTGTGATAGGACTTGTGGTTCGACTTGTGCTCTAAGGATATTGAAGGGGAACACAATGCCAAAATAAAAAAAAAAAAAGACAGCGTATGGTCCCCTCCTCCCCCCCAAGATCCATACCAGGCCCTTTGAGTCTGGTACGGATCTTAAAAGGGAATTTTACACGTCAAAATGAAAAAAAAAATAAAAAAAAAAACGCATGGCCCCCCCCCCCCCCCCCCCCCCATACCATACCCCACCGAAGGGTCTGGTATGGATTTTGAGGGCAAACCCCACAATAAAAAAAAACTGGCATGGGCTCCCCTCCAAATACATACTAGACCCTTATACAAGAATCAGGAAAGAGGGGGGGGGGGTGAGTGAGCCACCCCCCGCCCTGAACCATACCTCTCAACATAGGGGTTGGGTGGGTGCTTTGGGGGAACGGGCGGGCTCTGCACCCCTCAACCCAAAGCACCTTTTCCCCATGTTGATGGGGACAAGGGACTCTTCCCGACAACCCTGGGTGGAGGTTTTGGGGGTCTGCGGGCTGGGAAGTGGGCTAATCAGAATGTGGAAGCCCCCTTTAACCCCCAGATCTCACCCCCCCTCCCCCTATGTCAATGAGTATGGAGTACATTGTACCCCTACCCATTTACCCCCCAAAAAAGTAGTGTAGTGTAAATAAAAACAAGAGACAGTTTTCACAAGTCCTTTATTAAAAATCTTCCTCCAGTGTTCTTCCTTCGGTCTTCTCCGCCGAGAAGACAGCAGCGGGGTAGAAGATCGGAGGAAGAGTTTTAATAAAGGACTCGTCAAAACCGTCTCTTGTTTTTATTTACACTACACTGCCTTTTTGGGGGGTGAATGGGTAGGGGTACAATGTCCCCTATACTGATTCACATGGAGGGGGCAGGATCTGGGGGCCCCCTTTTTAAAGTGGTCTTCTAGATTTTGCTATGCCCCCAACCCGCAGACCCCCACAACCACTGCCCAGGGTTGTCGGGAAGAGGCCCCATTAACATGGGATGGATCCCAATTTCCATTGTCTTGATGACGCGGACCCTGGATCGACTTCCGTGATGTCAGCAGAGAGCACACTTCAGCCCGCTCTCTGCTGAAAATGGGTCACAGGAGTACAAAAAGAACTGCACTCCTGTGATCCGTAGGAGAAGTACAGCCAAACGAGCTTTGGCTGTACTTCTCTTTTAAGGGGGGTAAAAAAGGAATATTTAAGAAAACAACCTTAAACCCTTTCCAGGGTCACCTTAGTTTAGGACTCATTTTGCTAAGTGTACACTCTGTACTCCTTTAGTCATTAATCCCCAACGATTGATCATGCCAATGACTATCAGTTTGCTTAGTCCAACTTCTTAATAGAGAAAAACTTTTTTGGCCATACTTATCTTGTAGGTCACAGGAATGCATTTACGTTTACTGTCCTGTAACTCAGACTCCACTAATAGCTGTCAAACAGCTGACGTGGCAGAGTAGCTCCAGGGTCTGAAAAGATCCTGACAATATTGTCGGGATCCACCCAGATGCTTGATCGGCTGCTGGCTCAGCCTCTCATCCGGCCACTGAAAGCCGAAGCCAGTTGCTCCAACCTTCTCCCCAGCCGAGCGCTCAAATGAGTTCTGGAGGAATAGAGCAGAGAGCAGTGACTGACAGTCACAGACCAAGAACTGACTGACTAGCGATCAAGTGATCACTTTGTTCTTTGCCTAATGCCGCGTACACACGATCGGAATTCCTGCCAGAAAAAGACAGATGAGAGCTTTTCATCGGAAAATGGGGCCGTGTGTAGGCTCCATCGGTATTTTGCTGGCCGAATACCCGCCAGCAAAAATTTGAGAGCATGTTCTCAATTTTTCCAACGGAAAACATTTCTATCGGAAATTCCGATCGTCTGTATGTAATTCCGACGCGCAAAATTCCTACGCATGCTCGGAAACAATTTGACGCATGCTCGGAAGCATTGAACTTCATTTTTTCTCGGCTCGCGTTGTATGTCACCGCGTTCTTGGCGGTGGGAATTTGGTGTGACCATGTGTAGGCAAGGCAGTTTGAGTGAAATTCCATCGGAATTCCGACGGGAAAACCATCAGAGCTTTTTTTGACGAGAATTCCGATCGTGTGTACGCGGAATTAGAGCTGACGTGGGATAGCTTCAGCATGGAGGTGAGTATGTGTGCTTGTTTTTTTCAAAGATCTCACACACACTTTAATCATACAATGCCTCAAAGCAATCTCCATCTGTTGAGCGGTCTCTTTAGATAACTCATAGTGCTCCAGGGATCCTTTGTCACGTATTAACTGGTAATTTGCAAAGGTTATGTATGTAACGACAATTTAAAAACGAAGAAACATGTAATAAAAACAACTTGGCCCAAAACCATTATAGCTTCCCTTTAAGACCGCTCCGCCAAACCCGACTCCCTTTAGCGAGAACGGATGAAAGATGAGGAAAAACTTGTCGCAAGGCCAAGTGTATTTTTATCATTAGGACTTTGTTTTTATTGCTTTCCTGAAAAGGTATAAAAGCCTTTGTGTGGCCGCTCGTCACATCATCAAGATCCATACCAGGCCCTTTGAGTCTGGTACGGATCTTAAAAGGGAATTTTACACGTCAAAATGAAAAAAAAAAAAAAAAAAAAAAACGCATGCCCCCCCCCCCCCCCCATACCATACCCCACCGAAGGGTCTGGTATGGATTTTGAGGGCAAACCCCACAATAAAAAAAAACTGGCATGGGCTCCCCTCCAAATACATACTAGACCCTTATACAAGAATCAGGAAAGAGGGGGGGGTGAGTGAGCCACCCCCCGCCCTGAACCATACCTCTCAACATAGGGGTTGGGTGGGTGCTTTGGGGGAACGGGCGGGCTCTGCACCCCTCAACCCAAAGCACCTTTTCCCCATGTTGATGGGGACAAGGGACTCTTCCCGACAACCCTGGGTGGAGGTTTTGGGGGTCTGCGGGCTGGGAAGTGGGCTAATCAGAATGTGGAAGCCCCCTTTAACCCCCAGATCTCACCCCCCCCTCCCCCTATGTCAATGAGTATGGAGTACATTGTACCCCTACCCATTTACCCCCCAAAAAAGTAGTGTAGTGTAAATAAAAACAAGAGACAGTTTTCACAAGTCCTTTATTAAAAATCTTCCTCCAGTGTTCTTCCTTCGGTCTTCTCCGCCGAGAAGACAGCAGCGGGGTAGAAGATCGGAGGAAGAGTTTTAATAAAGGACTCGTCAAAACCGTCTCTTGTTTTTATTTACACTACACTGCCTTTTTGGGGGGTGAATGGGTAGGGGTACAATGTCCCCTATACTGATTCACATGGAGGGGGCAGGATCTGGGGGCCCCCTTTTTAAAGTGGTCTTCTAGATTTTGCTATGCCCCCAACCCGCAGACCCCCACAACCACTGCCCAGGGTTGTCGGGAAGAGGCCCCATTAACATGGGATGGATCCCAATTTCCATTGTCTTGATGACGCGGACCCTGGATCGACTTCCGTGATGTCAGCAGAGAGCAGACTTCAGCCCGCTCTCTGCTGAAAATGGGTCACAGGAGTACAAAAAGAACTGCACTCCTGTGATCCGTAGGAGAAGTACAGCCAAACGAGCTTTGGCTGTACTTCTCTTTTAAGGGGGGTAAAAAAGGAATATTTAAGAAAACAACCTTAAACCCTTTCCAGGGTCACCTTAGTTTAGGACTCATTTTGCTAAGTGTACACTCTGTACTCCTTTAGTCATTAATCCCCAACGATTGATCATGCCAATGACTATCAGTTTGCTTAGTCCAACTTCTTAATAGAGAAAAACTTTTTTGGGCCATACTTATCTTGTAGGTCACAGGAATGCATTTACGTTTACTGTCCTGTAACTCAGACTCCACTAATAGCTGTCAAACAGCTGACGTGGCAGAGTAGCTCCAGGGTCTGAAAAGATCCTGACAATATTGTCGGGATCCACCCAGATGCTTGATCGGCTGCTGGCTCAGCCTCTCATCCGGCCACTGAAAGCCGAAGCCAGTTGCTCCAACCTTCTCCCCAGCCGAGCGCTCAAATGAGTTCTGGAGGAATAGAGCAGAGAGCAGTGACTGACAGTCACAGACCAAGAACTGACTGACTAGCGATCAAGTGATCACTTTGTTCTTTGTCTAATGCCGCGTACACACAATCGGAATTCCTGCCAGAAAAAGACAGATGAGAGCTTTTCATCGGAAAATGGGGCCGTGTGTAGGCTCCATCGGTATTTTGCTGGCCGAATACCCGCCAGCAAAAATTTGAGAGCATGTTCTCAATTTTTCCAACGGAAAACATTTCTATCGGAAATTCTGATCGTCTGTATGTAATTCCGACGCGCAAAATTCCTACGCATGCTCGGAAACAATTCGACGCATGCTCGGAAGCATTGAACTTCATTTTTTCTCGGCTCGCGTTGTATGTCACCGCGTTCTTGACGGTCGGAATTTGGCGTGACCGTGTGTAGGCAAGACAGTTTGAGTGAAATTCCATCGGAATTCCGACGGGAAAACCATCAGAGCTTTTTTTGACGAGAATTCCGATCGTGTGTACGCGGAATTAGAGCTGACGTGGGAAAGCTTCAGCATGGAGGTGAGTATGTGTGCTTGTTTTTTTCAAAGATCTCACACACACTTTAATCATACAATGCCTCAAAGCAATCTCCATCTGTTGAGCAGTCTCTTTAGATAACTCATAGTGCTCCAGGGATCCTTTGTCACGTATTAACTGGTAATTTGCAAAGGTTATGTATGTAACGACAATTTAAAAACGAAGAAACATGTAATAAAAACAACTTGGCCCAAAACCATTATAGCTTCCCTTTAAGACCGCTCCGCCAAACCCGACTCCCTTTAGCGAGAACAGATGAAAGATGAGGAAAAACTTGTCGCATGGCCAAGTGTATTTTTATCATTAGGACTTTGTTTTTATTGCTTTCCTGAAAAGGTATAAAAGCCTTTGTGTGGCCGCTCGTCACATCATCAAAATGATTCAAGATAACTGCTCATCTCTATTACTGACATTGTGTTGTCCTTCACCTGAAATAATCCAATGATTTTCTTTTTCCGCCGTGTCAGAGCTCGCTACTGCGTTTTATATTTCAAATTTAAAGCGATTAGGGATTTTTTTTGTAAGATACCAAACCCAGATCCTTATATAATTGTACCAGTTTGTGTGTTTTTTTTTTTTTTTGTTGCATGTGCTTAGCATTTAATTGGTTGGATGTGATTATATCCCCACCCTCCAAGGTGACCTGGCTGCAACTTTTAGGCTCCATGCACACAAGATGCCGATGCAAACTCTGCTGAACGCATGCGTTTAAAAAAACGCGCTTTGCCACGTTTTGATGCTGCGTTTAGCCGCGTTTTAGCGCGTTTGGAAATGGATCCCATATTGAATATATGTCAAGAAATGCTCCTGATGTTGCTCTTGATGAGGCAGCAACGTCGTCGTAAATTGCGTGAGAGGTCCAGAGTCAGAGCTCGTCGATATTGGACCCATCCGTTGATGGGACAGCGAATGTCCGTTGGATATTTCACAAACATGGTGGGGGGTTGGGGCTGACTAGACTTTGGTATGCAGGTTTTTCTTTGTGAAAAAAAGACATTGCTATGCTTTGGTCAGACTAGGCGGAGTCACTGATTAGATTAGAAATTGGATGACGGGTTGGGGCAAAGAAGTGGAGGCATTCCTCATTGTCTAAGCTACCTAAAAAAATTGATTTTTTTTTATGGCATTGCATCAGTGAGTATATATGCTCTATGAACTATCTAAAGTAATTACAACATTTTAACCGCTTCCCGACTGGCGCACGACGATATACGTTGATAGAATGGCACGGACAGGCATAAGGGCTTATAAATACGTCACCTTTAAGATGCCGCCGTGCCATCGGGCGCGCGCTGGTCGGGACCCCCGTGAGGCCGGTCGCGGGTCCCGCAGACTCGATCCGCGGACACCCGCTATCATCTCACAGGAAGGCTGAACGGGGAGATGCGAAAATAAACAGCATCTCCCCGTTCTGCCTAGCAACTAGTGATGCCGATCTCTGCTCCCTGTGATTGGAGCAGAGATCAGCATTCACTAGCTGACAGCCACGCCCCCCCCCACAGTAAGAAACACACCTCTAGGCATACTTAACCCCTACACTGCCACCTAGTGGTTAACCCCTTCACTGCCAGTGTCATTTACACAGGAATCAATGCATTTAAATAGCACTGATTGCTGTATAAATGACAATGGTCCCAAAAATGTGTCAAAAATGTCCGATATGTCCACCATAATGTCGCAGTCACAATAAAAAATCGCTGATCGCCGCCATTACTAATAAAAAAAAAAAAAAATATTAATAAAAATGCTATAAAACTATCCGCTAT
This sequence comes from Lithobates sylvaticus, assembly GCA_028564925.1. Lineage (NCBI taxonomy): Eukaryota > Metazoa > Chordata > Amphibia > Anura > Ranidae > Lithobates > Lithobates sylvaticus. Next base: position 504,381,079 of record CM053030.1, read on the forward strand.
CTTGTAAACGCTATAACTTCTGCGCAAACCAATCAATAATCGCTTATTGCGATTTTTTTTTACCAAAAATATCTAGAACAATACGTATCGACCTAAACTGAGGAAAAAAAAGTTTTTTTATATATTTTTGGGGATATTTATTATAGCAAAAAATAAAAAAAGAATGCGTTTTTTTTTTTTCAAAATTGTCGCACTTTTTTGTTTATAGCACAAAAAATAAAAACCGCAGGGGCGATCAAATACCACCAAAAGAAAGCTCTATTTGTGGGAAAAAAAGGACGTCAATTTTGTTTGGGAGCCACGTCGCACGACCGCGCAATTGTCAGTTAAAGCGACGCAGTGCCGAATCGCAAAAAGGGGCCTGGTCCTTTGGCTGCAAATTGGTCCGGTCTGAAAGTGGTTAAACCAATTTTTTTTGTATTTTTTATGGTTTACCATCACATTTCTGAGTTTTCTGGTCCAAAAAATTGGGTTCCTTTAAAAACGCTTATAAACGCAAACCCGGCTAAACGGGGGTGCTGCGTTTAGCTGCGTTTAGCCGGGTTTTGCGTCTGAAATGTGGAAAAGCAAAGTGTCTGAACCCATTTTTTTTGCTTCTGGAAAAACGAGGTCAAACACAACTGCATAAAAACGGGGAAAAAAAAAAAAAACGAGACTGTGTACATGGACACATAGGATAACATTGCATGCGTTCAGGGGCAGTTGAAAAAAAGCGTCCAACTGCCTCTGAACGCGCGTTTAACAGCGTCTCGTGTGCATGGGGCCTTAAAGGGACTTCGGCCACTTTGCCCATTTAGGATTATGAAGTGAATGTCTTCATCAAGATTCAAAGAAAATAAAAACCCAAACCCAAAAGTTCAAACCCACTACCAACAGAAAAAAAAAAAAATTAAATGGAAATTAACTTTAACCACTTCCCCCCAGGTTGTAGTCATATGAAATCGGGGACTTGAAGTGGAGATATTTGGATGACGGGTGCAGCTGCAGCCATCGTCCAGATATCTTCTTTTTTCATCCGGCGATTCCCTGCAATGCAAAAGCCATCATGGCGGCTGTTTAGCCCTCCAGGTGCTTCTCCGGTCTCTCCCGTGCGATGGGGCAGCGGGAGAATGAATGCCACAGGTGGTGGAGGTGTACCATAGAGACAGCCGTGGACCAGATGATCCCTGGCCAACTCTCTGACCCTCAAAGGCCGGCAAATGTAAACGTTTTTTTTTTTTTTTCTGCTGGAAAGCCTGAGGTTAATTTTTTTTTTTTTTTTTTATCTCAGACTTTCCAGCATTGAGGAGAGATCTGGGGGTCTATAAGTCCCCAGATCTCTCCTCAATGATGGAAAGCCTGACATAAAAAATAATAAAATTGATCTCAGGCTTTCCAGCAGAAAAAAAAGTTTACATCTGGGCATGACAGGTCCATAAAGAGGACCTGTCATGCCCTATTCCTATGTTTACATTGTATGATAGAAAAAATACTGCGCTATCTGTAAAGGAAAAAAAGCTGCTGCTCAAGATGTTATACTACACCAACACATAGAAATAACATTATTTCTATGTTTACATTGTAATAGGAATAAAAGTGATCAAAAAAAAAAAAAAAAAAATTAAAGGGAAAGTGTAAAAATACAAAAATAAAATAAACAATAATATATATATTTTTTTTTTTAAGAACAAAATGATACAAATTCTGTTTGGGTACAGTGTTGTATGGCCGCACAATTGTCATTCAAAGTGCGACAGCGCTGAAAGCTGAAAATTGGCCTGGGCAGGAAGGTGTCTAAGTGCCTGGTATTGAAGTGGTTAATATACGCTTATTGGGGTTTTTTTTTTTTTTTTAACAAAAATATGTAGCACAAAACATATTTTCAATGGTTTTATTGGCTGTTTTTTATAGCAGAAAGTAAACATTTTTTTTTTTTTTTTTTCGAAACAATCAATCTTTTTTTTTTTGTTTATAGCGCAAAAAAAAAAAAAAAAAAACAGAGACGATCAAATACCACCAAAAGAAAGCGTTGCATGACCGTGCAACTGTCAGTTAATGTAACGCAGTGCCACATCACAAAAAAAATGTCCTGGTCATGAAGGGGGGTAAATCTTCTGGAGGTCAAGTGGTTAAACATATGTGTTCCACTATTGTCCTAATCAGGAACTCTGCTCTGAAAAATGCCATGCAGCTATCACTGTAGTACATGTAGACAACAAGATAATGCAACAAAAGATGAAAAAAAAAAAAAAGTAATCCAGTATTTTGTTAAAAAAAAAAAAACAAGATCACGCAACAAAAGATGAAAAAAAAAAGTAATCCAGTATTTTATTAAAAAAAAAAAATAAATAAAAACAAGATAATGCAACAAAAGATTAAAAAAAAAGTTATCTAGTATTTTATTAAAAAACAAAAACAAAAAACAAGATAATGCAACAAAAGATGAACAACAAAAGATGAAAAGTAAAAAAAAGTAATCCAGTATTTTATATATAAAAAAAAAAAACAAAACAAGATAATGCAACAAAAGAAGAAAAAAAAAAAGTAATCCATTATTTTATTAAAAAAAAAAAAAAAAAAAAAAAACGAATGCAACAAAAGAGGGAAAAAAAAGTAATCCAGTATTTTATATATATTAAAAAAAACAAGATAATGCAACAAAAGATGAAAAAAAAAAAAAAGGTATCCAGTATTTTATTAAAAAACAAAACAAACAAGATAATGCAACAAAAGATGAAAAAAAAAAAGTAATCCAGTTTTTTATTAAAAAACAAAACAAACTACATTATGCAACAAAAGATGAAAAAAAAGTAATCTAGTATTGTATTTAAAAAAAAAAAACAAGATAATGCAACAAAAGATGAAGAAAAAATAATCCAGTATTTTATAAAAAAATAAAAATAAATAAAAAAAAACAAGATAATGCAACAAAAGATGAAAAAAAAGTAATCCAGTATTTTATAAAAAAAAAAAAAAAAACAAGATAATGCAACAAAAGATGAAAAAAAAAGTAATCCAGTATTTTATTTAAAAAAAATAAAAATAAAAAAAACAAGATAATGCAACAAAAGATGAAAAAAAAGTAATCTAGTATTTTATTTAAAAAAACAAAAAAAACAAGATAATGCAACAAAAGATGAAAATAAAAAGTAATCCAGTATTTTATATATAAAAAAAAAAACAAGATAATGCAACGAAAGATGAAAAAAGTAATCCAGTGTTTAATTAAAAAAAATACCAAAAAACTATTGTTTATGATACACATATACTAAATAAAACTAATTAATTTAAGGTTTACATTGACTTAAGTGGATGCACAAATTACATCCACCAACCAAATCAATTCAAGTCTTGTATTCTGTAGAGAACCCCTTTAATATTTGTAGCCTTTCAAATTTCCAGACATCTCCCCATCATCTCATCTATGGTTTAACTTTTCTCTTCCCCACCACCATATCAATAAAAAAAAAAAAAAAAAGAAGGTAATAATGAAACATAATCAAGACAACATCAAACCCAATTACCTTGTCACAACGTTTTGCGTCCAAATTAACCTCTTTGCAAAATTTTAGTGCAACAACTTCATAGAAATTATAATTTATCCAGTAAGGACTGCGATTTATTTTTAATTTTTTTTCCTACACGTCTCTCTCTTCTTGTTTTCTGCCATAAAACTTTATAGCTATTTAGAGAAGCTAATTTACCTACAGGAAACTAAATATCAATAGGTACATAACGAAGAAGGAATTTTCAGAAGTAGATCCGCAGACAGTCCAAATCTTCCACTTTCAACTTTTCTTTTTAATTCCTAAAGACGTTCCAGGCGTGCGCCTAATTTTACGACGTATAGCGCGCGCCAGGTTTAACTCTTTATAAGTGTTATTTTTAGCTCTTAGCAAATCAGTAGCCATGGTGACTAATGCGGAACTTTTTTTCTGTAATTGATTTAAACTTTTAATGACTTTACTTTTTTTTTGTTATTTTTAGAATGACAAGGTGGAGATAGTCAATGTCTAGGAAATGTCTCCGTTTTGGGCTGATTAATAGATCCGCAGCCAATCTTCAGTCCGCGATCGTTTGAAACGCAGCGTGTTTTATGGAAATAAAACCAAAAGTGGTTTTGATAAATGTTTCCCTTTTTTTTTTTCTTTTTTTAATAAAGTGCAATTGAAGTCTCACAACTTTTTTTGTCTCTTATAGTCCTGAATGTCTGCATGTTATGATTTGTGGTTTATATCATTTTTTTTTATATCATTTTTATTTATATCTTTTTTTTTTTTTTTTTCATAAGAATTGCGTTAAAATACTTTTTTTTTCTCCCAGTAAAAATGCTACATTCTACACTTTAGGCCTAATGTACACGGGACGCTGAGGCAACCTCTCCTGAACGATTTTTTGGACAGTTTGAAACCCGGTGTTTAACCACTTGAGCCCCGGACCATTTTGCTGGCTAAAGATCAGGGCACTTTTTGCGATTCGGCACTGCGTCGCTTTAAAGTGGTGGGACACCCTGAAAACAAAAATTTAAAAAAATGTTAGTAACAATTTCAAATGAAAAAAAAAAAAATTTTTTTTTTTTTTTTACTTACCAGAAATGGCTGTTGCTAGGCAGATCGTCCTAATCTGCCTCCTCTAGCGCCGCAGGTGATCTTCTCTCCTTCCGTCTTCTAGCGAATGGGGCGCGGTGTGTTATGGGAATGGTGTCCCACAACACATCGCGTTCCCCATTCACAAATCTGACTCGCGCATGCGCAGTAGTCCACGCACCGACTCGCGCATGCGCAGTAGTCCGCGCGCCGACTCGCGCATGCGCAGTAGGAAACGGGAAGCCGTTTCCCTTACTGAGGATGGCGGCGCTGGATCCGGATCGCCGAGGGACATCTCGGCCTCCACGAACGACATCTCGGGCGCCCTGGGAGGGTAAGTGTACTTATTAAAAGTCAGCAGCGAAACACCGCTTTAACTGACAATTGCACGGTCGCGCGACGTGGGTCCCAAACAAAATTGAGCACTGTGTGGTGCTTTCAATAAGAGATGTGATGGATTTTCGTTCCCTACCTAGCAGGGGAAGAAAATCCATCACTTCCCCCCTGATAGGACAGAGCTCTGCCTTGTGTACATAGGCAGAGCTCTGTCCTGTGTCTCTGCTAGACGATCGGCGGTGTGCCGGTGGACATCCATTGGCCGGCGACCACTGATCAGCTTCTGCTGTGAAAAATCCCAGCAGAGCAGCGCGCCCCCTACCAGGAAGTGCACAATCACTGCGCAGAGCGGCCGCCATGTAGCAGTAAATCAGGTTAGGTAATTTTTTATTTTTTTTGGTAAGAAGTGCATTAAAAAAATAAAATAAAAATTTCAGTGAAAATGCTACTTCCTATCTATACACTTTAGTGCTCTGTGTTGGCAGAGCTGAGTAACAGCCACACCTCTTGTTATGCAGGGGTGTGTCTTACCAACTCTGTTGCATTACAGTGTAACTATAAGACTGCACTCTCAGTCAAAAATAAAATAAATAAAATATAAGCCGCACTCCAAATTTGGTCACAAGAATAGGGGACTTCCACAGTGGTGAACAGCTTCAAGGAAGGTTGGTTTCGGGTGGAGTCATTAATGTATGCATTCTTCTTCTTTATTTTTTACAAATTAAGCACAGAAAGAAGAGCTAAGCCTTGGAGTGAAGCTTATATATATATATATATATATATATATATATATTATTTTTTTTTTTTTTATTTGATTGAGAGCAGAGACAGGCTGTGGTAGCCAGCACCCCGGTTGTCTGTGTGGGATGAAAGCAGCAAGTCTGGAATGGAGCCTTAGGTTTGGGTATGTTCCTATTAGACTGCAACAAAGAAAACGGGGAGAGGAAAGGGGGCTTTAAAGATGCCTGATAGGTAAGTATCAAATCAAATCCACCATTTTTTAATGTACAACTATTAAAAATCACAAGATCGTATAAAAATTTAATTAAAATAATCAATATAAAAAAAAGATTTCGCACAACACTTTGTCCAGATATGTCTACGCATTTCGCTGTTAATCTGCTTCCTCAGGACTAAAGCCAGGAGCATATTTATATTGTGTGCTTTTCTTAAAGAGGAACTGCAGTCTGCTCACATAATTTGTAATAAGAACATCTTTGCCTATTCCGAAGCTTCCCTCGAACCACCTTGCCTATTATTTCATATATACTGTGATTCTGTACTTGCCAAATATGCTTCAGAAATCTCCCTCCACTGAGTCTGGCTGCAACCATTTTAACTGTGGGCAGCTGAAGCTGCTGCCTGTTCACTTCCTGGATTTACACAGACACACAGAGGCACACCCCCAGCTCTGCAGCCCTGCAGTTCTCATTGGCCCTCTTATGACTCATTGCCCACTTATGAACCCTCCCTTAATGGCAAACTCTCATGAGAGAGAGAGAGAGCTGTGCATGATGTCATAAGCCTAGGCTAATGTCCAAACAAGAAACAGGAAGTGGGCTGTATAAGGGCAGAAAAAAATGTTTTACTATTCAAAGTTAAAACAACAACAAGGGCAGAGGATTTAACCGCTTCAGCACCGGGCCATTTTACCCTTCCTTACCAGAGCACTTTTTGCGATTCGGCACTGCGTTGCTTTAACTAACAATTGCGCGGTCGTGCGCCGTTACACCCAAACAAAATTGACGTCCTTTTTTTCCCACAAATAGAGCTTTCTTTTGGTGGTATTTGATCACCTCTGCGGTTTTTATTTTTTGCGCTATAAACAAAAGAAGAGCGACAATTTTGAAAAAAAACACAATATTTTTTACTTTTTGCTATAATAAATATCCCATTTTTTTTAAAAAAAAAAAAACTATTTTTTTCCTCAGTTTAGGCCGATACGTATTCTTCTACATATTTTTGGTAAAAAAAATCGCAATAAGCGTATATAGATCGGTTTGCGCAAAAGTTATAGCGTTTACAAAATAGGGGATAGATTTATTGCATTCTTTTTTTTTCTTTTTTACTAGTAATGGCGGATATCTGCGATTTTTTTTTCGTGACTGCGACATTGCGGCGGACACTTCGGACACTTTTGACACATTTTTGGGACCATTCACATTTACACAGCGATCGTTACTATAAAATTGCAGTGATTACTGTGTAAATGTGACTGGCAGGGAAGGGGTTAACACTAGGGGGCGCTGCAGGGGTTAAAATGTTCCCTAAGGTAGTAATTCTAACTGTGGGGGGAGGGGACTGACAAGGGGAGGAGACCGATCAGTGTTCCTCCGTACTGGGATCACATGATCGGTCTCCTCTCCGCTGACAGGACGTGGAGCTGTGTGTTTACACACACAGCTCCACGGTCCCGCGCGGTCCCGTTGTTTTAACGGGCAATAGCGGGTGCCCGGCACGGTCTCGCACAGGGTCCCGAGCGACGCCGCGGGCGCGCGCGCCCCATTTGGCGGCCAGGAATGGGAGGACGTCATATGACGCCCACCCAGGATGGGAGATCCACCTTGTGGGCGTCATATGACAGTGGGCGGTAGGGAAGTGGTTAATAGATGGAAAGTTGAAAAAATAACCGAAGGTCCGCTTTAGGGCTCTTTCACACGGACGTGTCCGTGTACGGAGCCCGCTCTGCACAGCGGGGGATCGAACCGTCGATCCCCGCTGAGCAGGAAGATGACAGGTCTGTCTCTGTACACTGTGCAGGATGGACCTGTCAGAGCGCGGCTCTCCCCTATGGGGGATAAGATGATGACGGACTGTAGAGTCCATCGTCACCCGATCCGATGACGGATGGAAAAATAGGGTTTTCCTCCGTCACACTTTTTCGGATCGGAGCGGGTCGGATGTCAGCGGACATGTCATAGATGGATCCTGCCCATAAATGGATCAAATTTGTCCATTTCCTGCTGAATTGGCCAAATTTCGGTCCATCTATGGCCCGCTTAAGCTTTAACTGGCATGGCAACTTCATTAGCATTTCAGTGAAATCCAATTCCTTCCGAATCCGTTGAAATTCAAGCCATGGGTGGCCCTGCAAGCACTGCCCCGCTCAAAAAAAGGGAATTTTGAAAATCAGCTGAGCCAACTGGAAAATGATTGGCCGAACTCTGACGTAGAAATGTGCAGAATGAAAAGTCATGTTTCATTTCAATTCGTTAATGAACGAATTTTGTTTAGTTAAATTTGTTTTCGGAGTTTGTTTAGTTTTGTTTTGTTTACCGTATTTGTTTTCTAATTCGATTGGAATTTTCCTAATTCGACCAAATTGAATTCAATTAGACCGAATTTGTAAAATTTGAATCGGCATTCGAATTCAGTTTTTTTTTTTTTTTTTTCGTTTCCCGAATGCAGCTGTCAAAATTTTTCACGTCTAAGAATTGCAATTTGTTTACATTTCATATTAATTTCCAAATTCTAATCGAATTTGAATTTCGTTATTTAGGACTCATTTTGTTTTCGTTATTTCAGAGGATTTGCTTACGTTCGTTTACGTTACTGTTGTGATTCACAATTTGGATACACCTGAGTTTCCAAATAATCGCACATGTCTACTGTGATGATATCCTATGAGATGCTATTACTGTTCAGGTATTCAGGCAGCCGCAAGTCCCTATTCTCATGTTTGGTCCAGCAACAGTTGACTGTCAGCCACATGATTTCCTAATTGACTGTTGTTGTTAATTTTTGAAAGTGAACCTAATTATGTTGCATTGTTGATAACAGGGTATCTGATATCTTATCTTATTAGTAAGCAGTGGCGGCTCGTGCATTGTGGGCCCACGGGGGCCTCCCCCCCCCCCCCATCTATGCACCCGGCCCCTTTTCGGATGCAAACGCATGGCAGGAAAGGGTGGCACGTTTTGAAGCACCTGATTAGAGCCAGAGGCTCTAATAGGCTTCAAAATAGGGTGGGCTTGGGGCGCAAACAGTGCCACCCTATTGAATGCCTGGTGCTTAGGAAGAGGAGCAGAGGAGACACACGCTGGAGCGGAGGTCGCCACTGCTCTGGTGCACTTGGAGAGGATCTGCTGCCTGGCAGTAAGTGCCAGGGGGTCTGTCAGAGACGCTCGTGGGTGGGGGTGGGGGGTTGGCGGTGCTGCCAGAGCCGCAAGCCCCACAAGTGGAGGGGGTCAGTGGGCACAGTGGCTGCATATGATGGGCACAAGTGGCTGCATATACTAGGCACAAGTGGCTGCATTTGATGGGCACAAGTGGCTGCATTTGATGGGCACAAGTGGCAGCATATGATGGACACAATTGGCTGCATATGATGGACACAGTGGCTGCATATGATGGGCACAGTGGCTGCATATGATAGGCACAGTGGCTGCATTTCATAGGCACAAGTGGCTGCATTTGACGGCCACCAGTGGCTGCATTTGATGGGCACCAATGGCTGCATATGATGGGCACAGGCTGCAATTGATGGGCACAGTGGCTGCATTTGATGTGCACAATGGCTGCATTTGATGGGTACAGTGAGGCTGCAATTGTTGGGTATCAATTTACTCGCGTAACATTATCTTTCACAATATAGAAAAAAATTGGGCTAACTTTACTGTTTTCTTAATTTTTTATTCAAAAAGGAAATTTTTCCCCAAAAAATTGCCCTTGTAAAACCGCTGCGCAAATACGGTGTGACATAAAGTTTTGCAACGCCATTTTATTCTCTAAGGTGTCTGAAAAAAAAAAAATATATAATGTTTGAAGGTTCTAAGTAATTTTCTAGCAAAAAAAATGGTTTTAACTTGTAAACACCAAGTGTCAAAAATAGGCTTGGTTCTTAAGTGGTTAATGCTAGGGCAGACCCTCCGCTTGGTCTCTATGGCACAGGGTTGAAGACTCTCTCCCCAGCACCGTGTGACAGCAGTGTGAGCCCAACAAGCAAGCACCAGTCCATAAAATAAGGATAAGATGCTACAACCCGATAAGGTGAAAAAAATCCTCTAGAGCTGTCGGGCGCAGGATGAGCAGTCGAACGGTTGCAAAAACAGTAACAGAACAAGACGATCTGCAACTCCATACATGCTTTGTTATTTATTAGTTTCTCCATATTTATTATTTAGTTATTTATTAGTTCTCCATTAAAGACGCAATGCTCGGGCAGCAGATGTTAACCTGTTGAACAAGGCTGAAACGTGTTAACATCTGCTGCCCGATCATTGTGTCTTTTATGGAGAACAAATAAATCTGAAGATTTAAAAGAGCATGTATGGAGTTGTGAATCATCTTCTATAAGCAAGCACCAGCCCTGACATTTGAAACCCCAAATAATTGATTGCTTCTCTGCCTTTTGGTTAAGATCAAGTGTAGTACCTGTTCTCAATATTCTTCAGGGACAGAACGTCAGTTCCCTTTCCCAGTTGGGGATGTAATGATTCCTGATGTAATAAGGTGGGTATGGTGGGAGGGATCCTCTCAGGGTTGAATCTGGCCTGGTTTACCAGGCTTGCCTGTGGTTTTGGGCAAGACTTTCTCTAAGCACTAAGCTTTCCTGGTAGGAATGGGGCTGCACTTGTTTGGCTCGGGAGGGGTGGGCTAAAAAAAAAGCCTGAGGTGCTCGTGCCACCATAGTGGCAGTCCAGGGGTGCCAGAAAAACTCACTTTAGGGCAACTCACAGGAGTTGATTTACTAAAACTGGAGATTACAAAATCTGGTGCGGTTATGTAGAAACCAATCAGCTTCCAGTTTTTTTGTCAAAGCTTAATTGAACAAGCTGAAGTTAGAAGCTGATTGACCACCATGCACAACTGCACCAGATTTTGCACTCTCCAATTTCAGTATATCAACTCCACAGTATTTTTAGTATTGCACCACGGTCACAGCACTCTTGCATGCTTTTTTCTACACCTGCCTCCTGGGCTGGACCTTTTTGCCCAGGACCGAAGAAATTTTTATACCAGCCAGAAGGCCTGGCAATGTCTTGCACTTTGGCACTCTAAAGTACTTATTTATTTTTGCACATGCATGTTTCTTTTTACGCAATCATTATTAGTAGGATGTAGGGTCCTTGGACTTGCTCTAAAGGACTAGGTGGGGAGGGCAAGTGGCCCATTGGTCAGGTTCATCCTCTCCCATGTGGTTTCCTTTTGTAGAAGACCCACCAAGTACTTGGGTGGACCTTGCCTCGGCAGGTGGCCTGTAGGATGGGGTCCTCCTATTTTCGGCCAGGGCGGGCCACGAGTCCCTTGTCCCTTTCAGGAGTTTTGTACCCCAGGGGTTCAGGGCTAGTGTTTCTAGTATGGCACCATGGTCACAGCACTTTTGCATACTTGTCTCCTGGACTTGACCTTTTTATACCAGCCAGAAGGCCTGACACGTTCTTGCACTTTGGCACTTATGCTTTTTTCTACACCTGCCTCCTGGGCTGGACCTTTTGGCCCAGGACTGGAGGAATTTTTATACCAGCCAGAAGGCCTGGCAATGTCTTGAACTTTGGCACTGTAAAGTACTTATTTATTTTTGCACATGCATGTTGCTTTTTACTCACTCATGATTAGTAGGATGTAGGGTCCTTGGACTTGCCCTAAAAGACTTGGTGGGGAGGGCAAGTGGCCCATTGGTCAGTTTCATGCTCTCCCATATGGTTTCCTTTTGTAGAAGACCCACCTAGTACTTGGGTGGTCCTTGTCTCGGCAGGTGTCCTGTAGGATGGGTCCTCCTAGTTTCGGCCAGGGGGGGCCAGGAGTCCCTTGTCCCTTTCAAGAGTCTTGTACCCCAGGGGTTCAGGGCTAGCGTTTCTAGTATGGCACCATGGTCACAGCACTTTTGCATGCTTTTTTCTACACTTGTCTCCTGGACTGGACCTTTTTATACCAGCCAGAAGGCCTGGCACTTTCTTGCACTTTGGCACTTTAAAGTACTTATTTATTTTTACACTTGCATGTTGCTCTTTACTTACTCATGATAAGTAGGGAGTACTTATTTATTTTTACACTTGCATGTTGCTCTTTACTTCATGATAAGTAGGGTGTAGGGTCCTTGGACTTGCCCTAAAAGTCTTGGTGGGGAGAGTAAGTGGCCCATTGGTCAGGTTCTTCCTCTCCCATGAGGTCTCCTTTGGAGAAGCCCTACCTAGTACTCACTCATGATAAGTAGGGTGTAGGGTCCTTGGACTTGCCCTAAAAGTCTTGGTGGGGAGAGTAAATGGCTGATTGGTCAGGTTCTTCCTTTCCCATGGGGTCTCCTTTGGATAAGCACTACCTAGTACTTGGGTGGACCTTGCCTCAGAAGGTGCCCTGTAGAATATGGTCCTCCTAGTTCCAGCAAGGGGGGCCATGAGTCCCTTGTCCCTTTCAGGAGTTTTGTACCCCAGGGGTTCAGGACTATTGTCCTTTCTTTTTGGAGGAGGACCATGTGTTACACCCTGTGCACTTTTTGGTGTGCTCACTTTTTTTGGACCTGGTGTTGGTTTTGTCCAAAACTTGGGATATGAAATTACCAATGTCCCAGCTTCCAGCAGCTGAATCAAACCACAAGAGAGCAAAGAAAAAGTAACTAGGTGCTGCTGGTAAGTCTGATATTAAAGTGAATCTGTCAAAAAATAGGCAAAGCACTGGTTGACTTTCAACTGTTTATAGTAGGTGTTTCCAAAAAAGGTTAATTTAAAATTCTACGACCCACCAAGAGCTATTGCGCTAAGCTAAAGGCTGACTCATTATCATTTTATCGCTCATTATCGTTCATTAATAAGCATTAATAAAAAGAGAAAGCCTTGCTAAAAACATCACCTAAAATAAAAAGGACCTCAATAAGATAGTACGTGAAATTACGATGTGTCAATTGTTAATTATTCCTATATGCCAGCGATTATTATTAATCCATAAAAGCCGTGTAGCATTTATCTTCCCCTGTTGCCTCTGTCTTGCTCTACTTCCTTTAAAATGATGAAATGATCAATAATCGTGGCTGCAGCTGGTCCTTGTGTTGGCAGACTGCCAACCGGCTCCTTCAGAGAACAACAAAAGAGGGGAAAAAAAGCTTGCACCAATTTCCCAGCGATGATACATGGTGTGCGGCTTTGTTAACTGAACTTTTTCTGTCTAACTAGTACAATATGAAGATATGGTGAGAGCTGGCGGAATAAGAAAAAAGCCACTTTATGTCACATACAATACGGGCCCGTCTCACACAACTTTTAAATGTTCCACCCTTTGAATCAAACATATACTCAAAAACTTAAAGCGTTATTTAACCACTTAAGCCCCGGACCAATTTGCAGCCAAAGGACCAGGCCCCTTTTTGCGATTCGGCACTGCGCCGCTTTAACTGACAATTACGCAGTCATGTGACGTGGCTCCCCACAAATAGAGCTTTCTTTTGGTTGTATTTGATCGCCCCTGCGTTTTTTATTTTTTGCGCTATAAACAAAAATAGAGCGACAATTTTGAAAAAAATGCAATATTTTTTACTTTTTGCTATAATAAATATCCCAAAAAATATATAAAATTTTTTTTTTTTTCCCTCAGTTTAGGCCGATACGTATTCTTCACAATTAGCGATTATTGATTGGTTTGCGCAAAAGTTATAGCGTTTACAAAATTGGGGATAGTTTTATAGCATTTTTTAATATTTTTTTTTTACTAGTAATGGCGGCGATCAGCGATTTTTATTGTGACTGCGACATTGTGGCGGACACATCGAACATTTTTGACACATTTTTGGGACCATTTTTGTCATTTATACAGAAATCAGTGCTATTTAAATGCATTGATTCCCGTGTAAATGACACTGGCAGTGAAGGAGTTAACCACTACGGGGCAGGGAGGGGTTAAGTGTGTGTGTGTTTTTTTTTTTTTACTGTAGGGGGGGCGTGGCCTTCCGTCTGACGTCACTGATTGGCTTTCCCGATGACAGGGAACAGCTGATCAGTGTCAGTTGCGCTAGGAAGCAGGAGAGAGGTTTGTTTACACAGACCTCTCCCTGTTCTTCAGCTCTGTGACCCGATTGCGGGACACCAGCGGCGATCGGCTCTGCTGGTCCCGCGGCCGCGGTCACGGAGCTCAGGACCGGGTCGCGAGCGCGCACCCACAGCTTGGCTCTTAAAGGGCCACGTGGTTGTGCAGGTACGTGGTTGTGCCCAGTCGTGCCATTCTGCCGACGTATATCGGCGTGAGGCGGTCCTTAAGTGGTTAAACCAACAAACAAACAAAGTAATATATTGCAGCTTACAAATAATTAAAGTGTTAGTAAACTCCGTACTACCACTTATAATACGGCTTATCTGTAGGTACTGTAAAATCACAAATCGCTGTAGCTGTACGTCGGCCCTTTAAACAGCTATAGCAGGCGAGCGGCGTGACCACTGCACGGCGGGGGAGCTGAGGAGTGTGACCGGCGGACATCGTGGCCATCCGCGATCGCTCCACAGAAAGGCAGAATGAGGATCTGTCAATGTAAACAAACAGCTCCCCGTTCTGTCAGGGGAGTAGAGAGAGATCTGCTGTTCCTAGTGATTAGGAACAGCAATTTCTCTCCTCCTCCAGTCAGTCCCCTCCCCCCACAGTTAGAAATACCTCCATAGGGAACACAGTTTACCCCTTGATCATCCCCCTAGTGTTAACCCCTTCCCTGCCAGTGACATTTATACAGTAATCAGTGCATTTTTTTAGCTCTGAACGCTGTATAAATGTCACTGGTCCCAGAAAAGTGTCAAAAGTGTGCAATCTGTCCCTCTAAAATTCACTGATCACCGCCGTTACTAGTAAAATAAAAATAAATAACAAAAATGCCATAAATCTATTTCCATCGTTTGTAGACGATATAACTTTTGCGCAAACCAATCTATTGCATTTTATTTTTTTTACCAAAAATATGTAGAAGAATACATATTGGCCTAAACTGATAATGAAGAATTTTTTTTTTTTTTTGGGGGGGGATATTTATTAACCTCCCTGGCGGTATGATTATTTCTGATTTTAGGTGCTGAAAGCCGTACAATTATTTTGCATGGAAATTTGGCGTTTTATATTGTAGGCCTGTAATTCTTATTAATTACTCACTTAAATTTGTGCAAACCAGAGTCTAGTAGACATCCCGGGTATGATAAAGTTTGAAACACAAAATCATAAATTATAATATAATAAATAACTATAAAAAATATTCAATAATGTAATCAAATCAAAAACACTGAAAGATTTAGATTTAGTGTTTGATGATGAATTTCCCCACAAATCACTATCGCTCAATTCTGCAAGTGATTCTAATTTATTATCGCTGTTTTCTAGATGGTCTAAAAGCACTTTTGACATAAAGGGACACTTTTTGGTTGCTATGGACAATCTCCAAATTCCAGGCAGAATTTTTTTTATTTATAATATAAAACTACATGCAGGGCACTGGACAGACCACTAGGGACAAAGGGGATGTCACATTTTTTTTTATACAGTACTGTATGTGTTTTGTGTGTTTTTACTTCTTTGAATTTGGCGCCGATCTCCGCTCCCGTGCGTCATAACATCGCAGGGAACGGAGCTCAGCGGCGGAGGAGCTCGCACACACAGCGGGAAGACATCGCACGATCCAACTCTCCCTGTATCCTGCAATGTGATCCCGAGTCTGGCTCGGGGTTACCGCTTATGGTACTGAAGTTCCACCCCGAGACAGATTTGGGAATAGCGCCAGGGGGGTTAAAGCAAAAAGTAAAAAAATATTGTTTTTTTTTTTTTCAAAATGTATGCTCTTTTTTTTGTTTATAGCGCAAAAATCAAAAACAGCAGAGGCGATCATATACCACCAAAAGAAAGCTCTATTTATGGGGAAAAAAAGGACGTAAAATTTTGTGAAATGTTTGGGTAAAACGTTGCACGACCGCGCAATTGTCAGTTAAAGCGAAGCTGTGCCATATTGCAAAAAAGTGGTTAAATGTGGTGGCTGCATTTGTTTATTTTTTTAGGATTTTTTTCCCTTTGATTCACCTGGTCATCCTGCCAGTAACACACTTTAGGGTTGATTTACTAAAGGCAAATAGACTGCAAGTGCAGTTGCTCCAGAGCTTAGTAAATGAGCAGACGCTCTGCTGACTTCCATCATCCAATCACGTTTGTGATTGCGCGGTTGTGCGACATTGTACCCAAACAACATTGACGTCCTTTTTTTTCCCACAAATAGAGCTTTCTTTTGGTGGTATTTGATCACCTCTGCGTTTTTTATATTTTTGCACTATAAACAAAAAAAGAGCAACAATTTTGAAAAAATATTTTTTATTTACTTTTTGCTATAATAAATATATATATATAATATAATATATAATAATAAATATATATATAATAATAAAAAAAAAATCTTCATCAGTTTAGGCCGATATGTATTCTTCTACATATTTTTGGTAAAGCGTATATTGGCATCGATAAACACAGAACAGAAATGGGAATTTTTCTAAATTCTTCTGCAAAGTATATTCCCATGGGCAATACGTTTAAAAGGCTAAAAATAAAATCTATGTGGCTCACGGCCAAAGTTAAAAAAAAGCTATAAGCAATAAGAAAAGAGCTTTCAAAAAATATAAAAATGAAGGAACACTATTGTCGTTAAGGCCCCTTTCACACTTGTGCGACTTCAAAGTCGCGCGATTTTGCCGCGATTCACGCCCGTGATTTTTGCTGCGATTTCAAGGAATGCCTGTATGTTACAAAGACTATAACTGTTGTGTTTGGATACATTCTGATACATACTCACACATTATTGTGTTTTCTTGTCAAATAGACACCTATATAATACCGATGTAAAGAAGTTGTTTTTTGGGTATTTTTTAGAAATACTCATTCAGCCTGGTAGCACATTTATACCATATTATTTGTCTTATATGGGTTACTGTTTTTTTCAGTAGACACTATCTTACCACCCACCCCTGGGGGTCGCCCTGGGATTTTGACATATCTTCCTTATAACCGCTGCATTTTGTTACTTTTTTTTATATAACAGACTATGTAAAAAGGAAATCAAGGACACAAAAATTCAAAACGAACGACAGATTGCAAAAGATAGTAGGACAAACCCCCAAAAATTCTTCAAATATATTAATAGTAAAAAGGTGAGGTCTGAGCATGTAGGCCCTTTACAAAATAATCTAGAGTGGGTGACTGGGGACAAAGAGAAGGCTAATTTATTAAATACATTCTTCAGTTCTGTGTATACAAAGGAGCACGGGGGAGCTCATGTCCATAATGAGGGTGGTATTTACACAGCCCCAAATGATTCACAATGGCTCAAAAGTGATATGGTCTAGAAATATTTAGACAGAATAAAGGTGGATAAAGCACCTGGACCCGATGGCATCCACCCACGGATCCTAAAAGAATTGAGCTCTGTCACTTCAAAGCCATTGTATCTAATTTTTAGGGACTCATTAATGACTGGAATGGCACCACTGGATTGGCGTAGGGCCAATGTGGTGTCTATATTTAAAAAGGGAACAAAGTCTTTACCAAGTAACTATAGACCTGTTAGTTTAACTTTTAGCTCTCTGTGGAGCTATAGCGGGGTGGCTGGCGGACATCGCGGCCGCCGGCCACGTGCATCAGCTCTCCCCCGGCTGTGCAGCGGGCGTATAGCTGTTAAAAGGACCGCCGTACTGGTACGGCGATACTCGGGATCGAGCCGACCTGCCACAGTATAATGACGGCGGCTGGTCAGCAAGTGATGAGCACTGCAGCACAACTGATTGGATCCTTGTTCTGCTTCTTCCACCCCTAGTCTGAGCTTTGCTGTACAGTGACTGCAAAAAGTGGCACCCAGTCAAATGTGGGTACTTACACTTACATAATTAAATGTATTTTTTAGTTTTAATCTATCAATGAATACTGAATGACCAATAAAAGCTGTCTTTTATATCTGCCTGGAGTTCTGGTTCAATTGGTCATGTATTGCCGCTCAATAATATAACAAAAAACAAAAGAAAAACAATTGTATATCACTTGTGAATGTCGAGTTCCTACTGGACCTTGATGAAAGTGGCACTTAAACTGAAGCAGTGGTTTTGCCACTTGTGCAGCCTGCTTACCCGAATTTGGACAATGAGAATAAGGGATTTTTAATTATCCTGCATTGACCTGCAGCCACCCTTCTCCTTCCCTTTGAAATTTATAAAAAGAAAAGTAGACTGAACAAAAAAATCTACTGATATTTTTTAAAAGTTTGTGTGGTTACTGACCTCAAATGCCAGCTCGGTGGGCATATAGCTATATCCATTTTTCTATGCAATCTAAAAAGCAAATTGATGGGGTAACCAAGAAGTTTTTAAGGTAATGTTATTAGTTTTATTTATTTGTTTCTATTTATATTAGATCTTTGTTTAGAAACAAACATTGATTATACTTTGCAACACATGATACATACAGCAATTGTTTTTTTTAAAGAGGAAGTAAACCCTGATGGGTTTTTTTTTTTATTTTTTTTCCCCCTTCAAATTAAAAGTATAATGGGCTATTATGCATCACATAATAGCCCATTATGTTGCACATACCTTTAAAATGAAGCCCACGCTGTCCCCGCTGGTGGCCACATCCATCTTCAATCCCAATTTCTTCCGGGGCCATGGACTCGGCTCTGTGACTTGCCAGAGTTGCATGACGTCAGCTTCCGGTCACGGCTTGAGCCTTTTAGAAACAGCACGATTGTGCCCTTTCTTCAGTGCCCGTCGGCACAAGCGTATATGGTAAATATCTCCTAAACCATGCAGGTTTGAGAAATATTTCCAGTACCAACAGGTGAACCTTACTATAGGCTTACCTGTAGGTAAAAGTGGTGTAACTGGGTTTACAACCGCTTTAAGGCACACTGTTGCTG
Source organism: Lithobates sylvaticus (assembly GCA_028564925.1). Classification (NCBI taxonomy): domain Eukaryota; kingdom Metazoa; phylum Chordata; class Amphibia; order Anura; family Ranidae; genus Lithobates; species Lithobates sylvaticus. The sequence goes on from CM053030.1 coordinate 504,399,823, forward strand.
GTGCGGGACAGTGTTTAACCTCTTCCCGCCAGCCGTACGCATATATGCAGCCCCTTGGCGGGGGTGTTTTCATGCCGAGGAGCCATATATATATATATATATATATATATATATATATATATATATATATATATATAGCCTAAATGTAAACATTACCGTGCTGAGAGCGCGCACCCTGCTGGAAATCTCTCAATGCCTACTTACATACTTTCCAATAATGTGAGTGACCACTGTGACAGCCAATCACAGTGGTCACATGACTCAAATGCCCGCCTCCATTGAACTAGCATGTAGCAACAGCCCTGAAGAAGGGGGGGAGTCCTTTCCCCCCCAAAAAACGCATTGGCTTTGATGTACTTGTCAATATTACCAATAACTACATTTTAACCTACTTTCGAATCTGCATTATTTTGGACCCCCTTCCTATTTTTGGAGAGCAGGATAACAGAATGTTGCCGCCACTGAGCAGGGGAAGCCCCCCTCCAAAAAAAAATCCACCGGCCGCCACTGGTCCATTCACTCTAAAATTGAATGTTACAGTGGGAGTAAACTCCCATGCATGATTTTTACCTATAGGTAAGCCTATAATAAGGCTTACCTACAGGTACTGTAAATATCTCCTAAACATGCGCCGTTTAGGAGATATTTACTTTAGATGCAGCTGGTGACCAGGGCCGGGACAAGGGGTGGGCAGGAGGGGCGGCTGCCCCTGGCGCAATGGTATATTGCAGGTGTAGGGGGCACCCTGAGCCTAACCCTAAGGGAAAGGGGGGGCACAGTTCGGCATCTTTGCCCTGGGCACTGGATGACCTTGTCCCGGCACTGCTGGTGACGTCACCGGTGCATGCGCGCTGCAGGAATGGCATACCCGTGCCATTCCTTCAGAGAACTGTGCCATAGACGGAAGGTCCGGGAGTGGCGTCATCGTGGCTCTGGCCACTCACACAGCCGGAGTCCGCAAAGCCGGAAGGAAGAGCAAGGGAAGATGCAAGCGCCTTCAGCAGTGACAGCGTGCCGCTGGAGGACTTTGTTCTAAATTAAGTTTTGCATAATGTTCTAGTATGCGATGGATACTTGTTGATTATGACATTGCTTTGCAGGTTAAAAAAAAAAAAAAAAAACAGTACAGCAGTTTACTACTGTATTAAAAGCAAACAAAATTTTAAAGTGCTTTCGAACAACATTTGTCAAGTTATCGAATGTACAAAGTATGGCCGCAATAGGTGTTCACATGCAATATGTCATTAACAGCATACCTTAACTATTCATTATGCAAAATTGTCCCAAATACTTATATAAGCTATAAAAATGGATGCTCCTTGTTGTTTGACATAGCATTGTTTTTAAACACAGCTACGTCACACCCCGTCACTATGCTGTTTAACGTGCACCCCCCCCCCCCCCCATATACAAAACATCAGACCTCAGATGCAGCACAGTGTCCCTCTGCACCTGCCTCCTCCCCCCCCCCCTTTATTGCAGAGGAAGGAAGCAGCTGACATAAATGACACTTAAGCCAAACGATCGGATTTTTCGATGACAGGCTGTTGGCGGAAAATCCGACCATTTGTACGCTCCATCGGATAATTGTTGTTGGATTTTCCTCGGACAAATGTTGGATGGCAGGTTTTCAAATTTTCCGCGGACAAATGTCTGTTGCCGTATTTTCCGATCGTGTGTACACAAGTCCGTCGGACAAAAGTCCAAAGTACAAACATGCATGCTCGAAAGCAAGGACGAGCCGGAAGCAGTCGGTCTTGTAAACTAGCGTTCGTAATGAAGAATTAGCATTTGCGACGCAGCAAATTATGAAATGTGGAAATGCAGCGCACAATTCTCTTCTTCTTTAATGAGATAATAATGAAGCTGCTTTTCTGGTGATACTGATGGAGTTATTGCAAACAAATTTTCAAAGGCTTTTCTTTTCTACTGATATCAAGAATAATATTATTATGATTTTTTGGGGGGTTTATTTGGGCAAGTTACCACAACACCATTATTCAGTAATTTTTAAGATCAAAGATACAACTATGTTGGTGTCCCTTGTTAATTTTACATTGTATTTTTTAAAATGTAACTGCCGACTCCCAAACTGTCATTTGAAGTAAAACACACAGCCAAGTATTATTCTACACAATTTTTTTATTGTGCATTAAAAAAAAAAAAAAAAATTGTCATGCTATCTGCCAATAGAATTTAACCAAAAGGTGCATTCTGTGTATCCAAAAATATAGAAAATATACCCAATCAAATCATTATTATTCAACCAAAAAAAAAGCAATTACTCCAAGGCTAATAATAAATAACACGTTATCTCATCCGATTCCACAACATGGCTGGTTGACTAACGGCCGTTCAGAAACGAACTGAAAAGTGTGAAATGAAAAGCGCGAATCAACACTCACCGAACTTCTACTAACACGAAATTAGCAGAAGGAGCCCAAAGGGTGGCGCTAAAGAGCTGAAAAACAACGTAGGACGTCACTACGTTCGTATTTGTTAGCCGACAATTCCTTGCCGTTTGTAATAACTCCACGGCCAATAATAAATAACATGTTATCTCCTCCGATTCCGCAACATGGCTGGTGGTTGAACAGCCGTTTAGAAACAAACTGAAAAGAGCTAAATGAAAAGCGTGAAAAGAAAAGCGCGAATCGACACTCACCAAACTTCTACTAACATGAAATTAGCAGAAGGAGCCCAAAGGGTGGCACTAAAGAGCTGTGTGTATGCAAGACAAGTTTGGGCCAACGCCCTTTGGACAAAATTCACCGGTTTTGTTGGCCAACAATCCGACCGTGTGTACGAGGCTTTAGGGCTCTGGATTTAGACACGTATACACTATAGAGGAAAATGCTTTGTTCATATTTTTTATGTCTGAGGTTTGCAGCCACTTTAACCACTTAAGGACCGCCTCCTGCACATATCAGCAGAATGGCACGGTACGTTGCTCTTTAAGAGCCCAGCCGGCGGCACACTCGCAACCCAGTCCTGAGCTCCGTGGCCGCGGGACCCGCGGACCCTATCGCCGCCGGTGTCCCGCGATTGGGTCACAGAGCTGAAGAACGGGGAGAGGTAAGTGTAAACAAACCTCTCCCGTGCTTCCTAGTGAGGCTGTCACTGATCGTCTGTTCCCTGTCATAGGGAAAGACGATCAGTGATGTCACACGCCAAGCCACACCCCCTACAGTAAAAAAAAACACATAGGTCACACTTAACCCTTACACTGCCCCCGCATGGTTAACCCCTTCACTGCCAGTGACATTTTTTACAGTAATCAATGCATTTTTAATCGCTGTATTAATGCCAATGGTCCCAAAAAATGTGTCAAAATTGTCCGACGTGTCCGCCATAATGTCGCAGTCACAATAAAAATCGCTGATCGCCGCATTACTAGTAAAAAAAGAAATATTAATAAAAATGCCATAAAACTATCCCCTATTTTGTAGATGCTATAACTTTTGCGCAAACCAATCAATTCGCTTATTGAGATTTTTTTTTACCAAAAATATGTAGAAGAATACGTATCGGCCTAAACTGAAGAAAAAAAAAACATTTTATATATTTTTTGGGGTATATTTATTATAGCAAAAAGTTAAAAATATAGCATTTTTTTTTCAAAAGTGTCGCTATATATTTTTGTTTATAGCGCAAAAAATAAAAACTGCAGAGGTGATCAAATACCACCAAAAGAAAGCTCTATTTGTGGGAAAAAAGCCAGGTCACATGACTGCGCAATTGTCAGTTAAAGCGACGCAGTGCCGAATCGCAAAAAGTGGTCTGGTCCTTTGGCTGCAAATTGGTCCGGGGCTTAAGTGGTTAAATCTACATAATGTAGAATAATAAAATAAATGAATATAGCTACGGCAATGACCCCTTTATTGTGGACATGTGGTGGGAGAGGGGGAAGATTGGAAGAATATACTGCAGAAAAACTTTACCATTGTGTCTCCAAGAAAGTTATAGCATTTTAAACCACATAAATCCCATGCTTCATTGGGTTTTTTTTTTTGCCTTCCTCTGGATTAACTGTAGGTTATAGGGTTATGATTATGAAGGTTTTCTATTTGTATATTTTTTTCAACTGGTTGAATTAGATGGACTTGTGTCTTTTTTTCAGTCTGACTATGCAACAGTGAGTAAAAGCTGAACATTGCCAGCACCCCTGGGAGTGCTATATAATTAGTCGCAAACCCTGTAAATGTCACTTTTTGCTGGACGGCTTGGTCTACCGGTGGGTAATATATAAGTAAATGTTGGTGAAATAACATAAAAGAAAAACATATACCGTATATACTTGAGTATAAGCCGAGTTTTTCAGCACATTTTTTTGTGCTGAAAATGCCCCCCCTCGGCTTATACTCGAGTCAAGCACATTTCTGCAGCAGAGAATGACATTTTCCGACTAGACTTTGGGGCCCCGTATCTCAGGGCCACTTGGTGCTAGGAACCCCAACTAGCACTACAACATATCCAAAGATGGGGTTCCTAGCACTAAGTGACCCCCGAGATACGGGGGCCCCAAAGTCGGGTCGGAAAATGTAATTCTCTGCTGCAGAAAAGTGCTTGACATTTTCCGAACTGACTTTGGGGCCCTGTATCTCGGGGCTACTTGGTGCTAGGAACCCCAAATTTGGTATGCAAACCTGGTGGAACTAGCACTACAATATATCCATGGGGTAAGTTAGGGTCCCTAGCACCAAGTGACCCCGAGATACGGGGCCCCAAAGTCGGTCAACTGTGTCCATCTGCAGCAATGTCATTTCGGGACCCCTCGGGTCCAGAGACCCCAAATTTGGCTGCAGCTAGGGGGCATCTAGGAATCCTTAACTACCAAGTTTGAAGTTCGGGGGACCTATGGCTGCAAATGGGCACTGTTGACCCACTTTTCCAATGCCCCGTACACACGGTCGAAAATTCCGACCACAAAATCCGTCTGATTTTTTCGGATGGATTTTGTCCGACACTGGGGGTGCATACACACGACAAAGTTGTCGGAAAATCCGATCATTCTGAACGTGGTGACATTCGTTGCGTACGACGGGACTATGTAGAGGCTAGTAGCCAATAGCTTTGGTCTTGTAATGTGATCTGACCATGCGTGGCACTTTGTCTGTCGGAATTCGCTACACACGATCGGAAAAAGTCTGATCGGACTTTGTTGTCGGAAAATTTGAGAGCAGGATCTCAAATTTTTTCCGTCAGAATTTCCGACGGAAAAAGTCAGATGGACCCCCCACACGGTCGGATTTTCCGACAACATGGTCCGATAGGACATTTTCCATCGGAAATTCCGACCGTGTGTACGGGGCATTACAGTAGCTGCGCATTTCACACCCTAGGCTTATACTCGAGTCAATAATTTTTCCCAGTTTTTGGTGGTAAAATTAGGTGCCTCGGCTTATATTTGGGTCGGCTTATACTCGAGTATATACAGTACTGAATGTAACCCTATACAGAACACAATATTTTTCACTATGGTGGGTCTTTAAGAACATTCTGGGTGGCTGAACCCACAAGAGACCCATAAAACCAAAATATCAGTTTTGAGCTGAGATGGTCTTCATATTTATTTGACTATTTTTTACTTTAAAGTGGAGGATTAAACTAGGTGCTACTGTCAGTAAGAATTACATTTTACAGCCGTATTCGTCATTTTTATGATAGGCATTAAACTTAGTTTATCAAGTGAAAAATCTGTTCTTATCTTTATGATCAGCACTTAATTGCCTGTATGATGCTATCTGGTTAAATGTTCAATATATTGCTCTCACAAATTAGATTTCAGAGTAGTAAAATCAGGTTTTCTTGCTTTTTTTATGCTTCTAAAAAGATAATAGTCACAAGTTTTTACTAGGGTTAGGCAAAGTATCCACCAGGTCCTAGATCTGCTTTAGATTTCAGCCATGTTATCAGTGATTGGTTGGTTATAAAGTGGCCCTGTCAAGTCCTTAAAAATACTGTTTTAAAGTTCCATGCAAGAGAAGATCCATGTTATTAACCTCTTTGGTGGTCCGTGCATCTGACCTCCCCTCTGTTACAGAAATTCTGAGAGTGTTGGATTTCTTTGTCACCAGCCATGCCCTTTTGGTTCCATTCTCTGATCCCTACATCACTGACCTGTAATAAAGTCCTGTAGTCGCCTGGAGGAGTCACCGGATGGAACTACAGCACAGGGGGTGCAGGCACCTGACACTCCCAGAAGCGTTAAATCTATTAAATTGACTGGTGGAGACTGCGGCACTGAAACGGAAGGGAGGCAGGGGGCACAACCAACCAAAGAAACCAACCAAAGAGGTGAGTTTACTACCCCTTCTACTGCAGGGAGTCTTCAGATCGATTGTTTTAGAACAGGGGTCTCCAAAATTTCTAAACAAAGGGCCAGTTTACCATCCTTTAGACTTTAGAGGGGCCGGACTAGGGTCGGTGGGAGTAGAAAATGTCCTGGCGTCCAGTGGGAGTAAACAATGCTCAATCTTTGGTGTCAGTGAGGGGACTAGTGCACCATTGCTGATGTCACTGCAATAATTGGTACTCTATTGTTGGGTGTCAGTTGGAGATATAGTGCCTCATCCTTGGTGTTAATGGAAGGAATTCTGCGCGATCGTTGGTGTCAGTGGGAGGAATAGTGCCCCATCGTTGGTGTTAATAATAATGGTGGCTGGTGTTTTTTTTTGGAGGGGGGGGGGGCGGCAAACAAACACCACCACCCAGCAGCACCCACTCCCCCGCTGTTTGTCAGTCGGTCCGGCACTTGGGTGGCAGGCAGCGTGGTGCAGTGGCTCCGCGTCCTCTCCTCCATGGTGGCTTCCAGCTCCTCCCCTCCTCCTCCTAGGCATCCAAAAGGATCGCTTGTCCTTTCAGCCAATCGGATGACCAGTGTCAAAATTGGCTTCCTGTTCTGTTGGGAGAAGGATCAGTGTTACAACGAATATTCATTCGCTGTTGTAACACACCTCGGTGGGATCAGAGCGCACTCTCTGTGACCCGAGCCCACCCTATATTGAAGCCTATTAGAGCCTCTGGCTCTAATTGGTGCTTCAAAAAAACAGTACCCATATTGGAACCCATGGACCGGTGTCCTGAAAGGGGCCGGACGCATGGATGGGGTGCAGTGATGGACGGGGGGGCGGCGCCTGTGCGCCCTTAATGGACGGGCCGACTGGGGTTTTATTAAATAAAAATAAAACTTAAAAAAAAAATTGTATCAAATAAAAGCTTTATATATCCTTAACCACTTGCCGACCGGCGCACGACGATATACGTCGGCAGAATGGCACGTACAGGCAGGAGGGCGTATATATAAGTCCCTCCTTTCTGCCTGTCCGTGCCATCGGGAGCGCGCCGGTCGGGACCCCCGTGAGTACGATCGCGGTCCCCGCGGACTCGATCGCCGCGGGGACCCCCACGATCGTCTCACGGGAAGGCTGAACGGGGAGATGCCGAGATAAACAGCATCTCCCCGTTCTGCCTAGCAACTAGTGACGCCGATCTCTGCTCCCTGTGATTGGAGCAGAGATCAGCATTCACTAGCTGACAGCCACGCCCCCCCACAGTAAGAAACACACCCCTAGGCATACTTAACCCTTACACTGCCCCCTTGTGGTTAACCCCTTCACTGCCAGTGTCATTTATACAGAAATCAATGCATTTAAATAGCATTAATTGCTGTAAAAATGACAATGGTCCCAAAAATGTGTCAAAAATGTCCGATGTGTCCGCCATAATGTCGCAGTCACAAAAAAAATCGCAGATCTCCGCCATTACTAATTAAAAAAAAATTATTAATAAAAATGCTATAAAACTATCCCCTATCTTGTAAACGCTATAACTTCTGCGCAAACCGATCAATAATCGCTTATTGCGATTTGTTTTACCAAAAATATGTAGAAGAATACGAATCGGCCTAAACTGAGGAAAAAAAATGTTTTTTTATATATTTTTTGGGGATATTTATTATAGCAAAAAGTCAAAAATAATGCATTTTTTTCAAAATTGTCGCTCTATTTTTGTTTATAGCGCAAAAAATAAAAACCGCAGGGGCGATCAAATACCACCAAAAGAAAGCTCTATTTGTGGGAAAAAAAGGACGTCAATTTTGTTTGGAAGCCACGTCGCACGACCGCGCAATTGTCAGTTAAAGCGACACAGTGCCGAATCGCAAAAAGGGGCCTGGTCATTTGGCTGCAAATTGGTCCGGTCTGAAAGTGGTTAAAGAATGTATATATATATATATATATATATATTTTTTTTTTTTTTTTACTGTAATGTATATTTGGAAAAGCATAATTAATAAAGATGACAATAAAAAAGATAACTGACAATGCTAAATTTGTCTTGGACATCCAATCATCCATGACCTCTGGTCATGACAGGGTTAAGCACATTTAGATACATATCCTGTATCATTCATTTTACTTGTTGCCTAGAGTTGTTTTTTTAAATGAATTAAGCAAATATGTATTTTTGCTTTATGTTTTTTTCACCCCGATAAATAACAGATTGGACCAGGAAATATTTTTGATAGCCTTAGCAAGAATAATATTGTCAGTAACAGCTCGGAGAAAAGTGGTGAAGTGCAATGTGTCTAAACCTTCCTCGTTGCAAAGTGTTTCCCAGATCTTTGAAGGGACCTGGAGTTGGGGGGGGGGGGGGGGGGGGGGGTGGAGAGAAAATAAGATCTGCTTATGGAAGCAGATGGTAGAAGTCAGAAATTACCCAGACTGCAGATATTTCCTTTGCACCTGGCACTGGAGGTGTTGGCCTTGCCAGCTCTTTGCTCTACACAGATGTTCGTGTATATTTTTATGAAAGTGCAACATCTACAGTCAAAAAAAAAAAAAAAAAAAATTGCTGCACTAGAAATGATTGCCCTAATCCGAGTCCTACACTTTATTAGCACACCTGTATTTTTGAAAGGACCTCACATTCCTCGATTCGCTGCTTGATATTACTGGCATGCATTATACACATTGGTGGGTATGTAGAAAACTGTAAAAAATGTGTAAAAAAAACAGTTCACTTAAAGCAGACTTGGCATTATGCTCATGTCAAAAAAAAAAAAAAAATAACTGTATAAAAAAAATCTCATTTCATCTTAAATAAATTTCAACATAAATGCATCCTATATTTGCTGGTGCTACTATATGCTCCACACATTCCCTGAATTTCCTGTGCAAATTATATTCTGGAGCTTAGAATTGCATCACCGAGTATCCCCGCCCCTATGTTTACCTGTCATTTGGCTGTGTCTCTGGATGGGAGCATTTGTGTTCAGCGGGCGACATTTTTAAAAAATAAAGGACTTTTTTTTGGTGAATGTGTAGGGGTACTCATTCACATAAGAGGGCTAGGATCTGGGGGCTCCTTTGTAAAAGAGGGTTTCCAGGCTCCAATGAGTTACCCCCACAACCACTGGGCCAGGGTTTGGGGTGGAAAATTGTTTATATTACCATTGACTCTTTTTTTTTGGTGAATGAGTAGGGGTACTCATTCACATAAGAGGGCTGGGATCTGATGGAGAAATAGTTCTCCATCATTGGTGTCAGTGAGAGGAATAGTACCCCATCAATAGTATCAGTGGGAGGAATAGTTCTCCATCATTAGCGTCAGTGGGAGGAATAGTGCTCCCCATCATTGGTGTCAGTGGGAGGAATTGTACACCATCAATAGTATCAGTGGAAGGAATGGTTCTCCATCATTGGTGTCAGTGGATGAAAGGTTGCCCCATCATTGGTGCCAGTGGGAGGAATAGTACCCCATCATTAGTGTCAGTGGGAGGAATAGTGCCCCCCCATCATTGGTGTCAGTGGGAGGAATTGTACACCATCAATAGTATCAGTGGAAGGAATGGTTCTCCATCATTGGTGTCAGTGGATGAAAGGTTGCCCCATCATTGGTGCCAGTGGGAGGAATAGTTCTCCATCATTGGTGTCAGTGAGGGGAATAGTACCCCATCATTGGTGTCAGTGGGAGGAATTGTACACCATCAATAGTATCAGTGGAAGGAATGGTTCTCCATCATTGGTGTCAGTGGATGAACGGTTGCCCCATCATTGGTGCCAGTGGGAGGAATAGTGCCCAATCATTGGTGTCAGAAGGACGAATACTACCCTATCATTGGTGCCAGTGGGAGGAATAGTTCTCCGTCATTGGTTTCAGTGGATGGAATGTTGCCCCATCATTGGTGTCAGTGGGAGGAATGGTTCTCCATCTTTGATATCAATGGATGTAATGGTGCCCCAAGGGCCGGATATAGGCGAG